>JANZLC010000007.1:7975288-7994558 GCA_026413385.1 Erythroxylum gracilipes | reverse complement strand
GTACCCGGAAAATGCCATGAATGCATGCCAAAATACTGAAGCACAAGTACGTACATAATCAATAAGCAAGAGCAAACATAATTCATACTAACTGCCTTTACTATTCTAACCCCTAATTTGAGGCGTTACAGATTGGGCTTGGAGTCCATGTGGAGCAACGGTGGAACGGGCTGGAGGAGGACGCAGCCCATGTACATTCGCCTTCCCTCTGCTGTGGATGGCCGAAGGGGGTGGGAGAGCAGATTGCTCCACGCCGGCAGCTGATCTAGGGGGCGGCGACGAATGGCAGGGCAGGGGCGGAAGGCGACGCCGAAGGAACTGGCGGCAGTGAGGGGTCAAGGGCCGACGGTGGTGGAGCACAGGTGTTGCGCGGTTCCGAAGCTGGGTGCGTCTCGTCGGTGACTCCCTGGCCTCCTCCGAACGCCGGCGATGGTAAGGCAGGTAAGGTTGGTTGCTTGTGCGGTTGTAGGAGAAGGGAAGGGTGCGTTGCCAGTGGTGGGAGATGGGAAAATGCAGGTGGCATGGAGGAGTGGACCGAAACTTCGGCCTTAGATCTAAGAGGATTGGTGGGGTGTTGGACCAAACCAGCGACAGGGTTGTGTAGATCAGGGGAAGACGAAGAGGATGATGTGTTTTGGGGGGGAGATGAGCACCGGAGTAAATTCCAGTCACTGTTCCGGCTGAGGAGCCACCGCCAGCGATGGTGGGATGGGCGGTAGTGGCAGTAGGGAGGGCAGCAGGCATGGCAGAAGGGTGGTGAACAGTAGGTGGAGCGCTTTTGGTGGTGGGTGGAGAAGATTTCCGATGGTTTTTTCCCATGATGGTAGAGAGAAGTCAAAGAATCTCTCACTAGATCCCCCCTTAACCTACCAATGCTAGATAAAGACCTAACTAACGAGGATCTAGCATAATCCCCCATTATACAATTTCCTTATCTCTTCATTATGTTTGCTAATTACATTCGAACTCTTACATTTCTCTATCTCAACTTCCTAAATAACGTTGGTTTTATTTCTAGATCTAGCTCAAAAAGTATACAAGGACTACACCTAATCATACACCAAAGAACCTGCAATGTAACCATAACCACAAAATCATGAAAAACTATTTTAAAAATGAAACAAATAAAAAATGATCAGACTATTTTAAAAATAAGCTTTCTTCATATCATAGTCCCTAACAACAACGTGAAAAACTTGATGTCTGTATTATAAATATGAATAAATATAAAACATAAAAAACAATACTAAAGAAATCACACAAGCAGGTGTACCTATCGTTTTCTATAGTACAACATAGGTGAGTTGATTGTCGAACGTACATAGCAATAAATACTAGTAATAACTTTAATCTAACAAAATAGGTAATTGACTTGAAAAAAATAAATAAACAATCCTAAACACCAATTTAAAGAAATGATCAAGATAAAAACAATTGATAAATAAATTAAATCTAGGTAAGATATTCCCTAAAATTTTTCTATGCTTTAACTTTACTCTAATTTTTGGCGATCAATACTAGTCCCTTAGACTAGTAAAAATTAATATATTACAACTTACAACTATATCTCAATTAAGTGAAGGTGTGACAATTCTGCCTAGCCTGACTCAACCAAAAGTCAACGTGTCAGGCTTGGGTTGACTAGGCCACGAGCTAGGCTCAATTAGGGTTGTTTGAGCCCACCTTAACTCGTGGCTTGACTAAGAGCGACAAAACAATGTTGTTTTTATCAAAAACGTCATTTTTTGAAATTTAAAATAATAATAATAAATCAGGCTAGCTCAACTTGGCCTGCCTTTGGCCCGTCGAGCTCGGGGCTTAGAGTCAGACCATGGGCTAGGTCTGAGCCCGACATATTATGAGTCATCTGGTCTGTTCCATTATCATAATACAATTGCTACTCTTAAATTAATTTAACCAAAACTTCTTTCTAATTAAAAATAACCAAAGAACACATTAATTAAAATAACAACAATACTCTATGAAAATTCCGCCGAAATGAGAGAGTTTGGGAGGTTCAGGAGTACAAAGAACGTTACCCCTATTTGGTACATACATAAATACATAGATAACAAGTAAAGTAATTTAGAAATATTTGAAGTAAAGGCAATTATTCTTAAAATTCTTTTGGTGGGTCATCCTTATTTTTAACTTTTTAATTGAAATTACGTTTTCATCCAAGGCTATCTCAAATTCTTCGATGACATGCTTGCCTTTTTGACATTGCTGTGTGACTATCATTCAGACTGTTTCAACTTCATAATCGCTTTTTTTGTGACACTTTTGGATGGACAAATGGCACTGAACCTCAGAATAGCGTCAGCATACCCACATGTAATGCATTTTCCTGTGAAACCCTTCCTAAAAGTCCAAAGAATGGCTCAAAGTCCCCAACCTACCCAGAAGACCCTCGCTGCCTCTTTCACAGTCAGCACCAGTTGCACATTTGATGGCAGTAGAAAGCTGCCAGTGCTGCTTTTTGATATTATGGACACCATTGTTCGCGACCCTTTTTACCATGACGTTCCTCCGTTCTTTGGGTATGCCTAACTATTTACTTTTCCTTTAAGGTTTTTGAATGACTGGCTTCCTTCGAGTATTTCGTTGTGTTTGGTATTAAACCGAACTCAGTCATGGGTGTTTTCTTGAAGTAGTGTGCAAGAGTTTTGTTCGCCAGTCCCTTTTAATGTTGTTATGGAACTGGATTATATTTTCTTTTAGAATTGATGGTGGCTGGGATGGAGCTTTATCGGTATTCTTTTCTTGACGTTCATTTACTTCCAGTCTTGGTATGTGGAAACCGAAACAGTCTTGTTTGTATCAGCATTTTATTTATCATGGGTTGAGTCTTTGTTGGTTTAGTTATCCAAAAACTATTACATTACAAGTTTTTTATGCTCAAATTAGTTTGAATCCCAAAATTTGTTGTCGTTATTGGAGACTACATGTCTTTACAAAGTTGATGTTTAGAAATTATGAATTCTTTCTGATTGATGGTGACCAAATGAGAAAAGAAAGCTTTTAAAGTTCTTGTACTATTAGAAAACATGTTAGTTCCAAGTTAGTTATATTCCGTAATGATATTGTCGTATTGTTTTTCTTGATGTTTTGTTGCTGCTTTGGCCTTTATGACCTTTGAATATCTATGTATTTTTTGTCCTTTGTTAAGTATTTGATGATCAGATTTAACTTTTATCTCCAGAATGTCCTTCAAGGAACTAATAGAATGCAAACATCCAACTGCATGGATTGAGTTCGAAAAAGGGATGATTGATGAGGTATGCTTGGAGCTATTTTTTGAAAATTTTTTCGTTTAAAATGTTTTCATATAATTCATTGCTGATCAAAGCAAAAAATGGGGAGAATAGTAACAAAGCATTATTCAGGTGTAATGACTCATATAGGTCAAAAAGGTCTTGATAGTAATTTTTTATATCCAGTGCCAATAGTTTTGATAGGTCCCAGTCAAAGCTTATAAAGAAAAGAGGATAAACTAGAAATAAACGAGTTTGATTTCTTCGTACTTGAGTAACAGATACACAGACTTTTAAATAGGAATAGAACTTCAACAACTAGTCCTATACTCAAGCCACTAACGGCTATACTCAAGCCACTAACGGATTATGCCCAAAAAAATAGCTAAGCATATGCTAGTCAGTTAAGATAACAATTCTGACTTATTCTAACAAAAAATCAGCAGCAAGACTTGACTTTAGCAAGACTTGACTTTATTCAGCAGCAATAGTCAAGAATAGCTAACTCAAATATTTCCTGTTTGGAATGGGCATTCTTTGAGACCTCCGAGGCTTATCAAGTTCTAGGAGGTTTTTCTTGTTCCTTTTAAGTAAGCTTCCATTCTCTTCAGTTTACTTGATTATAACTTGCAATATATTTCTCACTTTTTCATTTCATGTGTGAATTAGAGGACAAGTCTTCAAAAGTTGAAACTCAAACTGATAATTAGATGTTATATGAATGAATGTCTCTTTGCCTTTATGCTTTCTCTAATCTCTATCTGTGATGTAGGACATCCAAGAGAAAAATAAATAAATGAGAAATAAGAAAATATTATTATAATTAAGAAATTGAGAGAGAAATAGAACACGAGATAGCAAGAAGATTTGAAACGTGAAAGAAAGAGACAAGGAGATAGTATATATGACTAATCTTAATGATGAAAATCAAATCAAAAGAGTGCAAAGATGAAGCATAGTCCTACTTATAATTCGTGCCTAAATACTAAGCTAGCTAAAGAAGTAAACATATAGTAAAACTCAAGTAATTCTATTAAGAAATTGAATTTAGAAGATGGTTTTACATCACTTATATCTCTTACATCACTTATATCTCTCATGCTAAAGAAGTAAACATATAGTAAAACTCAAGTAATTCTATGAAGAAATTGAATTTAGAAGATGGTTTTACATCACTTATATCTCTCATGCTTATTTCCTCTTCTATTACTTTTGTCTTTGCTTTTATAGCTTATAGACATTTTTCAATTGAAAGCATTTTATAAAAAGTAATCAAAAGAATAGTTGAGTGTCATTTGGTAAGTAGCTTGTAACACTTTATGATCAACCTTTATCCATAGCTTTTTTTTAAAACTACAATTTTACTATGTACTTACCATTTTTGTTCTATTTTCTTCACCACTATATATGTATATATCTTTAACATAAGTTATGCATAGTTACATGTATTTGATGACTAATTTGCTTCTTAATTCTTTGTGATCATGGTTGTTTATATCCTCTACAAACCATGCAAAGCAGGAGTTTATGCAATGAGTTTAACAGACATCTTCAATGGACCTAGGTTAATATTTGGGAAAAGATTTCAAAAGAATTTGCTTTCATCAAGATGTAATCCTCCTTTAAGTGATGTTTTCTCCTTATGTAAAAATACTTTGGGGATTTAAGGATGTCTTAGCAGTTATTAGAGCTTATTATTGTGTCAGACTTGCTATATTTCAAATTGATAGTTGGCTCATGATCTTATGATATGTGGTTGTGGTTAACTTTTTAGTTTGTCCTTAAAAGTTCTTTGAAGTTTCGTGGATTTTCATCTAGTTATGATATCCACTTAGGAACACATATAATTGAGTGTTCTTTTCTCAATGATTTGTTGCCTTGCAAAAACAATGAGACAGAAATAAGTGGAGGTTATAATACTGTATAATATCTATTCAAAGAATATAGAATATACAAGTGTTCTTTTCCACATTTGGCAAACTCACACACATCACAATGGAAATTGTTAGGATCATTGTTTTTAAACAAATTAGGAAAAATGGTTCTCATTAAACTAAAAGAAGGATAACCTAACCGATAATGGTGAAGCCAAATAAGGTTAAGAGTATCTCTGTTCATGAAAGTCGAGGACGGTGTGAGGTTTTGTTTCCACTCTTAGAATCTAGAAGGTAGAGTCCATCCTTTTCTTTAGCATGCTTAATCATCTTCTTTGTTTCCTGATCTTGAAATCCACAATAATTAGGTTCAAAGATGACAAAGAAGTTCAAGTCTTTGGTAAATCTTTTAATGAACAAAAGATTGGCAAAAAGTTTGGGAGCATGTAGTATTCTTTTCAAGAAAAGATTATGGGACAAAGGAATGGTTCCTTGACCTGCAACAGTAGTAAGAGAGCCCTCTGCAACTTTAACTTTTTTGTTACTAGGACAGGGGTTATAAGAAATAAAAGAACGATGGGAGGTAGTCATATAATCTGTAGCACCTGAATCTATGACCCAAGAATCCTTAGGAGAGATAAATGAGGCACTAAGAGCATGAGAATTAGAAAAATCACTTGATTGGGCTAATGAACATGATGTACTAGCACCTTCCAAGGAATTTAGAATGCTCTTTAAGCTCTCAATCTCTTCTTTGTTAAGTCCTTTTGGTTCTGATCTAGCTTGAATAGAATCTCCAAAGTTTTAGGTTCAGTGAAGTGGGCTTTGGCCTATCCATCCCTGTTAGCCCCTTCTTTCTGTGCCTTTTGTGGCTTCCCATGTAACTTCCAATAGGTTTCTCTAGTGTGACGAGGCTTCTTACGAAAGCTGCACTAGACAACTTCCTTATTTTGAAGATTTTTTTGTTGGTGGTTAGGGCAACTTTGTTTTTCACAGACACGCATGCTGAGCTATCAATAGACTTGGATTCCAACATCACATTTCTTCGGCTCTCTTCTGCCCGGATGAATGAAAAGGCCTCATTCAAAGATGGTAAAGGGTCTTTGCCAAGTATTTGAACCGAAAATTGGTCAAATTCGACATTAAGACCTGCTAAGAATTCAAAGATTCTTTCCCTTTCTACAAACTTTTGTAATTTGACATTGTTATCACTGCATTGCATTTTAAGATTCTGATAGTGATCCAACTCAAGACAAAGACCCTACATCAGATTTTAATATTTAGTGACAGAATGCATAACTTTTCTTAGTAGATGAGATTATGGTCTTAATCTCATAAATTAGAGAGGCATCATGTACCTTAGAATAAGACTGAGCAACAACATCCCACATCTCCTTAGCAGATGAGAGGAACATGGAAGTGCCTCTAATTTTTGGTTTCATAGAGTTCCAAAGCCATGACATGATTAAGGAGTCCTCTACATCCCAAGCCTTAAACTTGGGATCCGAAACAGCAGGAGCAAGTCCTAATAGGTGAGAGCTTTCCCTTGCCCTTAAGAAAAGTCCTAACCATTAGTGACCAGTGGAGGTAATTTTTACCGTTGAGTTGGTATGATGGAAACAAGGTTTGTAACTCACCAATATGGGTACGAGTGTACACTTTGGGATTACCATCAGAGGAGATTTCAAAGGAGGAAGAGACCTCCACGTTAGGGTTTTTGTTAGTAACAGCTTTAGCCATCTATTTTCTAGAAGGCACTATTGGCAATGAAGGCCAAGAAGTGTCAGAAAAAGGAACCAGGAGTTACAGCATCCTGGGCTTTGATACCATGAAGAAAGAAGTAATCTCTTTTTTTTATTTTTTCACAACAAGTCCCTTTGAATATATACACAAGTTCCAGCCTAATTTTAGGTAACTAATTGCGAATTTTAAGGACCCTAAAATATTTCCTATTTACAACAGTATCCCCTATTTACAATACTACTCCATATTCACAACAATTTCCTAAAATAAATATCCATGATATCCTCTTGTTTCCTATTTATGATTAGGAATTAATTTCTCCTAAATCACTGCTTGATTTACATAAAAGTTTATCTAGCCATTGGGAATGACGTTAGTCATTTTTTAACACATTTTATAACAATCTTTATGTCTATTTGTTGGATTTTCCATGATGAATTTTTCATGTTGCTGGAATTTTGAGCATGTAATATTGACTTCCATAGAAGTTGAAGAAGAGTTGTATGAAGATTGTTTGAAAGGGAGGGATGGAGGGGAGGTTTGACTTTGGGGAAGAGGTGGGGATTGGCCTATATCGTTTTTTTTTAATGCAATAACTCCAGTTCGTCTTTGGTGGGAGAACTCTTTCATTGTTTCGCCAGCCAAATTTACATTTTCAGATGGATGAGTGGTCTTGTGTTAAATATCAATATTAGTTAACATGATGTTATTGCCCTAAACCCTGGAATTGATTTACTTCTATATTAACATCGCATGTAAGAGAAAAAAGTAATATGATTCTTAATTACGGGATCTTCTATACTGCATCTAGCTCGGTTGTTAACTGCAACGCGCTTCATTTTGTGAAAGCTGCATTTATGTTTTGTGGATCTTTAGCTAAGGTACTTTTGTTGACTCATTTCAGATGGAGCTATCTAAAAAGTTTTTCAAAGATGGAAGACCTTTAGACTTGGAAGGTTGTTGAGGTCTTGATTTTGGAAATTTTACATTCTTTTCAATCCTATTGTTCTAATTGACATTTTCACAACTTCTTAATTCTACTTTGTTGCATGAAAAATTGACAGTTTGATGTCGTAATAAATACTTAGCCCATTACCTAAAGGAATTCAATTCTTTAGATTACAGTCTTCCTTATAGCAAATCATTCATAATAAGGGCTTTAATAATCATTATGACATTTCCACACAATTTCTTGTGTGATATGGGTCTCAGGTAGAGGTACTCTTAAGTATTAGAACTATGTAATAAAAAAATAAATGCTATCTAATGCTCTTATGTAGTTTGTCGTCAACATGTGCATGAAGGAAGGTGATCAAACCATAGATTCACTTCGCTTCTTGAAGAAAGATTAAGAATGGTACTTATCATCATAGTAGTTAATAGCGGATAGCAGCGCGGAGCGGCCGACCCCGAAAACGCTATAGCGGAATAGCGGATAGCGGAGCGGCCGCTATTTCTACACACACCAAGTAAATTTTGACGAGTAAGATAAAACAGAACTCTCCAGAGACCAAGAGAAACCAATAAAAGTTAAAACTGACGCCATCTCATCCCCATTCTGTATGTCGTAACACTCAAAACTATGGACCCCACCTTCTTATCCAATAAAATGCGTTTCGCACTTCTTCAGTCCCAATCTCTCTCTTCTTCTCTTCACACCTCCCTCTTTCTATCCCCGCCATGTCTGCCACATTCCCGCCGGCGTCGCCACCGCCCCTTAATCTCTGCACCATCCTAACCGAAACAAAACGCATACTCAACGTCCCAATCTCCTCCGCGATAGCGCCGCGATCGCCCGCTATTAACTACTCTGCTTAAGAGTGAAACTATTGCTTGGCTGGGAAAAATTAGAGTGCATAATGCGGTAGATCTCAAAGCTATCAGGGTAAGTTGGGCAGCCTTAGTGTACTACATATGGAAAGCGCAATTACAGAGTTTTTAAACAAGTAGAAGCTGTGAGATGGTTTTTCAGGACATCTTCCTACATTGCAGATTGGCCATGTTAGCCAGAGGAATAGCTGCAAATTTGACAAGTAACATAAAGAGCAGATGGGGATTAGAGTAATACTAGACTAAGTGGTCTCGCAAGTTCCCTCAATCTCAAGATGTAGACGATTACTAGGAACCATAAATCTCTGTAATATAGATTCTATGGATTATACTAGTTTTTCCTCTAGATTGTATACATTTTCTTATAACAAAATATATTAATTTTCGAAAAAAAAAACCGTTCAAGTCTGCAATCATGGGCCACATCTCTACCATCTCCATTATCTTGACTTTTGCCACAATCTAACATGATTTTGAGGCTAAAACCCTCCAAGTAAATAGGTTGTTTTGCTCTAATACCACTTGAGATAGTAAAGCTGTTGGATTCTCCTTACGAGGTTCCACTAGGCTCTTTCATATTATGACTTGTATACCCAACATCAAGTTTGCAATCATGCCTCACATCTCTACCATCTCCATTACCATAACCTTTGTCAAATTCTAACATGGTTTTGAAGCTAAAATCCTCTAAAGTGAATAGGCTCATTCGCTATGAAACCACTTGATATGGTAAAGCAGGTCAAGGTAGCTTGTTTTTAGTAAAGTAGGCTAGAATTGGGTAATTGTGGCTGAAATAATTAGGGTTTTACAACAAAACCTTTTTGAAAAAAATTGGAATTACAAAAGTTTATAGTAGTCTTACTAGAAACCCTACCCAAAATGAGAGAAACAAGTCCAAGGATTCCTATTCATAATAGGAATAAAAGTAACATCTTATTGAAAAAGAAATATGACTTAAATAGGAAAACTTTATGAGCAGGAATTAAATAAGAAAACATAATTATTAAATTGAAATATGATTTTGCATCAAATTTTTTATTCCCCCAGAAAAGTTTATATACTCCTATATTTTCACACACCATAATATCAACAATCAGGCCCAATCAATGAAGAATGAAATTGAAATAATAGTATATGCATAAATGGGCTTTATAACTATCCAAAATATATATGACGATAATCAAAACACCTCTAATTGAATTTCCAGAAAGGAATACAAAAGCCAACTTACCTTACCACTAACACAAACTAGCTCTCCTGGTTGATGCTTCCCTTCAAGACATTTAAGAAAACGCTGGCTAGTAAATCGAGTGCCACGAAAAAATTTCTTAAGATGCAGATAAATGAATCTCTTTTCTCTGCTATTAACCTTATCATCACTAGTGTATTGACATAGATTATCCTCAATATCACAACCAACAACCACCTCAACAAATGCAAATGAGAAGCCAGCTCTTACTCCCCTGAGGATGGAAATGAATTATATCATTGTCAAAATATAAACCATTGCTCACATATAATTTTCCTTATATGTACACTCCTAATAAGTGGCATGGATGACAGATATTTTATGACTGAATATAAGGAAGAACTAAGAAACCAAGGAGAGCAAAATTTGTACAGTGGGGAAAAAAAAAATCGTAGGTAATCTACCAATAATAGTTAAGCATATTCTTGTGTTGATCAGCTGCTATCTTAGGAATTCAATTTGCCATATTAATCCCCGTCATATCATCCAACCTCATCCACTCCCCTCCCAAAACACCTACATATGATGGTTAATTTTACAAATTTCCAAGTCCACAAGCTTACTCATGTGAACCTATTTCATTTGCCTCACCAAACAAGCACAAATTACAACATAGTTACAAATTACAGCAAAGCAAACCAACAGAATTAGACACTATTCAACCTACAAAATTGTCTAACATTCAATAATTCAAGAAAGACATCATTGTTTTCAACAAACACCATATAACTACCTGGAAGATAATATTTTCCCAACAGAAATCAAGTACTGCCCATCTTCAACTCCAAGGTGTGCATTCTGCATATCAGCATAGGTTCGAGGAAAATGGTGCAGCAGTTTTCTTAACTGCATGGAGACAACAAGTACTATGTGACACCATGCCATCTTTCAATTAAAGGACCTAAAAAGACTTATCACCTCAGATAACTCCAATAGACCCACCGTGTGAAAACCACAATTTTCTAGCTGTTGGCTTTGTCTTCGACTTAATCCGGGTAAGCATTTGATAGATCTATCAAGAGATGGGGCACCTACTTGTAATCCTCGCTCAACCTCAACATAAGATTCATTCATTTCCTCAGTTTCCCAAGTCATGTCCCTAGAATGTGCATATGAAACACATATATTATCTTCATTTGATTCTTTTGAAGCATGATCACTTTTTTCAATTGATTCACTAATTACGTCCGTATTTTCCTTTCTTAGTTCTGACATGGAGGAGTTTGCATTTGAAAGGCTGTCTCCAGACCTCAATTCACAAGGAATAGGTGGACCAACCAATTCTAAATGTAATGCATTAGGAACAAATCCTTTATAATCTCGGGCTGCAGAAGAGCTCTTCATTTTTGAGGATTTTGTTGAGTCATTATAGAGTTCAACAGGAGGTGAACTGCCCAATATAATAGAGGGAAACCTTTTACATGCCAAAGAGAGATCAACATTATCTGCACCATCTTTTAAACTAATGCCACACTGCTTCAAATCTTTCTCATTCTCAAGGAAATGTTGAAAACTGTCATAACCCATTAATACTGATACCTAGAAGAAATCAAGTTGCAAGTTAGGAGCATACTCAGACAGAGTACAGCCTTGAAAAATATAAGAAATAGTAGCTAAGGCCTTTCTTGAAAGATAAAATGCTTGTGAGAACCCAATACTAGAGGAATAAAATGGAAAAGAAGAGTAGAATAATATGCATGTGAATCAAATATTTCAATGTAGCAAAATGGTGGAGTCTTTTGATGTTGGATCAACAACGTTTAACCAATTCTATACACCAGCTACCTTCTTCACAATACTATTTTCCACGCAGTATTAACTTGGAGGTGAGTTCCTCAAAGCCATAAAGTGTAGACAAAACAAAAGGACTAAGATAAACTAACAAGTAATGCCTTGGGTTTGCTCACACAACATGGAAGGGCATTCAAACAAACTTGATATTCACACGCACGTACCTTTTTAAGAAACTTTGACTGATCAAGGCTGCTTGTCGTGCCATATTTTTCTACTTCATCCAAAAACTTGTTCACAAAATTATGCTTTGATCGATAAAAGAAATTTGAGACCTTCACAGTCCCATTATTAAACCTGCAATCAAGAAGTTCGTTTCACGAGATATAAACACTGCCAAAGGAGCCTAAGAAAATAAGACCATGATTGCCCGCAGCACCTCATTTTTCTTAGCAACGTGCTGTGATATCCCCTTTTAGCATTAAAGACAATTATACATTTCAATTGCTTCCTCCGACAACACTGCAATGGAGATTTTCATAATTAAGACTACTGCCATGCTCAATAATATCACTAGGACAGAAAATACATAAATCAACAGATAACATTCAGCAAAGCAAGCAACTATATAAAATAGATGAGGGGAAAAAGGTGAGACTTAAATAGATTTTTATAAGCTGACACCAATTACGAAAAGGAAGCGATTCCAGAACTAGGTGCTAGCAGTTATGAGACGCAGTTGACAAACAAAACCAAAAGCAAAAAGCAAAACGTTCAAAAAAAGAAAGAAGAAGAAATACAGCGAAGTACAATACGTACAAGGCCACATGATTGCATAACCGATAATGTAAGCGCCATGTAGAAAATCTTAACTGCGCCCAGATGACATACCTGAAAAATACCTGCCAAATTCTAGCTAATTCCACAAAAATTGAAGTGCTCTCAAATGCTTCAAAATTATAAAAACTTGGGTTTGAGTAAAAGTTACCTACTTTAAGAGAAGTTTGATGCTCTTGGGTTTATAGAGAAGAGAACCTGAGAAAGGAGTGCTCGTGTTCACTAGAAAATGCCACAAGAACTGTCTGAAGCATGAAGACCGAGAAGTTGCAAGAGTTGGTTAATTGATAAATTCTGATATTTTACTTATTAATTGATAAATCATTTACAATTTTTATTTAAAAAATACATTTCAGTTTGAGTATTATAAACGTCGTCGTTTTAAAGTCCTCCAGCTCTAGGGTTATCCCCTTTAAAGCCTATGTTTCTTCTTGAGAATGAGAAATTAAGGGCCGATCCGAATAGGGGAGAGCAGTTTTCTGTTGCTCTGTTGGAAGCCGGTAGGTTCTCTACTGGTTACCCTACTTTTCATGCCCTTTACATTAATTTCAAGGGCATCATAGTACGGGTTCTTGCTTTTCTTTTGGGTGAAAATGATTTCTTGCTCAAAGATTTCATCTCTCTTTGCCCATCGATTCCCTCCTCTCGAACCCGCCTCCAAACGCCTTTACAAACCCATTCGTTGGTTTCCATATCACCCACTTTGTTGTTCAAAGGAATGTTTATCGTTTTGTTAATTTGATTTTGTGATAGTTTCCTGTCGCCGATGAAGACAAATATTCAGGCATGAGCGACGGCTACACCTTTTTTGCGCACCACTTAGGAGATTCTTAAGTGGGTTGTTTGTCGCTGTGAGGAATGTGCCAAAATGCTAATCTGAGGCGGTTGGTCGAACATTTAACTTGTTAATATGATGGAATTGCTTTTCCTTTGTTTGACAACCATCGCATGATTTATATGCTCGTATTTTTTGTCATTTGATTTTAGCTTATTAATTGCAAACTCGAGGGTTTTTGTTTGAGTCCTTGATTTTAGTCTGTGCGTTGCAGAAATGGGAGGTCCTCTGGAGGCACGCTCTGCCTAGTTAATATTTTCTTCATTTGAAATTTTATATTAAGTGGATGCCTCACCGGAGGACCTGATAATAAAATTGGCATCACAGAAAGCTGGTGCTAATCTCTTCCAGTGGCACTTGGCTCGCTATGACGCCTACAATTCCTTCCACTTTCAATCCAAGATTTGTTGCAGCAACTACCAGGGCTTTGGGGACATGACATGATTAACTTTCGAACTCATCAGTCATCGCATGATCATTATTAAGATCTAATTTTTGTGTTCGACAATCCCAATTGATATTTATTAATAACAAGTAATTGATGAAAATGTGTACTGTTAGGAATTACAAAATTCGATCTGGCGAATTATCTACTGTAGAGAGATCATGAGGAGATCATGAGCACTAGATGAATATATAAGTTGGTAATGGCTAGTGGATTGAAAACTCGATGCTTTCACATAAGAAAGTGGTATTATGAATTCAAAAGACTTGAGCACTACATGGGCTAACAGGGATGGATGATGCTACAAATGAAGCTAGCATGTTGATTAAAGTCTAGCAGTATCTTCCTCTTCCTTATTCGCAAACATCCCTTTCTCCAACACCCAATCCTCTATCATTGCCTGGGAATGCAGAGACTGGTCAGTAGGAACAAGATGTCCTGCCCCTAACACGATAGCATGGCTCAAACTGCGCCATTTCTGTACATACCCGGCAAGCACTCCATTCACTTTCCATATCTTTCTGTCAGCCAATAGAAACTTCACGATTCCTTCCCATCTCATCGTTCTAACCCAAGCTTCAGTAGAAACCACCCCGTCCTGAAGATCATGATGTCCTTGATATAACAAAACCCTAGTCTCCTTCACTAAGAATTCAACCATGTACTTGACACTCTTCATAACATCTGCACTCAGCGCAGCCCCAATCGCATCACTGCAGCTCACAAAGTCTATCGATGCATTAGCTCCTATTGCCTTCTTTACTTCCTCCGACTGTAAAAATTTTGTAACAAAATCTGTTCCGTATGGCACCATCCTTGTGTAGTCAAGCAAAGTGGCCAACCCTGTCATGGTTTCTATTTTATGCAAGACCTCGCGTCTTGCATCTGTTGCCTCACTCCACAATCCCATTTCAATCAACTTAACAACCTTCCATTGAGCTGCCTCCAATTCAAACTTTTGTTTTTCATTAATAAAACCAGAATAGTAAAGGTTGTCAGCATGAAGTTTAACTTGGGTCACTGGATCCGTCAACCCGTTACCTATAGCAACACCTTTCAGATTCACTTGCTTTGACACTGGCAGCACCTTGTTCTTCATCAGAATGTGGAACCCAATCGCAGGAACATACTTTCCTCCATAACTCTCCCCTGTGATGTAAAGTGGACGATTCTTGAAATTTGGGTCTGAATCAATAAACCCTGTAATTGCTGCAAAGAGATGTTTAGCAACAGAGTGTTGATCTCTGGGTATGACTTCAGGTCTTGAGGCAACACTAAACCCAACTCCTATTGGATTATCAATAAAAACTAGTCCAAAAATACGGTTCCATGAACCTGAATTACGTTGGAGAAGAAGGTGGGACATGTTTGGTTTCTGAGGCTCGACAATACGGTAAGGACCGAGTTCATAGAAGTTGCCGATCATGGAAGAACAACCAGGACCACCCTGAAGCCATATGAGAAGTGGGGTCTCGGAGAGAGGTGAAGTTGAGTTTTGGGCTTCATAGAAAGTGTAGAAAATGGCAGAATTGCTCCACGAACCTACCGGAAGATAGCCAGATTTCGTGGGAAGAGCTTCTTTGGGAAAAACAGACTCTGAGGATGCAAAAGAAATATGATCGTGAATTAAACAAAGGAACAGGAGGAGCAAAGAGGAGGAAAGCGCTGCCATTAAGCACATTAATGATGGCATGTAGTCAAGTTTGAATGATCAATCTGTTAGCATCCATATGTAAAGAGAAAATGAAAGTAGGACCAGATTTTGATGCTTGTGGTGGACAAGGAATCATGGACTTTCTGGGCCTGGGAGATAACGACGAAAGGTGACGACAAGAACAATGTTGTCCTACTTAAGCAGATTCTTTGGTTTAAAGTTGAACAAACTATGGAACTCGAATGGGACACAAATATTAATGGGAATACAGCAAGACAAAAGCAAGAACTGTTGAAGGGTATTAAAAAGAGTTTTTAGATATTACAATCTGTTTATTCGCTTAAGTCCAAAAGAAGACACATATATAGGCCAATTGTTATTAATCACTGATTAAGAACATTTCCAAACGTGTCATTATTCCCTGGGTCGCAGTATCCCAAGGATTTCTCAGTATTATCTAATGACCCGAAAGTTATGTATAGGGCCTTTTACTTCAGCTAAATATCCGCCTTATGCTTCCATTAGCTCCCTTCAGGTCTAGCTGCGCAAGTGCAAGGGCTAATCTGATATTTGTGAAAATTGTAGCTAATGTTACATTGAAATTAAATTTTACTTAAACCATTACAGAGAAAACTTCTCGCTCTAAATGGCAAATCTTAGAACGTTAACTGATATTGCGAAGCTAAAGAAAATCCACGACAATCCTTTTTCCTGCGTCCAGAATTAAGCACAAAAACGCTCATCTGGAAAACAAAGCTCCAACAATTGGTGGATTCTTGTGGTCTTTCTCCTGTTCCTCTAGACTTGCTAAGCTACGGTAAATTACACTTCCGTGTTAAAATCGAGGCGCTGTCAGGGCCTTCCATGTGGAAGCTCCAATCTTATTCATGTTCCGTTGTCCCCGGTATCAACTCTACATCCCAACTCCACGGATGCCACGAACGTGATTCAAATACAACTTGCCACCTATGTCAAGTTTCACCAGCTTTTGGCCTCGAGAAACCGTTTTATCTCCATTACCACCCAAATCCATACTCTAAGAGATAAAAATAGAAAGATAAGAACTTACGAAATGACAACTATCAATTTTAAATTGCATGGCCTAGTAACTAGCCCTTTCTTAACACGTCATTACATCTAATATATTATTCTCAAAAAAGGCAGCCTTGATTTCTTGCAGTTTTACTTCTATACAAAAGGTGCTCAGCACTTTCTTCACTGTCATATCTTATTCCACTATGATGATGCACTCATAACAATACATAACAGTTCAAAAAATGGTACATATCACCAATTGAGGACCCTTAAATCAACCAAACAAGAAAAGCAAGATCCATAAATTTTTGTGGTCAGGCTAGCAAGATCTCAAATATGCCAGCACTTCTTAAGTCATAAACAATTTGTCCAAAATGGCATCCACTGCTTCACCTGAACCCCCACAATGTCAATTTAAAGGAGAAAGGAATATAAGAAGGCAAAAGCTACATCTTTAAGATTGCATTGATCCATTTTAAACTCATCTTACAATTTGGCATGCAACTGCCCTGCTGAAAGCAGTGTTCATTTGTGTTCCCAGAAGGCTCTGACTTCCTCAGTTCTTATTTAGATTTCCGCTGATCAGAAACCCTGGATCCCATAATTTTGCAGACAGGGAAATCCTTCTGCTGAATTAGCTTTAAAGCTGGATGAACTTTGAGGTCTCCCATCAAAATCTTTTGTCCAACATCCAGTTCACTCAGATCTACTTCAATATACGGAGGAATGATATCTGCAGGACAGAGAAACTTCGCAGTCCTGCTAATGGTATTCAAATAGTTACCTGCCATACATGTACAAGCAACATTATTTCATTTAATCCCCAAGGTTAGATGGACAGACATCCATAACGAAAGAAAGAGTGAACAATTATCCAAACATAAACCAAAGGAATGATAGAAATAGAGTGAGAAGTTCTAAACACCATTATGAAGGCAAATATATTGCTGATGAAAGAACAGGTCAATTGTTTCCAACTCTTTAAATAAATCCAAAGGGCTAATATGCATGTATATATTCACATAATCTCTTAGATATATTGGCATGAAAGCTTAAAGGTGACAACATTGACATGTAAATGCAAAGAAAAGATATTCAAAACCATGCCGGTTGATACTTTTACATTCAACAACTTACTGTCATCTAACTAAAACAGGCTACTGAATCACGATCGGGAAACCACCAAAACTCCATTCAAAAAGGCCTCTTGTACAAGAAACAGGATAGCTTATCATAAGAATAATACAAGAGCAATGAAGAGCAACTTGAGCTACTTTCGAATATAGATTACCATCAAAGTTCAGTACTAAAGAGGAAAGTTGAACAGGCAGATAAAAGAAAATATAAAGGATTGTAAAGAAAACCTTCAAGCAGAAATGGTGATAATTTAAAGTACTAACCTTTCCTGAGACCTGGCGATATGTCTTCACCTCTAAATTCAAGAGGAACATCAACCTTCAACAAAGCATGCGCAGTTGCCCTTATGAAGGTCACATTGATTGGAGTATCTGACGCTGCATGCAGATGAAGCTGAAAAAATTAAAAGCTATAACATTACAAACCAATCCATAATTTATCCACATAACAGAACAAAAACCTCAATCAATAACCCTAAATTAACAAAATGAGAAGAAAACAGAACAAGTACCAATCTGGGTAGAACCCGAACGTTTTCAATCAAGTCTTCCGACCCGAACTCGGGCCTGACCACAAGATTAAAGAGGCGAGACAAAAAGAAGCAAGTCCCGTACTTGTCAACCAAGTTCCTGATCCTATTTGTCTGCACTGAAATCAACCTCTTGTTACCGCCATGTTGCCCATCTTCTTGTTCAAACACAATACCAGGTGTGCGGCCCGCTTTTCGCTCTTTAACAGAGACGTTGCTTCCGGAGGCTGCCCGAGGTACGGCGAGGATGGTGTCGAGCGGGCCGGGCTTCGGGAATCCTTCAGGGTAAGTGTGTGGGGTTTGGATTTCTAGCTCTTCGATAAGAGAAGCCGCGGATTGTGAGAGCAACTGACAGTGGTGTTGGTGGTGGAGGCCCTTAGTGGCAGCGAAGCGCTGGAGTTTGTACATAGTGGGAGGCTATGATACAGCAAAATCCAAATGCTTTGAGACTATAATGTAAGAAATTTCGTAACCCCAATTTACTTTTTTCAATTTTTACTTTTAAAAATTAGATAAGACGGCAAACGGACGGGGGGAGCCAAGGTTGGATCGCATCGCAATTCCAGTTGCCAGTATGATCCACAAAATGAGGGACACAGAGGGAGAGCGTGGAGTGGGGGATAGGCTGCCCCGACCGGTTGGTTTGGGGTGCTTCTGATAATGGTCTTTTCACGGTGGCGTCTACGTATTCCTTGCTGATGGATCAGATCGACGCGGTTACTCATAGGTTGTGAAGGTCCATCTGGCAGTAGCCGGGCCCACAGCG
The DNA here is from genome assembly GCA_026413385.1 of Erythroxylum gracilipes. Classification (NCBI taxonomy): domain Eukaryota; kingdom Viridiplantae; phylum Streptophyta; class Magnoliopsida; order Malpighiales; family Erythroxylaceae; genus Erythroxylum; species Erythroxylum gracilipes. The sequence goes on along the minus strand of JANZLC010000007.1, from coordinate 7,975,639 downwards.
TATCCGCACTTTTCTTTGGTTACTTGCCCATGATCGACTCCTCACGAACCAACTCCGCGCTAGAAGGCGGATCACACCGGACAGTTCTTGTGCTCATTGCTCTCTTGAAGAATCCACTATGCACGTCGTGCGAGATTGTCTCAGGGCGCGGCAAGTGTGGCACTCATTGTCGTCTCATCTTGCAACGACTGATTTCTTTGATTTAGCTCTTCGTGACTGGCTTGCCACCAATGTCCATACCTGCCGTCGGTTTCTGGACTGGGATTGGGCTGTCCTTTTTGGCATCACTTGTTGGCTCCTGTGGACGTGGAGGAACAAGTCCCTTTTTGATCCGCATTTTCTTTGGCCTAC
>JANZLC010000007.1:7952061-7965889 GCA_026413385.1 Erythroxylum gracilipes | reverse complement strand
AGGATCCCTTATTTTTAGGGATCCTATATCTGATATTTATCTCCTATATTTGACTATCTAATACAGTATCTACAACATAGATTCTCACACTTGTCAAGTGGAAAGGAAGATCAATTTCTTATAGAACTTGGATTTTAAAATCCGAATTTTTAAAGTTGAATCAACTTATGTAATTAGTATTTATTACATTTTACGTCGAGGAAGATTTTAGACAAGTTAGGAAGAATTGATGCAAAAGGGCTTAGAGTTTATGAAAGAAGTAAAAGAGGACAAACTAATCAGCCACAAGCTTTAGTATGGTAGAATAAAGAGTGAGAACTGAAGTGACAGCAAGAGCTATAAGGGGCTAATTTTACTTCTGTTAAGTTTCCTTTATTAAATAAAGAAGAATAATAACTTAGAAATGTTGATGTATTTTGTTTAGGACTCAAGCATATTTAAGAATAAATAATCTTTATTAGAATAGAGTTTAATTTTTTTGGATAATTTAATTAGAAACCCTTTCTTACTAAAATAAAGGTTCTAGGAACTTTTCTATGAATATGTGTGTATTCAACCTTTCAATAATATCTTGAATTTTTTCATACACTTGAGTTTTTAATTATAAGGTATAATGCTTTCTTATAAGAGTAATTTTCAGACCCTATGAGTAATTTGTAGTTTCTTATCCTCTATTACTTGTTTAAAATAAATTTCTGCAATTTTATCCTAAATTTTTAACAACTGAAAATCTAAATTCTAGCTGCATTAAATCTAAAATTTTAGTCAAATCAAACCATTTCAGCTAATCTAAACTTGAAATTCCTCTAAGCTGAAATCCAGACTTCAAATCTGATATTTCAACAACTTAACAACACTCAACAGTTTATCTTTCCTAGCTTTCGTGAGTTTTAGCTAATAGTTAATATTTCTTCTATTTGTCTTACATTAGTCTGTTACCTCTCTTAAGTCATCACACTGTTAATGTACTTCCATCTGTCTATGAGAGAAAATGCATGCTTTAACGGTAATTGTTTCAATCAATACTTTTCTAGTTATACTTATTTCCTACTTCAGCATTCTTGCTTTAATTTTTTTTGTTGGAAGTCCTCTTACTATTGAAATCTCTATTAAAAAAGTATGTCTATGCTTTTTTCTACCATTTGATGAGTTTTTATAACAGTTGGTGGAATATATTAGCTAAGTTCTTACATTAGACACTTGTTTATTGTAACATCTGCATTATGTTGAAGGAAAGAGGAAGCCTGATCATGAATTCTTTATGGAAGCATTAGGAAATCTTAAGATTGAACCAGGAAGCTGTATATTTATTGATGACAGGTATTTTCCTTTTAGTGCAATATTTCTTATTGGTTTTCAATCATTGTGATGAACTTCTGTAATTATTATTTTATGCTTCAGTTTCTGATACCAGATGTGGACATTACCTGACCTGATTCCCCGCAATTAGATTCATCCATAGTGTGGATCGACAGCAAAATCCCATGTTGGATTTTCATCAGTCCATTTTATCTTTTTTAAGTTTACATGATCAAAGAAAACTTTATTTCTGTGAGGGGCAGGTGGATGATTATTTGTTAGTTCTTTTAACTTTTGGATATTATTTAAGATTCTTCATTTCTGGCTAATGACCTGATTTCCTATTCCAAACCTAATTGGTATTGCCAAAGTAGAACGTCTCTGCTCAGTGAAAGGTTTCTGTAATAGTTATCTAAGGGAACTCTGGAAATTAAAGGGAGTGGTCTTTCATTCCTGGTTAATATGCCAATGTACATCCATATACGTTATCACCCCATCCTTTGCTGCTGCTACAAACTGCACTTGTTCATTACACTTTACTCACTGGTGGTGTCAATATTCTCACAACCATTCCAGGTTGGAAAACGTACAGGCTGCAATTGAAATTGGCATTGTCGGTCTGCATTTCAAAAATGCAGAATTGTTGCTTGAAGATCTCTCCGGACTTGGGATACACATCTCTACAAATGGAAGTCAATAGAAATGATGTTGAACCCAGGGCTGTAGAACCTGGTCTGTTATTATTATTATTATTTTACTTCGATTTCAATTTATTGCTTCTAGTTCTATTAATAAAATACGGTCGCCAACTAGTGCGCACAAGTTGTTTTGTATCTTCTTAATCGAGATTGTGTGTTATAGATAATTGTTTATTTCTCTGTCTTTAGTATCATATCTTCTGTATTAACTCTGTATCAGAGGATTTCATCCATATAATTAAAATTTTCGAAATTCTCTAACACAGAGGATCTCATCCGTTGGGAAAAGATGTCACTTTAATCTTATGTTTTCCTTGACATAAATGAGATTTGGTCTAAATTGTCACAAGGTTTAATGCGATTTAGCTTAAAGTTTCAAAAAATAAAACCGTATAAAAATAAATTAAAGCGATCAGAATCATAAAAATGAATTATAAGAATTAAGGTATAATTAATTAAAATCACCTTAAAAGTCAAAAAAAATATTATAATAAAAGCAAAACATTAATAAAAGTGAAAGATTAAAATAATAAAATAAGCCTCTAATTATCATTCTCATTAATATACCAAAAATTTATAGTGAAATTTTAAGGATTTTATTTTTTTATTCTATATAATTGAGATATCAACTTTTTGTTGAAATTAAAACATATTGTTAATATTTAATTTTATTATTAGTATATAAGTCCAGTTTCTTACAAATATATTGATATTGGTTTTATAATATTACGAATAGCATTATATATGTAATTAGTAAAAAAAAAAATGGTAAACACCTTAGATTTTTATTTTATTTTATAGCTTTTGTTAATATAAACGCACGTATAAAGTTCTATTTATAATTTCATTACGTATTTTGTTACTTTATTGAAGATTTGTTATGAAAAGTTGATATAGAAATAAATGTGTTAAATTAGGTAAAAGGGTTTGAATCGAAGAAATTCGTCAAATCTATTGTTCTATACCTTTTCTTCACTCTTTTTTCACACACGTTTCAGAAAAACGTTTGTGAGTATATGAATATGAAGGTATTTATTCCTGTTTAGAGGTTAGGGATGTGTTAGAAGAAGAAATCGAATGTCATCAGAGGAGAAGATGAACATTCTAAGACACTTAAGATTGAGGCAATGATGGAAGAGATTGCTAAAGAAAACCTAAGGAAAGTCTTGCTAATGTTTTTGTACGGAGTCTAGCAAACATGCTTGGCATAAATAGTAAATTAATTTTTCATAAGCTAATGTTGATAAGCTGGGTCTTAATGATACACAAGGTTCAAGTTTCAAGGTTCAAGGAAGTTTGATTATAAATTATTACATTATATTTGAAAGACTATTTTGTAATTTTAAAAAATTAAGAGGCTATTTTAGAAATTTTAAAAATTACCTAAAACAGAACGAGACTTGATTTCAGTTAGGTTTCAGGTTCGATTCTCTGTTAGCCCCTCTTGTAAATAGGGTTTTTAAAAAAAATGTAAAACGACGCTTGATATTGACGGTATTATTTAATACTTTACCAATAAATTAAATAATCAAATTTTATTAATCATAATTTTTATTAATAATTTATTAATTAAATGCTATATTTAATTATGAAAAATGAAAACATAAAACAAAAATATTTTTTATAGATTTAAGTTATAAAATTAAAAAATCAAAACTAAAACCTAAAATGAATAAATTCAAATAATAAGTTTTTATTATACAAGAAATTTAAACCTATGATAGAAAGTTGGAAACAAACATGAAGAATAGCAAAACAGCCGTATTTTTATTTATATAAAGTGGTTTAATGAAGTGACAAATTGAGTCGTAAAATCGTAAACAAGAGATTCCGGTTTTGAAGGGTTCCTTGCTCACCTCCTGTCGTTGAATGCCCAGACATGAGCCTCAACCAGTTTGCTATGGTATGGTAATTTCTCACTTCTTACTCTTATATTTAAATCTTTTACACATACATGTAGGATCTCTTGTTATGCTCACTGCCTTTTGCTTTATCTTTTTTGTTCCCTATCCTTTTGGTGCCTATGAGGGTGCACTTTATAGTTTGTTCAAGATATTGGCTTGATGAAGATGTGTTCTCCCTGTGATTGATTATTGTTCTGAGAACTGTTTGTAATTCTTACCAACCTTCTATTATCGGCAATACTAAGTAAAGTTGATGCTTTTAGTGGAATTAAAGCACACAGATCTTGACTATTCATTTTTTGTTTATTTTGGAATATGTTCTTTTGTCATAGATAATGTTGAAGTTTTCTTTTCGTATGTTCCTTCTACAAACTTAAAACAACGAAGTTTGAAGTACTTGATGCAAAGCTTGTGAAGAAGTACTGAATGAATTGATAATTGATGGACATTCAGGTGGAGGAACTGGCATTTCTTGTGAAGGACAATCTTCCTTGCAAACATCTTGTGCTTTCCATGGAAGAGACACTTGTTAGCTTCCTTCAGGATGAAAACAGGTAGCATAATCTCTACTAGTTTGATTTGTGTTAGGAATCTGGTATTGACTGATTAGAAAAAGCTTAAAGGAAGTAAGCAGGAACTGAAAATAAGAATGAGAAAAGAGGAAAAGAAATGGATTAAAGATTAAAGCCAATACAAGGGATTATTTTGGTAGTATTTGAGAGACTGCCCCTCTCCTTCTAACAATTGGTTTACAGAAAATCCTCTCTGCCTTTCTAGTCTTTCTTTTGTCTTTTATACTGTCTATAAACATTCTAGAATGATTTTCCTGACATTATGCAACTAACTAGCCTCGTAATCCTGACATTTTGTAACCAATTGGTCACCTCATCCTATTCTTTTGCCTTTCCTAGTGTAGGTGCAGTATAGGAGGTCTATCAATTTGTTCTTCCATAATTGTTTCAATGTTAATTATGTAGAAGACACATGAAGAATGATAAATTAAAATGTTTGTTTTCTTAATAAAGAAGTTGTTGCTTTTATGTTTTCTTTTCCTTGTTTTTCTATTGTTGTGCAAAAGATAATATTGGTGGGATCTTGCAATTATGTTGGAATCCCAAGTCATGCAGTTATAGATTATGAAACATGGATAACATGCGTAAAATTTACCAACCATTGAGTTTGATAATTCTTTTCAGCCAAAATTTGAATGTTATAGTCTTACCATCAATCAATTACTATCTTCCATTTGGAATTTCAGTTCATTGACCATGATCGATAGTTGTTACAAAGATATGTGAAAATTGTATTAACAATAATGCATGTTGGTTGAACTCTAACTCTATAGAACAATATATTCCCTAACACAACATAATTTTAATCATAAGAGCGAAAAACAGAGATGGTGGATATTATCAAATACTGGAGTTGATTAATTTATCAATTAAATACAAAATAAAACTTTCTTAAATAATCACATTTAACATGTGGTGACCTTAAAGAGTTTTGAGTTATGTAACTTGTAATATTCTTACACACACACACACACACTAATTAGTGAAAGAATGGGAAGTTTTTATTTTGTTCCCATGGTATTGTTTTATCTGTCTTAACATATAAAAGAGCTTCCCAAAATTATTAGATTTTGGTGGCATATTATAGTTTTGATAAGCACATTCGTTTCTTTCTAGACATAGTACTATAAAGTAGTACTTCTAGATGTCAAAAACTTGGTAGTCCCTATGTAAAAATAGTAAAAATATATTCTTACTATTCTTAAAAAGGGAATTGAATTTGTGTTGCGCTAAAAATTTGATCTCAAGTTTCATAGCATTAGAGAATCATATGCATTCAAGGAAGAATAGGAGGTTGCTTGACCTTGGGTTGTTTAAGTTGCATCTACAAGATTATGAAATAAAATTTTCCTCCTTGAGTCAAGTTTTTCAGGCATCAAAACATTGATTTAATTATATTGCTTACAGGAGAAAATAATTGCATTGGAGAAGAATAGAGGCCTTAAAGGTCTATGATAAACGGGTGAACTCAACAAGAACAAGAAAGTTTGTGGGTTTTGAGATTGATATTATTAGGGCATATGACTGATTAGAGTGTGGAACACAATGAAACTTGTAGGATTTCTATGTTCTAAAAACTGTAATTAGGTACATTCTCAAACTAAAATCTTGAAGAATGTAGAAGAGAATCCTAAAGCAATTCCAAAACTTGGTTCCACTATTGCTTACAATACACTAGTAATGTGATTATCTTGAAACTTCCATTAATTAGGCTGCATAGTTAAATATCACTCTTTTTTTATTTTTTTATGGGTGGTATCTTTTTGACTATTTGGTAGGTTGCAATCCCTAAATAGAAATGTTAATAAAGATGCTTTAAATAATTTTGTGGTTTTATTTCTAAAGAGTATAGATTGCATTTAAGAGGTACAACAAAGCAAGTAACCAACCATTCAACAAATCGTGTTTTTCAATTGTATTAGCTGTCAATTACGAAAAATTATACATTAATACAACCTTGTCAAAAGCTGATTTTGTACAACCTTGTTAAAGATTGATTTCATAACTCATCAAAGGCAAATTTTGTGCCTTTTGTATAGCTATAAAGATTTGCAAATCTTAAGGAGGATTCATTAGTTGTAAAAAGACATGTTCACAATAGTTTAGCTATTTTTAAGGGTGGAAGTTCAACTTGCACTTGTATATGTTGGAAATTCTCCATTGAGAAAATGACATAATTTTTAGGCCAAAAGTTCTCCAAGTTTTCATGGTGACAGAGCCTTTTGTCTAATCTCATCCTTGTCAAGCCTTTTTTTTTCCACCTTAACCTTGGTTCCACCGTTATTTACCTCAAAACTAGTCTAGGTCCTAGTCTTTACGTATTTAACTTCTTCATCATCATTATCAAGACCCATTTGAAATCCCGTTGAGTCGCGGGGTTTGGGGAGATCCGATAGTGTTCAATATGTGTTCAATTATTCCAATTTTTTTTTCTCAACCTAGTATCTTGACATCATGTCTTTGGTTAAGTATGAAAGTTTCTTAGTTTGTTTAAATGGAAAAAATTACTTAGCTTGGGCATTCCATTCCAAGATATTTGTCAAAACTAAGGATTTATCGGGTTATGTTGATGGGATTATTCTTGTTCTTGATTAAAACAAGAATAAAGATGAACATGCCAAGTGGGAAGTCAAGAATGCTCAAATTATGGCGTGGATTTTGGGATTTGTTGAGCTCAACATTATCTTGAATCTTTGACCCTTCAAGTATATTCATTATGTTTAGCTTGAAAATGAATTAGCCATTATCCATCAGGGAAGTCACTCTATTTCTAAATTTAACTCTAGATTCATGAATTTTTAGGTTGAATAAACAAATATTATTTATGTTACATTGCCTCTTGAAGGACTTAACTTTGTTCACTTTATTCATGAATTACTAGAAGGGGCCAATTTCTTATGAACTTAAGATACGAATTTGAGGTTTGGTAAAGCTAGTTATTTAGTATTAACTGTTTATGTGACTTATGAGAGCATGACTTTAAACAAATATTATAAACTATTTTGTAGAATATTAAAGAAGGTTCATTTTTCATAATTAATAAATGTAAAAAAATATCAAAAGTAGTATTATCTAGTGTTTTTTGTAATTCTAAAATTGCATGTATGTTTATTTTTTTTTGGTAGATCAAATTTAGATTAGCATAATATAGAAAAAATAGGAGTCAATTTTGTAATTAACTACGACTAAAGTATTTTAAAAAAGAGAGAGAGATGTAACCAAAATTTCATTAAAGTTTTGAGGACTAATTTAAATAAACTATTTTCTTTAGAGAAAGAAATTATAATATAAACTAGAAAGAGTAATAGAAAGTTATAGGTGAACAACTATGTTATTTACACAACCGAGAATATAGGTGAACAACTATGCTGTTGTCTTCCATGAACTTAAAAGTCCTCCTTACATGAGGTTTCCGACAAGGTTACAATAGTCATTAATGTACATTTTGTATCAGCTGAAAGCCAAACGCTGGTAGGGAGGAGCTTCTAATAAATCAATTGATTGGGTTCAATCAGCTAACCCAATCAGCTAATTACCAAACACTGTCAAACAGCTGAAACTTTTCAATAAGCCAAAACATGGCTGATAAGCCATTCACCAAATGGGACCATTGGAGTTCCCCATCGAAATGACACAGTTTTTTGGTCTCTAAGTTGTCAGTTTCTTCTTTCTTTTTGATAAATCACATTGGAACTCAAACCTGGGAGGTTTTTGTCCTTTGAGATAATGCTTATTGGCAACATCTTTTTTTTTTAAGTGATTGGTATTTATAGTGTAATTTATTTTGTTCTAGCTAAATTGATAGCAACATAAAATCAACAGACAACTTAATTTTATTTGAGTAGTTCTATAGTTCCTATGTAGGTTTATTTTGAGTGACGTATAAATTCCCTAATTAAATTGCTAACAAAATGCGTCTTTTGATAGTTGGAGTTGATAATTTGTTTGCTAACTTTTCCTAGCTGCATGTATTGTATTTCTTGAAACTGGATGCACATCTTTTCACTTTGTTCTTGACTAATTGCTTATAATGAATTGTTTGATTGTAGTGATGTGGTCCTTGAATTGGAACCAATGAATTCTTACAACCGTCTTCTGTTGCATCGTCTGGCAGACATATTTGGGTATGTTACTCTGAGTGTTTGTTTGCTTCTAAGTGATGTTCCTAAGAAGTGAGTGTCGTATAAGTTTACTGCAGGAGTCGGTTTCTTATGATATGCCATTAATATAGTATGCTTGTTCTCTGTATTAGATTTGCCCATTTATCAGTTGGCGAGGGAGATGATCGACACTTAATTTTAGAGCGATGCCCGGAGACTTCAATGTATGAGCAGCATTCCTTTAACTTAAGTCACTAGGTCACACAAGAATAAAGTAGCTTAAGATATCATATTTTTTTATGGCCTTGTATCCTACATGATCTATCAAACTAATTGTGGTATGACATTTGTACTATCTACCTAATCCTTAGAATACTAGTGAGATGCTTTTTTTTTTTTTTGGCCGCCTTAAGATTGTATAGATGGTTGTTAACCCACTATGTTGCCATTTCTGTGTTTTCTTAGCATAATATTGAAATATGGGAAGATTTAAATTACAAGGCTATAGGGTCAACATTTTGTTTTTTTGGCTTTAAAAATATTCATGGATTTTATTCTCATTCTTGTGTTGTGCAGACCGTCCATCCTTGTTAGTGACATCTTGTTCCAATATGGGGAACCAGAGGCTAAAACATCACCCCAATTGTTGAGGAAAAAAGATGCTTCTTCAGGTAAAATCTTCCTGTCATCAAAATATACATGCACCATTAGTGTCTTCCTTAAAAGAAAAATATGTTGGTTACTGTGGAATATTATAAGAGAAGAATGAATTTCTTTCTTATATAAATTAGGTTATAGCCTTAGTTTATATACGCACTTGTCTAGCTTAAATATAGTAACAAACTCCCTAATAAATAGAGAAATCTATATCTTACTCTAGGCCCTAGAAATTAGGGAATTATACGATTTCTAGAACTATACAATCTTTCCAAATAAGACTAAATAATTCAACACTCCCCCTCAAGCTGGTGAATGGATATCTTCCATCCCAAGCTTGCTAATAATATCTTGAAACATAGTGCTTGTCACTCCCTTTGTAAGTACATCTACCAATTGATCCGTTGACACAAATGGAGTGCATATTAAGCCACTATCTAGTTTTTCCTTAATAAAGTGCCTATCAACTTCAATATGCTTTGTTCAATCATGTTGAACAGGATTATGTGCAATGCTGATGGCTGATTTATTATCGCAGTACAGCCTCATAGGTCCTTCCCATTTTATTCTTAAGTCATCTAGGATTATCTTCAGCCAGAGTAACTCACATATTCCCAACACCATTGATCTGAATTCTGACTCTGCACTTGATCTTGTTACCACGTTCTGCTTCTTACTTCTCCATGTTACAAGATTACCACCTAGGAGTGTACAGTAACTAGATGTTGATCTCCTGTCGACCAAAGACCTTGCATAATCTGCATCAATATAAGCTTCTAACATCATACCTGTGATTGTTTGTCGCTTAAACAGAATTCCTCTTCTCGGGCTATCTTTCAAGTATTGTAATATCCTATTTATTGCCTTGAGATGTGATTCTTTGGGATTGGGCATGAATTGACTAACCATGCTCACTGCAAATGCTATATTTGGTCCTCTGTGTGCCAGATATATCAAGTTCCCAACAAGCTTCTGATATGATCCTTTATTTACCATAGGATCTTCTGGATCATCACATAATCCATGATTGAATTCAGTCGGTGTCTCCATTGGTTTACAACCCAACTTTCCTGTTTCTTTCAACAAGTCAAGTGCGTATTTTTGTTGAGAGATGAAAATCCCTTGCTTTGAGTCAGCTACTTCAATGCCTAGGAAGTACTTTAATTTTCCTAGCTCTTTGATATCAAACTCCTTCAAGAGGCATTGTTTCAGATTGTTCATCTCTTCTACATCATTACCTGTCACAATAATATCATCTACATAAACTAACAATGTTGTGACTCTCCCAAAATTTGAGTGCTAACGAACAAAGTATGGTCTCCTTGACTCTGCTTATATCCCAATGAAATCATCACCTTAGCAAACCTCCCAAACCAAGCTTGTGGTGATTGTTTGAGGCCATAAGGGGCTTTCTTCAGCTTGCACACCATTCCCTCTTTAGATTCAAATCCAAGAGGGACTTCCATGTAAATTTCCTCTTTTAGATCACCATGTAGGAATGCATTCTTAACATCAAATTATTGCAGATTCCACTCAAAATTAGCAGTTGATGACAAAAATATCCGTACCGTGTTCATTTTAGCAACAAGGGCAAATGTCTTTAGATAATCAATGCCACAGATTTGAGTGTACCCTTTGGCCTGCAATCTTGCCTTGTATCTTTCCACCGAGCTATCAACCTTGTATTTTATAGTGAAAACCCACCTCCATTTGACTAGTTTCTTCCCCTTGGCAATTCAACTAACTCCCATGTCTTGTTCCTCTCAAGGGCTTCCATTTCAGTCTTCATGGCATTCTCCCATTTCTTGTCTCCTAATGCCTCAGATTTCTCGGTGTGGGAATTGTATGGAGCATGGTTAGAAAGGCTCTATAGTTTTGGGATAGATTTTGATAAGACATGAAAAGAGACAGTGGATATTTTGTGCAGGTTCTTGTTCTTTTCCTAAGGGCAATTGGTAGGTCTTCAGTACTTGGTTTTTTTTTTTCTTCTATTGGTTCAATTGGCTCAACACTTGGCTCAACACCTGGTGTGACCTTGTCGGTTGGTTTGGGAGTGGTTTCGGCAAATTGGGCAACAACACGAATGAGAGACTGGACTTGTGTTGGTTGAGAGACTAGTATCTTCCTCCTAGAATAAACTTGCAATGGCTGCATGTTATCTTGATTTCCCTTATCTTTCATCAATTCAACAGATGTGGTTGACTCAATTGACAGAGAAGTAGACTCAAATACGGTTATGGGTATAGGCTGAACAAAACTAGGATCAAGAAGAAACATATCCTTTGCTTTATCTTCACTTAAGATCTCCCCCTGAAGATAAATGTGTTGAAAGAAAGGTTCATTTTCAACAAAAGTAACATCGGCTGAGACAAAAAACCTTTTGGAAGGTGGATGAAAGCATTTATAACCCTTTTGTGTGGAGGAATATTTGATAAAAATGCATCGAAGAGCACGTGGATCTAATTTACTCCAATTGTGAGAATGAACATGAACAAACGCAACACAACCAAATATTTGAGGTGTAAGACTGTTTGAAACAGAAAAGTTTGGGAAAGATTTTGTGAGAATATCAATTGGACTTTTGAACCCAAGGACACGTGTTGGAAGCTTGTTAATAAGATGGGCAACAATTAATACAGCTTCACCCCAGTATTGTTTTTGAACATTCTTGTGAAACAACAATGCTCTAGTGATCTCTACGAGATGTCCATTTTTTCGCTTAGCTACGCTGTTTTGTTGCGGGGTGGTAACACATGAGGACTCATGAATAATTCCTGTTTTCTGAAAAAATGAAGAAAGGGTTTGATTGAAATAGTCCTTGGCATTGTCTGATTGAAATCTCTTAATTCTTACATCAAACTGAGTATTGATCATGTTGTAAAAATTACGAAAAACAATGCTAACATCAGATTTATTTTTCAAGAGGTAAAGCCATATGACTCGAGTACAATCATCGATAAATGAAACGAACCACCTAGCACCTGAAACATTTGGGATGGTAGAAGGTCCCCAAATATCATTATGAATGAAAGAAAAAGGAACAAAGGTTATTTTGTTGCTTATTGGAAAGGAAGCACGTTTGTGCTTGGCAAGTTCACAATCATCACAATGAAAAACTTCAGACGCAAGATCTTTAAATAAAGAAAGAAACATTAACTTGAGCACCCTAAAAGATGGGGGACCTAAACAACGATAATGAAGCCAAATTTTATCTTGGTTTGACATGATAGATTCAGAAAAGAAGGATGTAGATAAGGGTTTTCCAACTCTTGATATACTGTGTTGTTTTTCTAGGAAATAGAGACCGTGTTTCTGACTAGCACATCCAATCATCGTCTTTGTGCCTACTTGTTGAAAGATACAATGTGAAGGAAAAAAGGTTACATTGCAATTTGAATCTGTGGTTAATTTTTGAATGGAAATAAGGCTTGCAAGTAGCTTTGGAACATGGAGAACATTTCTTAGTGTAAGGTCCTTGTTTATGTATATATCCACTTGGCCGGCTACGGTGGTGATTGATCCATCAGCTATTGTGACCTTTTTATGGCTACAGCTGGGGTTATAAGAGATAAAATGTTTGGAGGAAAAAGTCATATGGTCAGAGGCTTTGGAATCAATCACCAACATGGGAGGAGAATTTCTTTTTGAGACATTAGTATGAGAGGAAGAAGAAATGCCTGAAAACGCCAATGAACAAGTACCTGTTGAGGTTGGCTTCTCAAAGGACTTCACAAAGGTTTTTAGTTTCTCAATTTCTTCGGTGTTAAATTCAGGGATAGATTTTTTGGAATTTTCTTCACTAGTTGACGAAGTGCTCACCATATGTGCCTGACTTCGATCACTCCCAATTCAATTGGGCTTACCATGAAGTTTCCAGCAGTTCTCCCTGGTTTGACGATGCTTCTTGCAGTATGTGCAGAATAGGCATTCTTGGTTAAATGGTTTGGATGAGTCCCCTCGAGTAACTAATAAAGGATTGTTTGCCTCTTTCAATTTTGTGGCCTTGGTACCGAGTGTAGAACCATCTCCCCCTTGAGGTTCAAGCGTAACATTTCGACGTCCCTCTTCCGTGCGTATAATAGAGATCGTCTCATTCAGAGATGGTAGGTCTGGTTTTCTAAAATCTACACCCTTAAGACATCAAATTCCACGTTTAATTTTGCCAAAAAATCATAAATTTGATTCTTTTCCACAAAATGCTTTAGAATTGCTGCATCTTCACTGCAATGCATTTGGATGCATTGATAATGATCCATCTCTTGCCACAAGCTTTGTAAGAGACTCAAATATTTAGTAACAGTCCGAGTCCCCTGTTTAGTTGCTGAAACTTTCGTCTTAACTTCGTACATTTGTGCAGCATCATTAACCTTGGAATATGTCTGTCGAATAGCTTCCCAAATCTCCTTGGTAGTTCCGAGGAACATACATATGTCACTAATTTCTGGCAGTATCGAGTTCCTTAACCAGGACATTACCATGGAGTCTTGTTCGTCCCTGTTAGAGACCTATTGCTCTAACCGCAGATCCACCCAAACAACCCAGTCCTGCACTATAAACCAACACACAGCAACCCAAGAACACACACACAATAGCAGTAA
>JANZLC010000007.1:7916719-7937624 GCA_026413385.1 Erythroxylum gracilipes | reverse complement strand
CTAATTAAATAATTGATAATTGTAGATCAATATTGATGCCTATCAACACACTATGACCACCCAAATATTTAGGAATGTTAAAGTAGATTTGACTAACATTTCTGTATATGTTTTCATATAATTCAATCATTTCATCATACAATGTACCGATTAGATATAGAGCATGAAATTAATGTCAACTCTATTTTGAGTCCAATCATATTAGTTCTCTATCATTAATTCAATTAACATCATTTATAAACTATTTATAAAATGTCATTCTACCTTAACTAAGGATTTTCTGAATCAATACTAATCAAGGGCAATAGAACATTCACCCTAATTACTTTGAAGTAATGAACCATATCTTGATAACTCAACTACCTCTATATAGTTCATGTTACATTTAATGATTACCGACTGAATTATCCATGATTATAATATGTCATAAGTAAAATAGTAATCTCTATACAAGACAATTTTGGAGACTTATCATTTATATAATCACTATAATGAGAATTTCAATAGATATACAAGTAATATTCTAAATAAATTTCTCATATCAAGTCAGTTTAGTGAACTTGTTCTCTAACAAGTACCCACATATTCTTTTTAACTATCTCTATCTTATGGTTAACTGCTTTACAAAAATTGAAAAGTAGAGATAAAATTAAGTTCCACTAATTGCCCTCTAAGCTTTGGAAAAATTGAAACCTTAAACCATATTTTCTTCAAATATTCTCAAACCAAACTACTATTGAGTACTTTTCTCACTATCTTTGGATTAAAAGACAGTCATCTTAGTTGGATGAATACTTTGACTTGGGTTGCTAAACTGAAATGGACTAATAGAGAAGATCAAAGGTTATTCAAAATTGATTTTTCTACGTTGATACACTTCATTCAAAGAATGAGAAATACCAAAATTTTTGATAAAGCTAAGGAATTCAAAGAATATGGATCGAATCATTTACTGCTCAAACTAAGGATGATCACCATTATCAATGCTAGTCATCTACTCTTATCCAATCCTATTAGATTTCGTTTGAACATTTCGAATACAATGTTCTTGGATATTTCCAATGTGCACTTTCTTCATTAGTTTGAGTTCCATTCTAGGAGATATAACCTTATACATTCTATAACTTGCAAATTTTGAATGAATTTTATTTACATTCTAAAAAAAAGAGTATCGCCGTACTTTAGCCTATAAAATCTACAATTTCTTTCATAAGAAAAAAATATAATCTATGCTAATCTTTTTACATTATATTAATGTCCAGTCTTATTAGAATAATAACTGGGAACAATTTAAGGATAATACATAAATACAATATGAATCTTATAATTATAATTTTATTTACAATATATAGTTATTTTGTAGACTTTATTTTATATATTCAAAATAATATAAACATGTACAAAATAAAAAATGCCTTTAAATTATTTTATCACTAAACTATAACCAATCGACTAATTGTCGACTATAATGTAACAATTGATGCTTATCTTCATCATGCTTTACCGTTTTCTGTTTAAATTGATTCTCGCCAATTTAAGAGTGGAGATACGAATAAAATAGATTTGAGTTAAAGTCCAATCTGCCCTATAAAAGTGGACATAAAGATACATTCAAAAATTTTAGAGTTTTAACGAGTAATAAGAGGGATGAAAATTCCAATACAACTAATTTCAAGTCATGGACTTTCGATCCTGAAATCCGATTGGAACTCTCTCTCTCTCTCTATATATATATATAAGTATATATATATCTGCCTCAGGCCCTCAACTCGAATGCAAAACTGATTAAATAGAACTTTACCCATCAACAACGGGGCAGACCTACCTTGAGAACGGAGCTTTACCAAAAACAAAAAGGATTCAGAGGTGAATCCAAACACCTTAACATACCACTTTAAAGATTTTCAGTCGACCGGTTGTTTCTCAAGTATTGCCGATCATGGTCATTATCTTTGTAGTTAGTTAATTACTTTCCTCCCAAGCTTTCTAGTAGTGTTGTTTATAATAAAATCCTGGTAATAAATATACAGTGATGCCCCTCTATAATAGTGTTAAAATGGTTCATTCTACAACGAACGAAACAATAAACATGCTAATCATCTAAAGAAAGCATTGATCAACATGCAACTCCGGTAATGCCATCAAAACAAAGGAAAGGAAAAGAATATATCAGAAAAGACTCTGCATCTGTCTTTCTTAGCTCCATTTGTTTTCTGCCATTTACATTTTTACGTTTTACACAGCAACAAACTTCACAACAACGCCAAATAATGGACACACGTTTTCTTTTTCAGCATCAATTCAACGCAAAAATTGAGCCTAATATACCGTCTGCCCGGCTAAAGCTGGAATCCCTTTTTGCCTCACCCTCTTCCATGATCAAGCTGAAACCTCTCCACTGTAACAAGTGACGTTGACAACGTTGATCATTGCTCGAAGAGTGTTTTGCCAGAGACATCCTGAAGTTTCCATGATCTAAAGTGTTTTTTCATTTTCAAAGAAAACATCTACCAAACTTCAGTTCCTGAAAACAAATACCTGCAATCTGCAAAACCTTCTATTCCAATATGAGCAGAACAACGATAAAACTACTGCAGAGTAATTCTCGGGTATGAAGATGGTAAGTTTTGACAACGTATATTGCTATCCTTTACAGAAGTAGAAGATTCAGAAACTAGAGCATTTAGTAATGCTTGTGTAGTTAGAACTTTGTCCCTCAGCATGACATTGTAGTCGTACAATTGTTGAAGACTTCGATGGATATCAGACATCTGTACTTCAGATCCGCGCCTGAATTCTGCAGCCAAAGATGAAGATTGTTAGATATACACAATTAGAATGTCACCCACTTGCTAAGTGTGAAACCAAAGGACTCTTGAAACACAGAGAAGGCCCTAAGGAGATACTACAGTATATTACAAGCTTTGGCTCAGACATACGACACTGGAGATACTGGTAATGTAAGTTATGGTTTAAACTGAAATCAGTAACTCCTCAATGTAAATGCTTTCTATGCTTAAACCATTCTCCCGTACCATTCTTAGTTGTATTATTAACTCTCATATGACAATCGTATCGGAGGCACTCTGAATTTGCAGGTACTACAATGAGCAGATTCTGTAGGTATGATGTTAATATTTAACCACACCCATAGAAATATTGACAGCAAGGTACTGCCTCACGAGACCAATACCAAAGATACTTTGATGAAGAAGCCTGATGTCTTGGATAAAGCTTAAATCTTGATTGTCTATTATAAAGATTCTAAAGGAACACCAGTTCCTGCTTAAAACCCCTGCAATACCCTATTGATCTAGTCATGATATATGTTGAGTATAAGGTATAGATCATATATATATATATAAAAGATATTCACTCTTCTTCCAAATCTATATGTATCAGAGCATTAGGTAACTGAAACCCCAATTCAGAAGCTGCCACTGTCAACCATTCTTTTTCATTCCGGCACAGTCAACTTCCATCAACCAACAGCTTGTTTCTTCTTCTGTTTTTAACAGTACCACTATTCCCTCCTTCCAATAGAGACTTGATCAGAGTAAAAAACACCACCAAGGAATACAAAAGGGAATCTTTTGATTGATCATTAGGGAATACAAGCATCCTCATCTGCAAATTTAACAACCAATGATGCACTATTAGGTGGGTTGGCTTAATCAAACTCTGTCAACTTCTATTTGAGACTTTTAACTCTGAAAAGTTAATATCACCATCAGAGTTTCCAAATAAGGTGGATTGACATAATTAAACTATCCCTTTCTGCTTCTTCCACGTGATTCCAGATAAATTTGTACCTCAATTTATGGTCTCATACTAGAGTAAAGCAACCAACCCAGAAGTGGCACTGAAAATTGCAACATTATCTTCAACTAAAAAAAAAATCAAAATTAAAAAATGAATACAAAAAAGCTTCTGCTTATATACACTGGTTCAAATTGCTTTACTATGACAACTACATCTCAATTTGAATATTAGCTCATATGCAAAATTCCAGTAGATTTTGATACTGATTATTGGATATTAAATACCTAAAATAAACCCTAGAAAGGGTCTTATGTTTCAGAGAAGTCTCTACAGATGCAGAGTGGGTTGGTTGCACCACTGATAGACGAAAACTTCAAGCTACTGCACCACTTACAGGCTACTGCACCTTAAAAACAAAATGTTGTAGCTCGAAGCAATGCTAAGGTAGAGTTCAATATCTAGCTAACAGAATTTGTGAGGTAATGTGGAAAAAAAGACTACATGAAGACATAAAAGATCCGATTGACACTTCCTCTGAAGGTCTACTGCACTAACAAGGCTTCCATCTCAATTGCTCATAACCCGGTTTTACATGATAGAACAAACCACAATGAGGTTGACAATCATTTTATCAAAGAGAAAAATAGAAATTGGGTTAGTTTGTGTTCCTTAGGTACCAACTATAAATCAAGTAGCCGATCTGCTCATTGAAGGACAACACAAGGGTTACTTTGAATTTCTAGTCAACATGCTAAAGATATCTTCAAGCCAGCTTCAGAGGGAGTGTTGAATATGTGATTTAATTGTAGTCAATTGTAATCAATTAGGCCAAAATTAGGGTGATTTAGATGCATAGAATAGCTCTTATATAGTTGTCTTAACCTTTATTTTCTACAATTTTTTTCTTAGTTAGGTGGCCGTACAACCATAACTTTTTACATCTTGTACTCTTACAAAGATATAACATAGAGAATTCTTACAATTCCCATTCACAATAAGGACAAGTAGATCATACATTGTTCACCAAACATGGAACAAGTGAAATTTGATCTTTAATAATTGCGTTTGTGGATGATATCATGATCATAGGTGATGAATTAAGAAATTCAAAAACTTAATTAGTAATTTGAAGTATTTCCTAGGTATGAAAGTAGCTAGGAGCAAAGAGCACATTTTGATCTCTCAAAGAAAGTAAATCTTGATATCTTAGCAGAAACTGATATGCTAGAATGTAATCCTATCAGGACACCATTGGAAAGAAATTGGAAATGCAAAGAAATTATGAGCAATATATTGCTTAACTAAGGAAGATACTAGAGATTGGTTAGAAAACTCATCTTTCACTTATTATGTTATTTGTATTGCAAGTCAATTTATGCATCCACCTCTTAAACAACATTTGTAGGGTTGGTATTGGGCCGGGTCAGGCTTGGGTCTTGGCCCAAAAATTTATGTTCGAGCCCAAGTCCGAGACTTGTAGCTCGAGCTCGAATCCGATCAAGCCGAGGCTAATCCTAATTATTTACTTTTTTAATTTAAAAGTTAGAAACGACATCCTTTTATTCAAAATGATAGTCTTTAATTGAAATTTTCAAACTTTGGGCTAGGAAACATGTGTCGAACTTGGCACGTAGCCTAAAATTTTCAAAAGGAAAAACTTGGGTTCAGCCCAAAGCCTAGTCAAATCATGCCAAGTCCTTTAACTGCGGGTTGGACAGGACTAAGCCGTGACCAAAATGCCACCCCTAAACACTTGGATGCACTATTCCACATTCTTGGCTATTTAAAGTGTTCTAAATTCATAGGTATTTAAAGAGACACCAAGAAAGGCATTAACGTTCAACAAAATTGGATTAAGGGGAGATGGACAGTTTGTTGACGCAGATTGTATCAATTATAGAGATGTTAATAGGCCTAGCCCAACCATGGGCCGACAGGCCTATGACCCGACGGGCCACGAGCGGGCCGGGCCAACCGGACGCGCCATTTTGTTTTAAGAAACCTGGCCGACCATGGTCGGCTCGTGGCCCAGGGCTTTTTGACATCTCTAATCAGTTAGTCACAAATAGCTGGTTTAAATCTGGATACTGCACTTAGCTATATAGTAACTTGGTCAAATGGAGGAGTAAGTAGTTTGCAGTTGCACTTAACATGGCTGAAGTAGAGTTCAAAGCATTGGCCTAGGGAATTTGTTAACTAATCTATCTAGAAAGAGTGATGGAAGATATACAAATACCATTTACACATCCATCAATGTTTTACAGTGATAGCAAGTCAACTATAAACAATGTTACCAACCTAATGCAACATAATAGACCAATGTTTGATAAAAAGAGAAATTGAAGATGCACTGACATAGTTCACTTGTTTACCCACAACAAGACAAGAAAGATGTATTTAACAAGGCAATGACTAATCCAAGATTTGAATCATTAGGCAAGCTAGGAATTATAGACATTTACTCACCAGCTTGAGAGGGAGTGTTAAGAAGTCAACAAAAGAAGTTAATTTAGCCTTAAAATGGCTAAGAAAACTAAAGAAATAATATTGAAAACTGAAGGAAACTCACACTTAGAGAAATTTCATTACCAATTATTGCTATGTAGTGTTTTGGGCAATTTACTAGACTACTCAACGTTCTTTTTCACCCATATGATAAAACCAATGCTACTTATTGACTTGAAAGAAACAAACTTTCTTGTACCTTTTTTTTTTTTTGGGTGATCACGTACGGTTCACATTAATAAAATAATAATAAAAATATGAAAGGAAAGACGAAGTTATGAATGGTAAAAAATAGTTTAATTATTTTCTAAGTTTTAATTTTCCTTAATCAGTAAAGGAATTGAAGTATTTCTATTTTGGTTTGTCCTGGTTGGATTAAAATTCTGACTATTAAAGAATAATAAGAATCCTCATTAGAGTAGCATCCAATTTTTAATTGAATAATTTAAGTTACAGTCCTTATTTAAGCATGATTAAGATTAAGAAGACAATCTTTATATGGGAATGAGTGTTTCAATTTTTCCATGAGAGATGTTCATGATTAGATGTGCTGCCTAGTTCTTTAACTTAAACCCAAGACGTGATTTCTAGGAGTTGTTAGTGGTAAGTTTACGCAACCTAGATTCCAATTTTTTCCCTTCATTGATATTAATAAACTAAAGTTCGTTATAATTTGCTTAGTTCTTAAGTTTTTCATAAGATTGTACCTATATTCAACCATCAATTAGAGTGGTACTGTCTTTTATTTGTTTGGCATAAAACAGTGTGGTACTTTTCCAAAGCGTAACTGTAATAATGAGCTCTTTAAACAAAAGAAATTGTAATCAAGAATGAGAGGTTTATAAAGATGCAATCATATCCATAATTTCTGTTCTTACCAAGTGGAGGTGGCAAGGGAATGCCATCATGATGGATTAGGGAAAATGCATTAGAAGTTCTGGTATCTGTCTTATGTAAACCAACTTCATGCTCTTTTCCACCACTTATTGATCCATGTTCTTCTTGTTTCAAGTGCTGAAGAAAGAATCAAATAATATAGTGAAATGAACTTACCAATAAAATGTTTCTGCAGTCAATATTTGAACATGGAACAAGGGACTCACAAGCCAAATAACTACAGAATAAGTGTGCTTTATAATAGAACAACTCAAGAAAATAACTGGCTCACAAATACTTTATGACAGACTTATTAGCATTCAGACCAACTGATGAGGCAGTTACGAAATAGTCCAGCAGTACTTCAGTAACAAAAATATCATGATATGGCATACAAGTGAAGTGAAAAAGTGGTTCAGAAGGAGATTGGCTAGATCAGGAGCAATACCTTTTCACTTGGCAAGCTAACTTTCTGGTTAATACTACCCATCTGATTAGTTAAACGTTTCTTCTTTGATGATTCACTTCCACGGAATGAATGATTCCGACGAACAGATGGGACCATGAAAGTACTCCAACTTAATCCCCTTTTGCTACCTTTGCATTTGTCATCTAATGTGCTGCAACCCCATGTGTACATTACATATTTCCTTAACTAGTTATAACAAGCATAAGAGAAACCAGTCAGATTATTACCCCAACAAACAAAAGTTGTATCTCAGTTTTCAAAGCGCAAGAACAACATTTAAGCTTCTCCCCAAAACAATAAAAAACTTACTTTATCCCAATGTTGTTGAGCTTTTAGTCGATTTCTTATGTGTCTCATTCTGCTATCTTCATTGCGAAGTCCTTTTATTCTGTACTCACACTATAAATAAAAAAGTTAGACAAACAGGACACATTAATGCCAAACTTAAAATGGGAATATCTAGGAATTTCTGAAAAGGCATTGTTCCCACCCCACATTATTATCCCTTGAACACTAAACTATGTCAGTATCATTCATAAAGCTACTGTAGGAGTTGACCATGGAGAGGAAAGCTAGAGATTGTAGCCCTTGAGATTGAAAGATAACAATGTTCTGTTAAAAAG
The DNA here is from genome assembly GCA_026413385.1 of Erythroxylum gracilipes. NCBI lineage: Eukaryota > Viridiplantae > Streptophyta > Magnoliopsida > Malpighiales > Erythroxylaceae > Erythroxylum > Erythroxylum gracilipes. The sequence continues at coordinate 7,929,389 of JANZLC010000007.1, read as the reverse complement.
GTGAGAGTTCTTTCCCCAGCTATAGGAAGAAATGACACAATGCATGGATAGCAAATTTTTACTCCTCTTCCATCCAGAATGGATGATTTGGACAGATAGAAAGACAGCAAGAGTGACTAGTAGCAGTTGTAGTAGTGGTGGTACTATAGCCAATTGTAAGTATTGCACTTATAATAATGAGAGGTCAATAAATAAACACTAACCCTCGTCAAAGTCATCATAGAAATTGATAACTACTTAATATCTGCACACACTATCACAACAGAAGAGCGATGTGCTCCACAAGTTTTATAGCTACAATCAATTCTCATGTTTCCATTTATTGATCTCGTCTCATTAATGTTTCATGTCTTCACGCCTTAGAGAATGAGATCATTTGTGATTCACTTGCAATAGCTTTCTAAAACCAAGCAAGAATGGTTCCTCAATCTCCAGGGCTGAAGTGAAAGCATTCTTATGAACAAGAACGAGATGAGTAGACTTCTATTTAGCTGAATTTTCTTCAATGATGATGAGGATTGAGAATAATGAAATAGCCAGAGATGAAATGATACAAGGAAGAAGAATCTTACTTGAACCAAGAAATAGAAAAATATTCCAATGCTGATGCAATACAAGCCACCAAGGTCAGCAAGGAAGCTCACTACACCAGGAAGGGACGAAATTGCATAAGGCCATTTATGATAAAAATTAAATGGTGTCAAGCAACAGAATACCACCAAGACTTTTAGCAACTAAACTGAAAATTCTGCAGAATATGGCAGGTATTAGAGCAGAAACTGAAGGAGATACTGAATGCTTCCATACAGAAATAATAGTGCTTTTTGATAATTGAAACAACTGAATCTATAACTATCTATAATTGAGTATACATCAGTTATCAATTACTATATATTTTTACCCCATTCAGGTTCCCAAAATAATATCAGAGATAAAAGGATAACAAGGTATTGATGCAAAAGCGCTTAAAGTATATAGAAGAAATAAAAGAAGAAAAATTACTCAATCGCAAGCCTTAATTTGGTGGGATGAGGATTGGAAATTGAGTTGACATTAAACATAAGGGCTGAAATTTAGATTGTCTTAGAATTCCTTATTTGATAGGAAATAGTAGTAAGATAAATATGTTATTATATTTTAGATATGTTATCCTAGTTGTTTAGGACTTACAGAATTTTTATGAGCCCTTTCCTACTATAATAAGGGCTCTAAGAACTATATGTATGTGTGTGTGTGTGTATATATATATATATAAATACAACAAGAACAAGCAATCTAAAATTTTTCTATAAACTTGAGTTTTCAACTATAACGTGTGATGCTTTCTTATAAGATTGATTCCTAGTTTCTACTATCCATTGTTTATGTTCTTCACAAAATTCCAACAACCAAAATCCTAACTTCCAAGTTCCAACATATTAAACCCTAAAATACTAGCCTAATATCAGCCATATTTCTAATTTTTTGAGTTTTAGCTACTAGCTAACAATTCTTCTATTTGTCCTCCATCAGGTACACTCAATGATAGGGATTGTCTTAGGTAAGATTTATGGAATACTCAGGTTTATTTATTAACAGTTATGTAACGTTTTGTGAATCTTCAATATGACATCAAATAGAAACCAATATAGGCAAACAAAATTCAAAGCAATGCAAATCTTTTATCCTATCAGAACTTTAGGTGTCTAGTCACAGGCATATGATAAAACAAAATTCAGAGCAATGCAAATATTTTATCCTATAAGAACCTTAGGTTTCTAGTTACAGGCATATGAATTCTGCTAGAATTGCATATGCAGTAATTTCTCTCAGCAATTTTCCCTCACAGTGAGATCTTTTAAGCTGGAACTTTTAAGGCTGCTTTGTTTAAATGAAAATCCCATAAGTAGTGCCTAAACATTACAATTCTTTCCCAGGTAAGTTAAGCATGCAACCTAACGTTGAGAAGCCAACAAAAGAACTTGAAATCAAAGATGGCTCCAGAGCGTTCATGCATTCTATACCATCCAAAACTACCCAAATCCAAAACTTCATAATGAACAAGATTTCATCTAATGGTTCACTAAATGTGCCAGTGAACATATGCTTGACGATCAACTCTTTCACCCATATAATCAGATAAGTGTCTTTTCATGTACAGTTATTCAAATTAATTGCACTTCCCACAGCAATAATCAGATAAGTGTCTTGTATCTCAATTTCATTTTCTTTTTGTTTTTGAAACGGAGGAACCCGCAACCGCTATCCTTTGGATGCATACTGAGTAAACCTCCGGATTGACACAATAGCCTGCAAATTACGCCAACCGGATACTCCGCACTAGGCAAGCCCTGTACGACAGGCTCAATCGAGAGAGCATAGGTAGAGGGATTCGAACACAAGACCTTTTGGCCCCATGCCCCCACTCCACCAACACGACCACCCCCTACGGGGCTCAATTTTCATTTTGCCAAAACTGAAAAGACAAAATTGTGCATAAACATTTTGAAGTTAAAGAAATCATTTAAAGTTTATATAGTTTCTTTCCACTAAAAGAAAATTGTAGATGTTACATAGTTTGTTTCCATTAAAAGAAAATTGAAGATCGGTCCCTAATATCATGTTTACAACAAAACCATTATGTAAAACGAACTGAGATGTCAACAGTTTCAAAAGAACACTTGAAGCTGTAGCTAGAGCTATTGTAATCTATATAATTTCTATGTTTATTTTAGTATTTCTTGAATTGTGGCATCCAAGGAGTTATCTGCTACTTCATCTCTAGTAAATGGGTTAGGCATTCAATGTGTTTGTATATAGGTATGGATACCTTCTTCAACCAAACACCTTAAGGAATTCGGTTCTAAACTCTTTTTATAAAGAAGACACTTTTAACCTTTGTTTCTTTCTTACGTGGAACCTATTCAGCCTTTTAACGCTCCAACACATAATAAGTCAAAACTTTTACATAATGCATTATAGTCTATGATTCTTTATTAGGCCCACCACATAACAAATATACAAGCTATTCTAAATGTTGTGTATTGGTTTAATTTTTGCGTCAAATCAGTGAGACTACCAAAGGTGTTGGGGTTTTTCAACAAAACTCCATATAATATAAACTTAGCTTTAGAAGTTCTTCTGGATTGATAATTAATAAAATGCATATATAGTAATTTATTATCAAAATGCATATATAGTAGTTTACAATATGGTTTCATGAAATTCCTAGTATGATAACCAAATTTAAAGCAACTTCCTACAATAGGTCAGTTTCGTTGCCCAAAAAAATCAAACTAATGTTTAATTAGGGAAAATTAATACGAAGTGACCTTTTATAGATTATCACACCCAATGGACCTTCAAAACTGAACTTTATAAGGTATGAATTTGGACAACACCCTTGATATGCACACATAGCTAAAGATGTGATTCCAGTTCTTCAAAACCAGTTTAATAACATTTTAGAATATTTGAAAATATGTGCTCTTGCAGAAAAAACAGTGCTATTAATTTTTTTTATATGTTCTTATAAGCTCCATTTTGTTGTTTCCTTATGAACTTATACATCGCTATGGACCAAAAAATAAAAAATCTGACAAGATGCACATCATATCTAGTCCAAGATCAAAAATTAATATTGGTTTCAGCATGAATTTGATACATAAGTTGGTAGGTTAATGACAAGTCCTAATATAAGCAAGCCAAGCAAGCATTCAAAGTCATGAAAAGATGCAGTCAAGGCAAAAGAAAAAGGATGGCAGAAATTGGTCTTCCAAAAGAGCATCTCCAGTATGCAATCGGTATTTTACCTCATTTCCTAAACAAGAAATTAGGACAAAATATATGTTGTAATTCTAAAATATTCATCAGATGGTTATGCCTACATTCCATATTTGTGAAATGATAGTAAAGAAGCATTAAAAACATAAAATTTTGAATACTAAGATGAACATTTCAGTACTGGTATAGACATGCATAAACAATATCCAACTTACCTGGACCCAATATACTTTTATTTTCAACCTCAACAATATATGCAGAGAGATAGTTGATGTGCAATGTGGTGTTAACTAATCCATCAGCATAAGCTTCCAAGGAGGCGTGAAATTGGGATGCATCATCAAAATATGAGCCAGGAAGGAATTCATGAAATAGAGGTTGAATGAGCCTTAGATCATGTAGATTATGGTATATTCGAGGAAATAAATTAAACTTCAATACATTTGAACCATTCCCTCTGAATGTAACTGGTCTACCATTAGAAGTCCCTCCATCCTTTAGCGTGCCACTAACCAAACTAACATGCTTTTTATCAGCATGATCTTTTGCAGTAAGGTTGAACTGATAACCCACAGCAGTTGCAGGACTATGTGGAAGATCAACAAACTGCCATGAAATGAACATGTGGTCTTTAGTTAAGTGGCAGTTGTTACAACGAAAACTTATGGTTGGCCCTACGCTTGTATTCCAACATGTGTAGTTCACAAGCTCAACCAGGCGAGAAACCCGGTAGTCAATAAATCCAGGGCTTCCTGTAACTATGGTATCAGGCCCACGTAAGTTTAAACAACTCATGCTAGAAACAGTAGTTATGTTGAATTCCAAGTCATTGACAAAAGCTGCTAAATCAGGTGCATTTGTTGCTCTCACATTATGCACTTCAATGTTCCTCTTTGATATAATCTGGTAAAGCAACCTGAGAACAAAAACTAAAAGGTCAAGTCATTGTTTGTTTCTCCAGCAACAGATGCGAAGCAACAAATAAATGTAAAATAACAATTAGAACTTATAAAATTGAAATGCTCGCTTTAAAAGCGATCATAGTAGTATACTCACGCAGCAAACAAACCAATGAAAATGATACAACTTGCAATTGAGAAAGTCCCACCAAGTTCTGTTTTCCTCTTTACTACCACTTTTTGATCATCCTGAAAAATAGTAACTAGCAATTACAACAATTCATAAAAGCATTATAAAGCAATTTAAAATTAGAAGTAGACAAAATCTACGTTCACATAAAATGAAAATGTAAATTTTACAAAGGAAAATTGTTAGAGTCATTAAACGACCAGAATCAGACTTGGCTGCTGAAGTAGTACCTTTGAAGGTTTACCAACGGAGGCAACAAAAGCACAATGATGAATAGTTTATGGCTGTCTTCAATTTATATATTTACTATTAGTTACAGTCATGTGCAGCAGGGTAGTTATTATGTTTGAATTATTGTACATTTAGATCTGCTATTTTTAGCAGGGTTAGTTCTTGGCAGTTTTATCTGTAAACCTTAAAGACAATTGAAGACAAAAATAATGGCAGGTACTTTCAGAAAACTTCTTGAGGGGCAGTTTATGCAATAGAAAACCAGGTTAAAGGGCTAACGCTTTCCATGGTATGAGCATTCCCTCTTGTGGCAGTCTCAGTCCCAGTTTTTTGGATATGGATAAAGATAAGTCGCCTATGAATAACCAGTATTTGCCTACCCGTCCTAGGAAAAATGCTTCCCTTTCATAAAGCTCTAACTAGCTAAAGGAATAACGAGCGTAAGGAGCATACCACCGGGTACTTTTACTCTTGGAGACCGTTGGGTTCTCTATAACGAGCCCAAGCTTGATCATTGGGTTCTCTCCAACGAGCCCAAGCTTTCATACTATAAAAATAGGTCATAAAGGAAGGAAAACTCAAAATTCTAGTAAACTACAACCAGACTTCAGCCTTACTAGGCCTATAACCAGATCTAGGGGACTTGATCATACCAAATTGGCATCAGAGCCAGTGGTTATGGCAGATTAGCATTCTTTTCAACAACAATTTGAATCTTTCCTTAAATTATATGAGGAAGATTGTGCTAAAGATCGTTAGGAAAAGGAACAAGATCGTGTAGCACTAGCAACACAACAGTAAGAATTGGCTAACCGTTTGGATGAATTATCAAAAGAATTGTCTACTGGGAAATTGGAGAGAGGTGATGGAGAGGGAAGTGTCACTAGAGGCAGGCGTGAGAGATGAGCATTTGAGGGGGAAACACAAGAAGCGTCCTCATTTTTTCCAAATATGCTAAACTGGATTTCCCGAAATACGATGGATTCAATGCCTCTTTTCGTTGGATTAACAGATGCTGCATCAAAACACACTTGAGGAAGATAAAGTTGGTTTGGCATCTTTCCATCTTGAAGGCGATGCTCGATTATGGTTCCTGAAATTGGAGAGGGGCAGACTAGCCATTACGTGGGATGCTTTCAAGCAACAATGTAATCTACATTTTGGGCCTCGTATCCAAAGTAATAAATTGGAAGAATTGTTTAAACTTAAACAAACCGGTTCAGTAGAAGATTATCAACGTCAGTTTGAGCAAATTGTCAGTACGAGCCAGTTCATTGACGACGGAGCAAGAAGTTCAGATTTTCTTAATTGGGCTGCAGTAATATATTGTTATCGAAGTGGAGTTACACCAACCACCAGATTTAATGAATGCGATGAGCCTTGCTCAATTGTATGAAAGGCTAGGTAATCGCAACAGAGGAGAGTCTTTCAATGTAAAACGAACAGGCTCGGTTCAGTCGCGCTCTCCTTTTGTGAAGTGACTTAGCCAAGTCTAATTATGGTCGTTTAATGACTATAACACAAAAGCTCTAAGAACTTGTATTTTTAAAAAATCAACATGGTGGCAAATTGCTCTAAGGTTTGAGATCAAGGGTGGCGCCTCATAAAAAATGATGACACTACTCAAACTTTGAATCCTAATGTACACTGTCCTTCTACCCCATTAATATACATGTTGATACTATTTAATTTCTTACCTCAGTAAGTAATGTAATTCACTTAAATAGAAAAAAAATCAAGCAATCCTATACTCATTAAGACATCTTACATTCACTAGGAATAAGAGCATAACAAGTGTTATAAGGTTAGGAAAGTCCTCCTTCGATATGCTGCATTATGTAGTTTTAAAATGGTATCAGAGTTTGCGCTAATTCGATGTTGGGACTCGCATAGATTTCTAGTCAGGTGATTCCCAATAGAAATTCAAACCTACAAACTTAATGCTCCAAATCTCCATTCCTAGGAGTGAGGTAGGTATTATTAAGATATCCCACATCAATTAGAATTAAGTGCATAAGAATCCTCAGAGTCCTCTCCTTACAGTTTGGGGATACTATATTACTTTTCTGCAATAAGCGAAGTGTCTAGCTAAAAAGAAGGAAACCACTATGTTTATTGTTCTTTTATATCAATAGACAACTTATGCATACAAAATAGTTAAGGAACCAGCTACATCTTACAAAAAAATTTAAAGAAGCAAACTACATATTACAGAAAGTTCAAACTGCAATCAATGCCACCTGTTATTGTAATACAGTTTCATGTATATTTATGGATATTATAAGTCTAGAAGCCCATAAAATACTATAATACTAGTAAAAGGACAATTTGTTTTTCAAGCCAAACGTTTACATTTGAAAACAAAAGAAGAGTTTTTGTTGCATCCACTAAGTTAATTCTTGTCACAAATTAGGGATAGGATACAGATTGTAGGATCGATCATACCCTAAATAGTGTTGATAGAGCACTATTTGATCAAAATAGTGTGGCTGAAAGAAAAAATCGTCACCTCTTTGAAACTGCTAGAGCACTCAAATGAATGTTCCCAAACCATTTTGGGCCGATTTGGTCTTCGCAACCCATTTTTTGATCATTGTATGCCTTTATCTATTCTTTTTGGTGAGATTCCTTATGATGTTTTCCCCTACTAAATCCTTGTTCTCTCTTACACACCAAAATTTTGGCAATACTTGTTTTATCTGTGAAGTTCGTCCTTAGGCCATTAAGTTATATCTAAATCTTCAATATGTTTGGGCTACTCTTGTCTATAAAAAAGATATCGGTAGTATCATCCAACTCTTAAGAAATAGCTTGTGTTTGCCAATATTACTTTTTTCAAACACATTCCTTTCTTCCCTACTTCTTCAATGCTTGAAAAGGAGGAGGATGATGATCTGTTAGTTGAAGAGATCACCTATTAGACTACTAATATTATCTCTACACATAAACAACCACATATCCATTTGGTCTATTCCCACAGACGAAATCATCCTAATACAAGTTCTATACCTATTTACTCTTCAACATCAAATCCAACATCCAATAATCTTCCAATTGCCCTTGCAAAGGTAAACGGCAATGCACTTATTCTATTTCCTCTTTTGTTTCTTATGATTATTTGTCTTCCTCTTCAAGTTCTTTTGTTGCCTCACATGACTCTATGTCTCTCTGGAAAACTATTGATGATGCTTTATCTCATCCTAATTGGCATTATGCTATGGTAAAAGAGACGATTGCTTTAGATGCTAGGGGTACATGGGATTTAGTGAACTTACCTATCGAAAAGAAGGCTATTGGATATAAATGAATTTTTGCAATCAAAATCAATTCTAATGGATTAGTGGCTCAGCTTAAAGCATGACTTACAACAAAAGGCTATGCTTAGACTTATGGTATAGATTATTCTAACACTTTCTCTCTAAGCTAATCTATAATCATCTATTCATTTCTATCACATCTACTTATGATAGGCCATTAAATCAATTAGACATCGAAAATGTCTTCTTATATGTTGACCTCCAAGAGGAAGTGTTAAGCGACATGCTGAGGAGGATTATAGAAAAGTTTGTCATCTTTGAAAGCCCCTGCATGGTTTGAAACAAAGTGCACATGCCTGGTTTGGAAAATTTAGTCAAGCAATAAAAACGTATGGAATAAATAAGAGCAAATTGGATCAATGAATCATCTATAAACATTCTGCATATGTGATTATTCTCCTTATTATGCATATAGATGATATCATCATTATTGGAAGTGATGATATGGCATTTCATTATTAATATTCTTTCTTCACAATCAATTTCACATAAAAGATCCAGGAGCTTTGAAGTATTTTTTGAGAGTAGAAGTAACGTGAAGCAAGAAAGGAATTTTCTTGTCTCAAATGAAATATGTACTTGATATATTAACTTAAGACCAGAAAGTTGGGAGCTAAGCCATGCAATACCCCAATGCCCCCTAATTTATAACTCACCAAAGATGGAGACTTGCTTGAAGACTCTAAAAAGCATAGAAGATAGAATGAAAAATTAGACTATCTTACAATAACTCACCCTAATATTGCATATTCTGTCACTATTGTAGGTCAATTCATGTCTTCTCCATCTATTCATCATTGGAGTGCCTAGAATGGATCTTATGTTACCTAGAGGGAGCTCCTGGACTAGGGATAGTATATGAAAATCATGGGCAAAATCACATCGGATGTTTTCAAATGTTGATTGGGCAGGTTCTAAAATCAATCAGAAATCTACTACTGGCTACGATGTCCTTGTTGGAGGAAATTTAGACTTATGAAAAATTAAGAAGCAAAATGTTGTATCTAGATCTAGTGCAGAATTTGAATACAGAGTTATGGCACAATCAACGTATAAGATAATGGGGATATATCAACTATTATCTTAAATTGTTCTAAAAGCCTCAATACCAACAAAGTTGTGTTGTGATAATCAAGTTGCTTTACATATTGCTTATGATCTTGTATCTCATGATCGAACTAAACATATTAAAATTGACTATCACTTTAGTCGTGAAAAAGTGCACCAAAACTTAAACTCTACAGGATATGGAAAAATTGGAGAATCACTCGAAGATATTTTCACAAAATCCCTAAATGGTGTTTAGTTGGTTATATTTGTAAACAAGTTGGGCATGATTAATATCTATGCTCCAACTTGAGGGGGAGTGTTAAAAATTATGGTAAGATACAGATTGTAGAATTGATTAACCATAGGGATTACAATCCCTTGATTATATGGATTACATTCACTAATTAGTATCAATATATTTATATATATATGACCCTAATTTTGTATATAATGCATCAAGAAATACAATATCTTCTCTTCTAAATTACAATTCTCAAGCTGCAACCCTGTTTGTGGTTCACAAAACATTCATAAATGCATCGATGGATTCAATCTAATCATTTTCTTACAACATAAGCTAATACTAAGGAAAAATGATGAAAACTGTATAAAAAATTCCATTAACTCATGCTATTTAAATAGTTACACATGTTTCTACCTTTGAACCACAATATGATTAGGACGCTAAACCTAAGTCTATATCACTAGCATGTTTTAATGGCCGCAATTCTACAAGAAGTGCTGTTGTAATATTTTCACAATATACCAACTTTCCTTTAAGTTGTTGAAAGCCAAAGCAACAAGTTTCATGTTTCTAGCAAGTTAAAGTCCAACCATCTTTCTGGCAGTCAAAACCAGCATCAGGAAAATGCTGAGAATGATAATATATTGAGAAATCGATCAAAGCATGTTAATTAGATTTTAATAGATGGATCTACTTTTAAAATGAAATACTCACTCGATGAAGTCTTGATGCATTTGATTCTTTTTTCTAAGGTCAACTCTTCTCTAGGTGTCGAAAATCAAACAAACAATTTCTAGTTTCTAAGCAAGTTAGAAACCTCCTTATATTGCTGTGCAATAACAGAAAACATCAATACAATTTACAATTTTGAGTAATGGAACTTTCTCTTTTCGAAGTTTTAAGATACAACTGCTTTTTGCGGATGTCTTATTCCTTCATAGATATACAGTAACAAGACTTAAAATTGATCTTTGACCTTTTCGTTTCTCTATCTTTTTTTTTTTTTTGGGTTAGTGAAGAAGGGATTTGAATATTTGACAAGACTTTCGTGATTATTGACTAGTAAAATTCATTAAAAATAGCAGGCAACTTCATTGAACCAGAAAACTTTAAATGCCAACATGCAAGTTTTCTGCAATTTTAAGACAACTTCAATCACTCGAACTCAGGACATAAAGAAGAGGCTTGTTAAAGTAAATTCCACAAAGTACATTTGATTTCCCATGGAGTCTAAATATGATAAAGAATAACAATGTCAAAATACGTGAATATTAGACAAATTTTTTATTGGTCCATGGGAAAAAATAAACTTAGAAAAAAGGACCAAATTACAATAAATGAAGATAAAAAGCAGCAGTAAAATCAAACAAGCTAAAATATTAGCCAAAGGAACAATCAACTAACCAGCCAGTGCCTAGTAGCAAAGCAAATATCCAAGCGACTGATCCACCACCTGATCTTGAACCAAATATTCCTTCCATCTCCAAGCTTCAGAAACCTCAAAAAGAAGCAAAAGACGAGCCAAGAAAGTAGCATAACTAGCGTTGCCTCCAAGAAAACCGCCTGAGACTGAGTAAACTTCCTGATGGAATCAAAAGCGAAGATGGTTTCGGGAAAAGATAAGGTATAGTAATCAACACCAGTATTAGTTACGATGTCGGAGCTTGCAGTGAACAATACGCAGCCGTTAGTAGTTCGGTTTAGCAGAAACCCAGGTGGGCAAGCGCACTGCGTCCCATTATAGGTGATCGAGTTTTTGGGACATAAAGTAGTCATCTTTCACCAACTATTTCTGGTTTTTGGGACACAAAGTAGTCGTCTTTCACCATCTATTTCTGATTCATATTAGAGAAGAATGTCACAGTCACTTCTTCAAGACACGAATCTACACAAGGGTGGGCTTACTTTTTCCGGGTGCGTGTCATTATAAACGAGATGACCGACCAAGGTTTTTCTTTTTCTATTTTATAGCTTCGTTTGGACAGGGACCGCAATCAGAAACTTGGGTTTACAATGCAAATGATGCAAGTTAGAATACCGCGGAAGCAAGGAATGTGATTTTTGTGGTTGTTTTAATCCAACAGATGTGGTCAGGTCATCGAACTCTCTTGAAAGCTCTCTAAATCGTATATTGGGACTTCCGACAAACATTAATTACCTCTTAAAACCAAATATATTAAGGATTTTAAGACAAAGGCATGACCTTTTCAGTGACTGCTTGAGCTTGCCGTCGTATGCACGCCATGCAACAAATCTTACGGTATGTTTGGATGTGAGTGGAGGGATGTTAAAGAATGGAATGAAATGGAATGACCCAAATGACTCAAGCTATTATTTAAGAGTCTATTTTGAAACAGGATGGAATGACAATTAATGGCTCTGGAAGCCATCCTTTGCCATCTAAAATATAATATTTTGTGACCTCCCAAATTAGGGGGTCAGGGATGGAATGACATGGCTTGCTTTTCAAACTCTAATTTAATGACAAAAATACCTTAAAAATTTAATGAAATTACAACTCCAGTCCAACAAATATCTACGCGGCTACATGTGACTGCGTCCATTGTGTTAACTTCAATGCCATAAATAATAGTTACATTAATGGTGATAAGGTGAAAAAAGATTTTTTTTTAATATTTAGGTACGCAGCAAATGAGCTTCATGTATTTATGAGACACGAGCTTCATTTTCCAACCATTATGTCAAAAATTGAAATTTAAAATATGTTATTAATAAACATGGCTCAAATGTTCTTGATAAAGCTAGCATTGTAAAGGTTCAAAAAATTTAAATATATTATTAATATACATTGCAAAATGTAGAAATAGATTTACAACGCCAAGAATGATTATCACCTATAACAAGACATATAAATAAATGCATAACGAAAAGTACAGTGTGATGAGGGTTAATGAAAAAGAACAAGAAAGTTGATTGCTTATATAGGAAAATAACAAAACTATATTCTAGGCATCCT
>JANZLC010000007.1:7862880-7884613 GCA_026413385.1 Erythroxylum gracilipes | reverse complement strand
TATTATTATTATTATTATTATTATTATTATTATTATTATTATTATTATTATTATTATTATTATTTAATGATTTGTTTATGTAACTTGCATCATTCTTATATTGTCTCATTTGCATTTGACCGAAAACAGTCTCTCTACTATGTAGAGGTAAGGCTGCGTACTATCAGACCTCCTCAAACCCCGCTTCATTGCGGGATTTCTGACTGGGTGATGATGATGATGTTCATATTTTATATAAGATGGGGATATCCAGATAGGTTAAAGGTAGTTCCTTAATCTAGAGCGCTATAAACTAAGTGATCTATGTTGTAAAATGAGCTACACCAATTGAGAGAATTATGTAGCTCTTATTTTTATTCATATATAGTTGAAACAATGCCTTGAACTTTCTAAGTCATTTAAGCATTGATGGAGTTGAGATTAACTCTTGAAAGTAGGAGTAGATCATCTATAAAGGAAAGACAATGAAGCTTCAACTTCCTAAGTTTTTTATGATACTTGAAGTTTCCTTCTTAAGCAATGATTTTCCAATAAGTCTATCAAGAACCTCATTGCTTAAGGTGAATATATATAGGGAAATTGAATCCCTTTGTCTTAAGCCTTTTGCACCTTTAATAATGTTTGTAGGTTCTTTATTTATTATATTGCAATAAGGGATAGAGTTGATACATTGATATATCCAGTAGATGAATTAATTAAGGAACCCAAATTCCTCATGAGAGTTTAAGATAAACTGCCAATTGATGGAATAAAAAACTTTATTGTTGGATCTCATTTTTGGAACCCAACTCTTGCTCAGATCATAAACGCTGAACTTGTTCCAATGAAGTTTCCTTAATCATCATCAATTTCTCTTCTTGCTTTGATACCATAAATGTTGGGCACTGATTCCTGCACCCAACATTCCTTATCATAAGACGTGTATTTGTACTTGTTCCCGCGCAGGATGATTCCCATTTACCCTCATTAGTCATCTCCGATTCATCATCATCTTCTAGTGCCTTAATGTCGGGCCCTGTCTTTCAAATCTTTCTTATACTGAAGCAAACATTCTAAGCTTAACCTCCATCCAGATTTTGAGTGTCTCAGAGGTTGGGTTCAAATTCTATCCCTTCGGATCATTCGATAGCTTTATGTCTCTAGTTTACCTAGACACAGGATTTACCTCATTTGGAGGTCAGATAACGAAGTTATGGCTGAAAGAATCAAACAGGGTTTTGACCTCAATCAGATTGCACCTATCATGGGACAAAAGCCATATGGGACAAAAGATATAACTTTCTCTAGGGTTTTCAGATCAAGATTATTCTTAGAGAGCTCGAAAGAGGACTTTAAGATCTGCAACTTTCATGAAGACCTTGAAGACAGATTCTATCGTTTAAAGGGTAAAAAATGGAGCAGACGATAGCGTTAAACCAATAGTGTATAGATGAAGAAATTTCGGTCACATAAGCAAAAGCAAACGAAGCAGACGTCGACGAAGCAAAAGTAGACGAAATAGAAAACAGCCGAAGCAAAAAGGCAGATGAAACAAAGCAGACGGTAGCATAAGGCAGACGAATGTAAGAAGCAGACGAATACGGGGTCAACTTAAGATGAAGCGAAGTCAACTTAAGACGATGCAATGCTTAAGATGAAGCGGTCAACTTAAGACGATGCAAAGTCAACTTAAGACGAAGTAAAAGATAGACGAAACAAAAGTACTAAGTTGAGTGACGTCATCACAGACGATACGACGTCATCACAGACGAAGCAAAAGTCTTAAGACGAAATGAAAGACAGACGAAGCAAAAGTCTTAAGACGAATGATGTCATCACAAACGATATGACATCATCACATACGAAGCTAAAGTCTTAAGACGAAGCAAAATACAGACAAAGCACAAGTCTTAAGACGAATGACGTCATCACAGACGAGGTGAAAGTCTTAAGACGAAATAAAATACAGACGAAGCAAAAGTCTTAAGACGAATGACGTCATCACAAACTAAGCGAAAGTCTTAAAACGAAGCGAAATACAGACGAAGTCACTTATACTTTTAAACATCTGTCCTTCTAAGGACTATAACTTTCCACTCCGATGTCCAACAATTTCCTACTGTAAATCGTTGGAAAGCTAAATGAGACCTACTACTCTCTAGAAGACCACTTTGTCTAACTTAGCCTAGATTAATCCGGATTTCCCCCTGAAATCATAACACCAATTTTTTTTCTTTTCTTTTTGGGGAAGGTTTGCAAATTTGCATCTCGCAAACTTGGAATGTCCTGAGCTTAACCGTTCAGTTCTCAAAATTTAGGTCATTAAACCTCAAATTTTGACTTCTTTATCTCATCACATCTAACTGTATTTGATCCTTCATAATTCCTGTTTTGTCTTCCCATAAATCTCATATTGGCGTACATGTGTGTGTGTGTCTATATATATATATATATCAGTCATCTCAATATTATCCATACATAATTCATATTTCCTTAACAACAAAAGAATAAAGTTTTACAAATCTTTAATGGCATTCTAAGCCATATTGCAACCTCATCTCAAAGTCTTAATATTACAACCTTATCACAACTCATACCAAGATCACTCTTTCTACTTCCCCTACTTCTCATTTTCAATAAAATCACATTTAAAATCAATTATACCCAGAAGTTGTCAATTGATGCATGTATAATTATTTTTATGTGCAAATATTCAATATTTATGTGCATATATGCTAATATTATGCTTGAGTAAGAAAATGAATTTCTTTAATATCTCTTTGAGCTCATATGTACCGAATTTTCGGATCCTAACCCTGAGTATAGGAACGGGACGTTTTAACATTGATCATTATATATTAAAGTTTTTTAAAATTCTAATGATAATCCATTTTGATTTTAATTCATAAGATACAACAAACATTTTACATATTCTTTAACACATATTTCTTATGTTTGTTAATTATTGTAATGTTAGGAAAAAGTGAGGGCGACACGTGCGGGGAGAAGAGAGAAGGAGCCCGGATTGGGGACGGTGAAAGCACAGGCCCTTCCTCCATCCGTCCGCCATTTACGCCTCTCTCTCAGTTTGTATTTTGTTGACTAATTCTTTCTTTCTTCGTAATTCTCTCCCTCTCGCCCGTCGTCGTGTCCACTGATATCTCTTTTTCGCTCTAAACGTCAAGTGGAGGACACGACAATTCATTTTTACTACTCACTCCTTCTGTTCCCTATATATACAATATTGAATGAAAACTCCGCCTCCACCCACGTTACTTTCCCTAACAATAGACTCAGCAGTGCTTCATCTCTCTAACTTCTCCGATCTCTCTTTTGTTCCCGATCACGTTCTTCTCGATCTCTTCTCGGTAGTGCTCTCTCTTATTAATTTTGTTTTGTATTAATTAATATACCATAAGTTGTACATGGATTTCATATTTTACTTGTGGGAATCTTTATTATGCATCTGCTTATAGTTTCTCAATTCTCCGTCCCCATTATAGATTGGTAATCTTAATTAAACCACTTACAGGCTACACGAAATAGTGACTCGGTCAAAATCTGAAGCAATATTATTCATTACCTCTAGAAGTTGTGTTGGAGAAAACGTTAGCTCAAAAAATGCGTCTGTGAAAACTTTTTTGCATTTTCTTGTGTATGATCTGAAAGGAAAAAGGCAGAATTTTAAGTTTAAGTTTAAGCTTTTACTGATGTAGGAAATATTGTGTTAGTGTCTTATGAGATCTGGTTGATCATAGGAAGTTTGAGAGTCTATAAGATTGCTGGAGTTACAGGGGAATGCTGGATTTTGGCAGCTGAATTTAGATTAAGAGTGACAGGTTTACCTCTTCTGTTGTTCCTACAATTCTGCCCCCATGCTTTTATGTTCCTACTACTGAAGTCCTTCCCACCAACTTCATTCTTTAGACGTAAAGGGAATGTTCTTGTTCTTGATAAGGGAGCCTAGGCTGTTGAGAAAGCTGGTACAGCCAAAATTTTGTGACCGAAATTCCTTGTAGGTGAATTGGGTGGTAATTCATCACTTTAAACTAATGGATTTTACACTTTTTAGTTAACATTCCATTATTCACAGTCTTTCTGAAATCTATTGCGATTCTGTTTACCAAAAGTCTCTTTTAGGAATTGGATTGCTTGCTTTGTTTCATGATACTAAATTTTAGTACCACAAGAGTTGAACCTCCAAGATGTGATAGTATGTGAGTTGCTCTGAATAAATGAAAAGGTTAAGTTTGTTCTAAAGAACATTTTGATTTTTTTCACAGAAATTAATTAGAGTGATGGAATGATGATTGGAAATTCTTAATAAGTTTAGAAGATAATGTTGGATGGAATAAGTAAGTGCAGAAGATATTGGGAAGTGGTATCATGAACTTCTACAAATGAATCTGACAGAATACAAGTACTTATGGACGATTTCTGCCACCTTTTAATGAGTAATGCATAATAAATGACCATAAGGAGCTGATATCTCAATAAAAATTGTTTGGAGATGCTAATTTATTGATAAAAGTGAAGAATTAAAAGAGTTGAGATTTTCATTTGTCTCTAGAACAATCTACTTTAAGCCTAGATTGCATCTTGCTGTGGCCTCGAACCAGTTGTGTGCTAAGGTGGTGGTAGTTTCCATTTTTGGATAAATTGTTCTTGTTTTGTTCCTTTTTCTTTTTGAAGTTAATTAAATAATGATTATTTCTTTTGCTGAAGAATTTCAATAAATAATCTAGTAGTGAACTGTAATTTTATGTATGTCACCTTTTTATTATCTAATGTCTTTCGGTTTTTTTCATGGGTCTGGAATGGATATATTTTTTTATGTGAACATGACTAGCTAATCAAGGAATCCGTTGCACTGGCTTGCTGATATCTTTGTTTTCTAATTTACTTGCTCTACATTTCCTTTCTATGTGTATTAATATTGGTTTTCATCTTGAGGTAGAGAACATTAAAGGCTGGAAGGCTGAATCCAAAAAATTTGAATCTGTTCATCTCAGCTGGGAAAGACGCAGTAATTACACGCATACGAGAACTCCATATTGAGCCCGTACATACACCAGTCCTTCCTACCAGTGAGTAAACTTTTAAAAGCAGAACTAAGTGCTTCCAATAAGCTTAGGAGTGAAGTCTGATTTCTCATTTTATTTTTTATTTTCTCAATAGGATGTTCAGAGAAATTCTAAGGTATCCTTAGTTGTCTAAGCACCAGTTTTGAATTTGATCTGGTATAAGAGGAAGAGAAAGAGGAAATTCTTGGACTTGAATTATCATCTCTAAGGTTTGGAAAGATGTCTGAAGCTGGTATAAAGGATAGTGAGGTTGACATCGTGATAGGAGCACTGCAATCTGACTTGATATCATTTATGAATGACTGGAGACCTATATTTTCTCGCTTCCATGTGATAATTGTCAAAGACCCTGATCTAAAAGAGGAACTCAAAATACCAGAAGGCTTTAACCTTGATGTTTATACTAAGTCTCACATAGATCAATTAGTGGGTTCGTCTACTTCCATTCTCTTCTCTGGTTACTCGTGCCGGTATTTTGGGTTCCTTATGTCCCGAAGAAGATATGTTGTCTCAATTGATGATGACTGCTTTCCAGCCAAAGATAGTAATGGATACATAATAGATGCTGTGACCCAGCATATCACGAACCTTAGTACCCCAGCTACTCCCTTCTTCTTTAATACCTTGTATGACCCTTATCGCGAGGGCACAGATTTTGTTCGAGGATACCCCTTTAGCCTCCGAAGCGGAGTTAAATGTGCTTTGTCATGTGGACTCTGGCTTAATTTAGCTGACTTGGATGCGCCAACTCAGGCGTTGAAGCCAGGACAGAGGAATTCTTGTTATGTGGATGCAGTCTTGACTGTCCCAGCTGGTGCCATGATGCCCATGAGTGGAATCAACATTGCTTTTGATCGTGAGCTGGTGGGGCCTGCTCTGCTTCCAGCTTTGAAATTATCAGGAGAGGGAAAAGTGAGATGGGAAACTATGGAAGATATATGGAGTGGAATGTGTGCTAAAGTGGCATGCGATCATCTTGGCTTTGGTGTGAAAACTGGGCTGCCATATGTGTGGAGAAAAGATAGAGGTGATGCCATTGAGAGCTTGAAAAAGGAGTGGGAAGGAGTGAAGAAGATGGAAGAGGTTGTACCCTTTTTTCAAGCTCTGAGACTGCCTCGAACAGTCACTACAATTGAAAATTGTGTGATTGAGATAGCAACAATAGTGAAGCAACAATTGGGACCATCAGATGCTGTCTTTGTTCGTGCTGCTGAAGCCATGACGGAATGGAGTCAGCTTTGGAAGAAACTTGGTTCAGGTTCCCCATCAACATAGCTTATTACTACGATCCATTTACTCCTTTACAATGTTTTTGTTAGCTTTTGTTTACGTGCGGGATGGGATAGAGTTTGTTATTTTTAAACCACCCTAAAAATTGGTATGACATCCGGGGTGGAAGTAATCAGTTGTCGTATTTATTATGGTTTTACTTTTCTTGTTAGTCTCTTTAATGTTGTTTGGCTTCTGTGGGTACAATAGTCTATTGGCTTCACAATTCAACGTACCAAGATAAAGGTCATTATCGATATGGTGTTTATTTTCCACCATACAGTATTCTCTTCGATTATTGACTTTTTAGTGTATTCGCGTATGAATTTAGGTAAATCTCCTTATAAAAATTGATATCAAGCAGTCAAATTGGCACATAGGATTTCAAATATTACTTGGGGTAAGTTTATGTGGAGTGGTATTTGGTTGTATCAGTTGAGATGGTTTAGGGAAGAAATTACAGGTCCCCGACAAGGAGCAAAGTGTTGAATTGATTGGGGATGTAATATCGCTCTTCCAGTATTATTTAAAAGTACAGTTTTCTTTTTTTCTTTTTTCAGAAAAAGGCTTTTATTTCGTAAAATAAGTTTTGAGTACAGTAGAGAAACCCAGAAATAAACCAACTAATAATTAGGCAGGTTGCGCAAAAACTGCATGCGGTATGTGGGTACATGCAGTTTAAATGGCATGTGGGTACATGCAGTTTAAATGGCGATGAATAACAGCACGAGAATTACGAACTCCTATAGATGAGAGAAACTTATAAGAAAAGAAAAAGATACGTCTAACAAAATTGGGGATGTCAATCGGCCGGGTCGGGCCGTGGTTGGGCAGCTCATGGCTTGGCCCGGCCTGACTTTCAGCCTGTGTGGTCCATGGCCTGGAGGGACGGGTCAGGCTACAGGCTGACCGGCCCGTTATATATATATATATATACACACACACGCACACACACACGTATATAGCTCATGGCTTGGCCTGACCTGACCCTCAGCGTGTGTAGTCCATGGCCTGGAGGGACAGATCGAGCTACGGGTTGACCGGTATATATATACACGAAAAAGTCAAAAATGAAATTGTTTTTGACAAAATGACGTCGTTTTTAAAAAAATAATCGGTCGGGCAAACCCGTAGCCTGCCTATGGTCAGCCTATAATTCGGTTTGGCTGACCATAGTCGGCCCATAATCCTCCCGTTGCTCATTCAAATTGAGTGAAAATTGGGCCGGTCGGACCGGATGAGTTGGCCTGATTTTGCCGTCCTTAAACAAAATACCGACGCGTAGGAAGAAAGATCATCAACGGCAATTCAGAATGGGAGGTGGTATTTTAACTTCCAAATAAATAAATAAATCTAGATAAGTTTAAAATAACGGCAGACCTCAAAGGAAACAATGTATTTGAAACAATAAAAATATCATATCCAGACATAAGACAGAACACGACCAGACCTGACACCATAAGGAACATATTGTGAGAAAACAAATCCAGATGAAACAAAAGAAGAAGATTAAGCAAGCCAAGTAACCGTAGAGAGATTAAAAAGGAGCATAATTTTGAGGTTTGTAAAGAGAGTCTTGAAATATATTTTAGTTTATTGTTTTCAAAATTTGAAAAACAAATCAGACATAAGACACAAATATTGTGTTTCCTTTAATTGTCGCGATAAAGGTTTAAAAACCTGATTCTGAAATACCCAAAAAGTCAGCACCTGTTGTTCTGTTCCCTCTCAAACTCAAAGACTGCCGCCTTTTTCCTGCCATTAATCTTGTTTTGTTAGCTCTCAAATTCAAAACACTGCCGCCTCTTGTCTGCCATCAAACATGTTTCTTCTTATTGTTTCAGGTTGATCTGGTTGGAGGAGAAAGATTATTTCTTGTTCCTGGTATCGCCTCTCTCTCTAAAACAGTTCATTTAAAAACAGGATTTCTGAAAAACGAACTCTTAGAAACATTAGCATTGTAAGGATTAGGATCAACAGATCATTGAATCTACAATTCCGATGCATTAAATTCCTCATGATAATCACATCTAGAATTTATAAACAACTCAATTTTAATATCATCCACTGAAACAAATCCCATAGCCATATTAAAATCAGGAATTGATAAAGCAAACTCTTTTCCCATTAACCTGAATTCTACAATTCCTTTTGTAAACACACATCAAGCTTTTCATAAGAGTTAAATTGAAATGTGTCGTAAAATTCTCTTGTTAATTCAACAAAGGCAAGACAATTAATTCTAGCAAACACACTTCAACAAATTGGACCCAACTAAATCAATACCAACTTTAGCAATGAAAAATGTAGTTAGTGAAAAGTTAAGATCGTTCTCACGAGGAATTTTAATGGTGGTGGGGAGGGGGGGAGGGGGGGTTAATTCAAAGAAATTTGAGAATTTAAATATGACAAAAATCGAAAATTAACAAAAACAAACAAATCTGGAAATTCAGTAAACAAACCTTAGTTTTGGGTCACCGACATTATCACACTAATATGGATCCTCGATATAAAATTTAGTTCATTAATAAACATTCATTTGGTGATATTTTCTCGTAAGATTAAATGAATAGAAACATGTATTTTAAACATTCTTATTAGTTAACAACTTAGATACGATCTTAAGTTTAATTGATTAATAACTTTAAGAACTAAGAAACTAATGAACAAGACAACACATATACGATATGCATTTATTCAAGTTAAGTATCTTCTTAGAATTTCCAACTCTAACATAAAGATAGTAATCCTAATTGCCACTTTTGATTAGCAAAAACTGAACGTCATATCTTACTAATCTGGATATTAAACGAATCAATTCCTAATTGCGCACCTTAGAAATCAACTAATTCAATTGTAAAAAGCAATTAAGAAGATACTTAATATTCATCAATGAAATAAACTTTATTTGGAAACCTCACATATAATAGATGATAATGTGGTTTCCTTCAACCAAGAAAAAGGATTTAGCTACTCATAACGAAAGTGAAAATCAACAAAGAAATAGCAAAATACAAAGTCTCCATCCCTAGTCTTTTCCTAGAAAATCTGAAAACTCCTAAAGAAACTACTGCAGAAATGTAAAACTTCCTAACAATGTCTGACGTGAACAATAACAAAAAATCTCCCTTTATTCTTTTCAATCTCCTCCTTTTTTTCGTGATCTTCAGCAGATAATCTTTTCCCCATATTCAGGTTGCAGATCCCCGGTAGCAATACAATTCTCAAGATCATGAAAATCTTATCAGATCTGAATTTAAAAACAGATTCTACAGGCATTCTTTATCCTTGCATGTGCCCACGCTTAGTCAATTATTTTTCTACCAGTCTGGAATTTTGGATTATCTTTGCTTTTTTTACATCTTTTTGATTTAATTTCATCTCTCAAGTGTTGAAAATCATCTGAGAATAACTAAGAAAAAAATCCATCAGTTTTGATTAATAATTTCAACATATTAAAGAGATTTATATACAAAATGAGCACAAAATGACAACTTAACAAGTGGACATGAGAAGATATCAGAGGTTAGTTGGGAGACTCATCTATCTTTCTTACACTAGGCCGGACATAACATTTGCAGTTAGTCTGGTAAATCAGTACATGTATGATCCACGAGAACCACACTTACAAGTTGTATTTTGCATTTTGCACTATCTAACGTCTGCTCTAGGAAAAGGCCTTATGTTCACTAACAATGGTCATCTTAAGATAGAAGCATTTACAGATGCTGATTGGGCTGGATCTCCAAATGATAGGAGGTCACCACTAGTTATTGTAAGCTCATAGGAGGAAATCTAGTCACCTGGAGAAGCAAGAAACAGAATGTAGTTGCTAGATCCAGTGCAGAAGCTGAGTATAGAGCTATAGCTCAAGGTGTGCGCGAACTATTGTGGGTAAAGAAGCTAATAAATGAATTACAACTGACGAATTAAGGAAGTTCATCTCTTTACTGTGATAACAAGGCTGCCATTAGTATAGCTCACAATTCTGTTCAGCATGGCAGAACAAAACACATAGAAATTGACCGACACTTCGTGAAGGAGAAACTTGTGAATGGTTCTCTGCAATTATTCCATATGTGATCAAATGAACAACTGGCAGATATCTTCACCAAAGGACTCTACAAAAAATAGTTAATTCACGAAAATTTGAGAATTTAAATATGACAAAAATCGAAAATTAACAAAAATTAACAAATATGAAAATTCAGTAAATAAACCTTGGTTTTGGGTCAGCGACATTATCACACTAATATGGATCCTCGATATAAAATTTAGTTCATTAATAAACATTCATTGGGTGATATTTTCTCGTAAGATTAAATGAATAGAAACATGTATTTTAAACATTCTTATTAGTCAACAACTTAAATACGATCTTAAGTTTAATTGATTAATAACTTTAAGAACTAAGAAACCAATGAATAAGACAACATATGTACGACATGCATTTATTCAAGTTAAGTATCTTCTTAGAATTTCCAACTCTAACATAAAGATAGTAATCCTAATTGCCACTTTTGACTAGCAAAAACTGAACGTGATATCCTAATAATCTGGCTATTAAACGAATCAATTCCTAGTTACGCACCTTAGAAATCAACCAATTCAATTGTAAAAAGCAATTCGGAAGATACTCAATATTCATCAATGAAATAAACTTTATTTGGAAATCTCACACATAATAGATGATAATACGGTTTCCTTCAACCAAGAAAAAGGATTTAGCTACTTATAACGAAAATGAAAATCAACAAAGAAATACAAAGTCTCCATCCCTGGTCTTTTCCTAAAAAATCTGAAAACTCCTAAAGAAACTGCTGCAGAAATGTAAAACTTCCTAACAATGTCTTACGTGAAAAATAACGAAAAATCTCCCTTTATGCTTTTCAATCTCCTCCTTTTTTGTGATCTTCAAAAGATAATCTTTTCCCCATATTCAGGTTGCAGATCCCCATCATTAAGATAGCAATATGATTCTCAAGATCATGAAAATCTTAGGTGAATCAGATCTGAATTTAAAAACTGATTCTACAAGCATTCTTTATCCTTGCATGTGCCCACGCTTAGTCAATTATTTTTCTACCAGATTGGAATTTCGGATTATCTTTTCTTTCCTTACATCTTTTTGATTCAATTTCATCTCTCAAGTATTGAAAATCATCTAAGAATAACTAAGAAAAAAATCCATCAATTTTGAATAATAATTTCAACACATTAAAGAGATTTATTTACAAAACGAGCACAAAATGACAACTTAACAAGTGGACATGAGAAGATATCAGAGGTCAGTTGGGAGACTCATCTATCTTTCTTACACTAGGCCAGACATAACATTTGCAGTTAGTCTGGTAAATCAGTACATGTATGATCCATGAGAACCACACTTACAAGTTGTATTCCGCATTTTGTGTTATCTAACGTCTGCTCCAGGAAAAGGCCTTATGTTCACTAACAATGGTCATCTTAAGATAGAAGCATTTACAGATGCTGATTGGGCTAGATCTCTAGATGATATGAGGTCAACCACTAGTTATTATAAGCTCATAGGAGGAAATCTAGTCACCTGGAGGAGCAAGAAATAGAATGTAGTTGCTAGATCCAGTGCAGAAGCTGTGTATAGAGCTATGGCTTAAGGTGTGCGCGAACTATTATGGGTAAAGAAGCTGATAAATGAATTACAACTGATGAATTAAGGAAGCTCATCTCTCTACTGTGATAACAAGGTTGCCATTAGTATAGCTCACAATCCTGTTCAGCATGACAGAACAAAACACATAGAAATTGACCGACAGTTCGTGAAGGAGAAACTTGTAAATGGCTCTTTGCAATTATTCCATATAGGGTCAAATGAACAACTGGCAGATGTCTTCACCAAAGGACTCTACAACAAACAGTTTCATAACCTCGTTTTCAAGTTGGACATGTGTGATATCTATGCACCAACTTGAGGGGGAGTGTTGGCCAGAGATTATTAGCATTGATATCGTTATAATTACACCTATAATGGAGAGATTTCATCGAGTTAATAGCTAGATTACTTCCTAAATAATCCTAAGAATTTTGTATATAAACCCTTGTTACTATGTACTAAAACATTAGCAGTACAAATTATCTTCAACATTCAACACATTCAACAGATTTCATTGCAAAGCTTCTCAAATCCCAAGGTTATGAAGTAATAATGGTGGAGTGGATTGATTATCGAAATATGCTCCTTTCTTATTGCTAAAACAACCATTCACGGCTAAAACGGTGGCTGAAGTGTTCGTACGAGATGTGGTGAAATTGCACGGTATCCCTAGCTCCATTTTGAATGATAAAGACCCTCTTTTCACTAGCAATTTTTCGAAGGAGCTATTTAGGTTACAAGGAATAATATTAAAGATGAGTTCTTCATATCATCCTTAAACGAACGACCAAACAAAAGTGGTTAATAGGTTTTTGGAAACCTACCTTTGTTGTTTTGCTTCGAGCAGCCTAAAAACTGGTCTCATTGGTTGGCTTAGGCAGAGTATTAGTATAATACTACCTACCATGTCTCAATCAGGAAGAATCCTTTTGAAGCTATCTATGATCACTTACCACCAACTATATTGCATTTCTCCTAAGGAGAGACTCAAGTAGAATAAGTAGCATTAGCTTTAGTGGATAGAGATGAGGCCTTATGTCAGCTTAAGCATAACCTACTTTATGCTTAGTCTACAATGAAGATATTTGCAGATGCTCATAGGAGGGAGGTAAAAAACCAAGAAGGAGACTTGGTCTATGTTAAACTAAGGCTGCATAAACAGCTTAACCAAAACGCATCTGTCTTAAGCTTTTTGCAAGGTATTATGGCCCTTTTAAAATCATTGGAAGGGTAGGGCAAGTTGTTTACATATTGCAACTCCCACCTACATCCAAGGTACATTCAACTTTTCATGTTTCTCAACTAAAAAGGGCAGTGGGAGATCACCCTATTGAGCAAGATCTTCCTCAAGGGTTAGAGGTGGATATCATTGAAATGGTCAAGCCAGAGGCAGTCCTGGCCTCACACATCATCAAGTCCAAGGGAAGAGCTATTCAACAATGGCTTATTCGCTGTAAGGCTAAGCTAACAGAGGAGGCAACTTGGGGGGATGCAGAATTTATTAAGGGTCAATTTCCTTCTATTCACCTTGAGGACAAGCTGCCTATTAAGGAGAAGGGAATTGTTAGCACTTCGCCTATTTTATCTAAAGCCCCATCCCTTATTTAGGATAACTAGGGGTGAGCATTATTTGGGCCAGCCCGATTACCCGGCCCAACCCGAATTAATTCGAGTAATAAAATGCTAAAATACGGGTAAATTGGGTCGGGCCGGGTATTACCCGAAATATTTTCGATTTGGGACGGGTAACTTTGAAAAAAATTCGGATTACCCGATTACCCAAATTAGCTCTTGCCCCTTCTAGTAACTCTTATCTCCCCTCTCTCGGATAAGTTCGGGTAATTGAAATTTTGGGTTCGACCGGGTAAGTTCGGGTAATTGAAATTTCGGGTTAGGGCCAGGTAAGTTCGGTTAATTGAAATTTCAAGTTTGGGCTGGGTAAGATGGAATTTTTTTTGGGTAATTCGGGTTTACCTGAACAGTGCAAATTTAGCCCGATTAGCCCGAATGCTCACCCCTAAGAATAACCAGTCCACACAACCTAAGCCCCTTAAAAAGCTACACTCGTAGGAATAAATCTACCATGTAGGCAAGTTTGTTATAAGGTAGTTATGGAGAGAGAATATATGGAGAGGAGATATAGCTGAACATTCAGAATAGGAAGGTAGTTTTTATCATTATGAAATAATTGGTTAAGCCTAGTTATACCAGGAGGGGGAGCTTGCTCTAGCTATATCTATCTTTCAAATATGTCAATAATAAAATCTTTACAGGGTTCTCTATCAGCACCTTAATATTGTAAGGTGTTGTTAGCCTTGTGATGTCTTTTTGTTATAGAATTAATCTTCTTTTCTTTCTCTTGAACTTCTCATCATATTGCTTGTCTGCCCTTTCATTACGATTCTCATCAGATTGCTTATCTCTTTTTCCAACATTTGTATCTACAGAGTTGGTATTTGAATGTATGAGATACATGTGCTTACCAATTTGGAGTTGTCTATATGTCGATTTTCATAGCTTCCATTTAAGTTATTAAATCCTCAATTGTATTTAATTGAAACATAATCTTGAAAGAAAATTTTCACCTTATCCATACTTAATACTGGAATGTTTTCTGGGAGTTAGAACACAAACTCAAGTGCAACTAATTCTTTTCACAGTGGTTCTTCTTCGTCTAAGCATAAGGGTTTGCCAAATGACTAAATCTATCGAGAGAGAAATTGTTATTTGAGAACTTACATTTAATTTTACATTTTATTCTTCTATGAGCTTTTGGAAGCTTGCTATACACTTCGAGTATGGAAGGTTGGAGAACCTTAAAAAATATGTAATTGTGAGCTTGGAGAGGCTCGTCAAATTTAATACTCGAATTCTTATACATGGGGTTCAATGTAGGCTTAGGTTGCAAGTCGAACTAGCATAAATCGTCTGCGTCCTTCTTCTCTCTCTCTTTAACTTTTAAATTTTGGCATTATATTGTGTGAGTTCTTTTTAGCAAGAGGCCCCTTCGCTTTTATAAGAGGCTCCTTCTATTTTCAATTTGCAAGAGATTCCTTTCAGTTTTAACATGCGTCTTCTATTTTTAAATTGTTTTAACATAATTTATCATTCAGTAGTCTCCTTTCATTTAGGCGGGATCCTATCCCACAAAAGGCTCCTATCACCTAGCAGGCTTCTATTGTTTAAAAGGCTTTATTGTTTGATAGGCTCCTATTTTTTATTCGTTAACTAGGAACTGTTTATTAAACGAATTGAAAGACCTTGTGGAAACAAATTTTACACATAATTCATCCCCCTTTTGCATGTATTTGCTTTATCATTTTGTTGGACAAGGAATCCTATTCCCCACTATGGAAAATTATGTTATTTCATTTGAAGAAGATAAAATAAGTTCATGTTGTGCCCCATCTATGTTTTTTGTGCCCTATCTATGTTTTCTTAATTAAGGTTCCGACTTAAAACTGGCTTTACTAGATTATTGTAGTAGTTTCCCATTACATCAAAGAATTTATTACCTTAAGTTCATTTTTTAATGTTGATATTTTTTTGGCCTATATATGGATGGAGTTGATATTAAATTTAAATGAACCTTCAAGTTATGACGCTCCACTATTGGTTTTGTTATGTTCTCTACTTTGGAAGATGGGAAGATTGTGAAAGGCCTTAGTGGGGTTCCTAATGACGGTTCGGTTTTAATAGTTGGTTACCATATATTGAAAACAAAATAATCACCCATATTTGTTGTCGTCTTCCCTCTTTCCTATCACAACTCTTGTTGCTTCCTTTGTAGATGTTTGCAATTTCTTTCTATGACAATTTCATTGATCTTTAGCAACATATGCATAGCTTCTTGTGTAAAACCTCTCAATTGATGGGACATTTAATGACACTTTACCAATCTTGAAGTTGCTTTCATGATTTTCACAACTTATCTTTCGTATATGATGGCTGAAGTATGAAACAGCTCTCATCGACATGGACAAACCTAGCTAATCGTCTCAGTTAAGTTGTAGTTTTTTTTTGTAATCTCAGCATTTATAATTTATAAATTAGTCTTTGTATTTATTATTTTGTTAAAATATATATTAAAAATTTGAGTACATTTTACAAAACGTAGCTAAAAACATTTGATTATATCTTCAAAAATGTAGGTAAAACCTTTTGACTACATTTTTAGAAATGTAGCTAAAAACCTTTACTTCGTTTTTAGAAATGTAACTAAAATTATTTAGCTAAAAACTTTTGACTATGTTTTTGAAAACATACCTAATAATTTTTAGCTACGAAAATAGACAAAGCCAAAAGATATTGGTGACAATTTCTCTAATCGTCGCTAATAATTTTTGAAAAAATTATTATGAGGGAAGATTTATATTCGTCACCCAAATCTCGTAGCTGAAAACTTTAAAAACTATTAGGGACGATTAGAGAAAAATCCGAAACGTACGGATTTGGGCGACGAATATAAATCTTCCCTAATTATTATTAGTAGCGATTTTAGAATTTTTAGTGACGATTTTTTTCGTAGCCAAATGTGATTTATATTGTAATGTCCTCTTTTATACCTTTATTATGGAGTTAGTTGATACAATTCATTTTAATTTCTCAAAAAAGAGAAGATACTAATAAATATTATATCAAGAATTGAGAATCGCTTTGTGCACTAAGAGATCAAAGGAAGAAGGTATAATATGCCATTGAGATTTCAAATTATTATCTAATTCGTTGCCGAATGCAACAGCAACATGTGTAAATCTTGATCAATAAAGAAGGACAGATGAAGCATACTTCTCCTTTCATAAAATTAATTTTTTAGGTTTCACGTCTTTTTGTCCAAGACAAGCATGCATTGTAATCAACATAGGAACAATAATGATATTATAGAATTAGAACTTGGCTTCTTCCTTCCTTCCTTCTATAGTTTGAACTTTGAACGCATTTAAGTGAGATGCGTTATACAATATATGATCAACGAGTACCTGAAAACACAAGCCCTCAAAGCTAATTAACCAAGATTCTTATGTGACAGATATAAGTCTGTACAGTTGAGAAGTAAAATATAAAATTATGACGTACCATGATTAGGCCTAGTAACAAACACTCTTAAATGTGGATCCGCAGGCAGTCCAATTGTTTCATACATAGGATCATAAACTGTACTGTTCTGCAATCTGCACGAATGCATTAATCAACTTTACAAGTTCATGAGAACCCACATTTTGAACCAGTCTCAAGTAATAGGCTAACTAAAGCAGCATGTTCAGAAAAACATGTGTTCAAGTATATTTCATTTATTTATTTCATAGATTTTAAGTAAATAATATTTATCAAATTAAGTTAAATGTAAGTAAGTACCTTGAGTTGGTAGGGCGAAGATCTGTTGCACCTGCAGATGATTGAACTTGAGATGGCCAATTAGCAACCTAAAAGTTGATATGTTTCCAAATGTTTAATCAGGAAAAACAATCTGACGAAGTCTGTATTTCTTCCTACGTGTTTAACCATGTAGGAAAATTTTAAATGCATGCCGTGATTTCACCAACATCTATTTCCCTGTAGCAATGATTTTAGCTTATGATACAAGTTAGGATCAAGTTATCAATGTCAATTTCTGGAATGGGTTATTCATATTCATATTAATCCTAATGAAAATGGACTTAACATGGTTGGTTAGAAATACTATACGTTTTCTATAGCAGTATCGAATGTGTGCATTCTGAAAACAAAACATCTCGAAGAAGTAAAAGATTGTGGAAAACCTGGAATGGATTAATAAATTTACTGGTTCAGTAATTTGGAGTACATGCATACCTGTTGAATTGGACTATCATGATGCTGAAAAGGGTAGGAAATGCCTCTATTTGGATAAAACCCTGTTGATCCGATGGATTCACTCAATAGCTCTCGAAAATGAGGATCTTGTGACCTAAAATAGGAAATGAAATAATAATTTGTAACAACCCAAATGTCTAATTAAATATGGAAAAGTAGACTAATAATGAGGCAGTACATCTCAAATGAGTGGAAGAAAACTACTGAATAATAATATCTATCGAGTCTCTGATTTAGTTTCTCCTGTTGCTTTAGACAGTATATTGGCAGAAAGGCTAGAAGGGCCTCAAAAGATGTACAAGTGACAGTGCAAAAAGGTTCATCAAAGTAGAACGTAAACTTTGTGAAATGGATGCATGCTTGTTCTCTCTCAATTTCTTATTCTCGTTTTTCTTTAGAAATTCTTGTTTTACATAGAAATGGTGATATAAAATTACATTTTTCATCTGAATTTTACTTGTCACCATTCATATCCATGTTGACGTAAACGATACTGAGATTAGCATACACAGTAAACCAAGAACTGGGGCATGAACGTGATAACTATTTAAGTTCGAAAAACCTGCAATATCAGTGAATGTTACTGTGAAAGTGCAGTCTATGTGATGTTACTTATGTGGTTATATCCATATTACGGCTTGTCATACTGCTCATAACTACTTTTCATTTTCCATCTTTCATTAACCATTTAACTTATAACAGCAGTAATAAATGTTTATATTATTTAATATGATCATGGGACACATAAATCCAATATATTTATAGCATGAATAAGAAAACAGTACCGATAAGATTCATCAGACACTAGCTTTTGGAAATCGAAAGAGTAGGATGATGACTTTAACATCTTCCATTCCAAAGTCGTAAAATCTAACACTATATATATATATTCGTGCATTCTGATGTATCACAAGAAAATAGTTAACTATACCTCATTGTTGATGAAGTTTCGTTCGTAGCTCTTTGATTGTTTGGATGCCAACGACCCAACGTTACTCTTATATTAGTGCTTCCGCGTGGATCCTAAAGATTAATGAACGAACTAATGAAATAAACTATACTAATTAACCAACACAAAGAAACCTAAATCGCATCCTTATAATTAACTACCTGATGATGGTGAAATTGATGTAACTGGGGAACTTGCAGTCTAGAAGAAGATTCCAAGCGGAACTCAGGAGGCAAATTTGATGTGGGCAAGTTGTACGTGGAGTTCTCGGCACCTCTCAATGCTAATGCTGCCTCATGAGTTGGGATATCGATCCTTTGTGGCCTATATATAATCAACTGTATATTTTTATGATATGCAAATGCAATGTACTGAAAGAAAAAGGAAATTATTCAAGCAAGGAAATCACATTCAGTGAGAAATTAATTACATACTCAACATGAAATCCATCACTTTGGAAAGGAAGCACGGATTCATTCCCAACGTTCAAGATCATTTCTGGTTGTTGCTCATAATTGATTAATGAAGCTGTCCCCTGTTGAATTGACTCCACCTAATCATACTTGATAAATTAGGCTGCAGACAACTTGGATGCTCATCTTTTATTGACTTCACAAGTAGTATTAGAGTCTCTTTATATAGAAAATAATGCTTTTATCTGTGTCCAATGATTCTCTTAATATACAGGTTAATATATTGGATTTCAAACTATAATTGTTCATGTTTCTAACTATATTTCAGATTCTTGAAAATAAGAAACAGTATTAGTGTATAACATTGCTATGAAATGGTGAACAAATCAGTGTACGTACATTCAAGGTTATAGGACGATCGGGGGCATCAGTAGACGTAGGAGCGGCGACAGTGGAGGAGTTGGATAGCCCTTCATCATTTGAGCTTGAACTATTGCTCATGACTTTATCCTTTGGATGCTCAATTTTATTATTGAATGGTTTCTGTACAAATTATTGTTGATGCATAGTTAAGTGTTATATCAAAACTAGGCAAATCCAGATGAAAGTTTATACGAAAAATGCACTCACTGTAATTTGAAGCAGCTCTAAGATGACCCAGAAAATGAAAATAGACCTACATGAAACATTGGCAAGTACATACTTTGCCGAGGATGATGAAAATCCTAAGTTCCTATTCCAATTGTTTTCTCTTGACGTTTGAAGTATATATGTTTCTGTTTTGTTTCATCTCCATGACATTTATATAGGAGTTGTTATATAAATGTCATTAGAAGAAAGAGAAATTAAAATGCTTCCAATTAATATAAAAAGTCGACAAGTAAATATGAGTGTGATTACGTTTTTATTTAAGGAGTATCCTACTAGATTTGCATCCCTATATTGACCGTGTGTATATTGTTATTGAAATCCATGCATGTAACAAGTATAGTTATTTTATGGTATTTTGTGAACTCATTTGGAATGATTTATATTCACTTAAAGATGGTAAAATATTAGGACTAGAAATTTGCTTTCCAAAAGTAGCCTCCATTATTAGTTGCTTGGATTACATACTAAAATAAGCATGTGATCTGGCCAAAACCTCAATTACAAATGTTCTTTTTAGATATGCATATATGATTTTCCACAAACTTCCTATATGCACTAAAATATAACTATTTTAACTAACAAGTTTAGTTCAAGTTCTTCTTAATATAAGACACAATCAACCATTTTTTAGCTATTTTTTGCAATATTAAATTAAAATATAATTTTTCATTTTGATTTACTAATTGCCAAAGATGGTATCGATCATTTTCATAAAGAATCCCTCCACAAGTCTGTCAAAATTATTATCATATCTACTAAAAGATTTGCTTTCTCTTGTTGGTACACAATTCTTTAAGGAATTTTGCATACCTTTGAACTTAATCAAACAAAGGTATATTTACTTCTACGATTTGAAAATTTTCCAAAATCTCCTTATCATTTTCCTCCTTGTTCGAATTTGCTAAACTGTTAGGAGAAGGCAGAGGATTTTTCTTAACTACACTTGGGGATTCAGCACTTACCTTTGAACTAGATAAGGGATCTCCTTCTTCTCCTAACTCCTTCTAAATATCTTCTTTGTTGGCCATCCTATATGGGGTCCTTTTAGGATCTTTAAGCTTCCTACCACTCCTTAAGGTCACTAGACTAACAATTTTTGGATTTATCTCAAGTTGAGATGACAATTTTCTTCCACTTTATGATCCTAAATGGTTGATAGCAATTGTCATCTAACTTATTTTGTTCTCCAAATTATTAGTGGTAGACCTTGCTTTTTGAAATTGAGATCTTATCCCATATTGTAATTGTTTCAACATCTCGCTAGAATTGCAAAGTACTAGTAGTAAGAAACTTAACCATAACCTTTAATGATATACCTAAGTTAGAATAGGAGGCTTATGGTTTGGGCTAAAATTGTTGTACACCCTAGGGCCTATGTAGGAAGAAGTTTTGTTGCTTATTCCTTCCATAACTCAAGTTCAGGTGATCTTTTCAACTTGGGTTATAAGTTTGGAAATATGAATTGTACTATTAGGAAAAGTTACCTCCCCCGGCATTAACATGCTTCATATTTTCATCTTGCAGAGCTAGGAAAACATTTGTTGGATAGTTTGCATTGGCACATGTCCCGTAAGCTTTCACGTGTTCCTACCCTACAACGCTACAAGAAAAATGTGGTTTGCCGACGGAATATACTGTCGGCGAAACAATCCTTTCCGTCGGTAATTTTGTTTACCGACGGAAAGCGACAAACGAAGAAACCGTCGTCAATAAGGCTAACGGTATTACATACCAACGGTCGTAGTTCGTCGGTATGTTGCCAATGGGATACCGACCGACTGTTATCCGTTGTTGTTTTATTGCGACGGACGAGGATAAAACATATCGTCGGTGAATTGCAGTTATCACCGACGGAATTAATCCGTCGGTATCGTTTGGGGACGGAACTACCGTCGGTGCCTGAAGAGCGATGCATAAGTATACC
>JANZLC010000007.1:7838392-7855267 GCA_026413385.1 Erythroxylum gracilipes | reverse complement strand
AATTTTTATTTTGTATTATTGTTATTATTATTATAAATAATGTACTTATTTTTATTTTTATTTTTATTTTTTTGTTTTCATTTTATTATTAAATTTCTTATACGAAATTAATTATCTTATTATCATTATTGTTATTGTTATTGTTATTGTTATTGTTATTGTTATTATTATTATTATTATTAATTTATTATTCAATATTAATTTTTTATTGTTATTATTATTATTATTGTTTGTTAACTTTTTTACTAATACAAATCATTCGTTTTAAAATAATAAATGAATTACATATTTCCAATCATATTATACTGCAGGGGTAATTTAGTCATTGACACTATTTTTATGCTCTGTCAACTGCAACCAAACACATTTCTGTCTTCGAGACGGAGATAGTTTTATCTGTTTTGTCCATCACAACCAAACACCTCACTGTCTCTAATTTTTGTTCCGTTCAGTCTTTACATACGGGAGACAGTAACTATACGCAGCATTAAAGCTCTGTGAAACCATTCACCTATTGACCTAAAGCTCAATGAACAAATACGAAGATAAAAATTTTGATATACATTCATATAGGATTAGTACAAATAGGAGTAAAGCCTCTTTACTAAAGAAGGGTTAAACACTTCCACATCAATTGTATTAAGAGATGCTAGGCTTCATGGCTTAACAGACTTATAAGCCACTTTTAGGCTCAAACTACCTAATCAGTTTGCTATGAGCCCTATATGTAAAATGCGAACCTATGTTCTCGAAAGCCCAAATGTAAAAATAAATAAATTCAAGTTAACATAATCCTACAGCAAGAAGACTATGGCACAACCACATGACTCCATAAGGCTGAAGAACCATTATGAAGATACTGATTATATGAAAGTCCAAAAAGGATATCCAACTACTTATACTAGATATTAAATGAGCTTCTTCTTCTTCTAAGCTCTCTCCTCTGCCTCTTCCCTATTTGCACAAAGCCAAAGCCTTGTAACATTATTTGCCTAAAGCCGAAAACACAAAGCCTTTAAACCAAAACTTATCTTGAAACTTTGTATCAAAATCTTCTACTACCCCTCAAGAATTCTTAATTGCTTTAATATTTGATATTTGCTTATTTTCTATCTTGTATATTACAACTTGTAGCTCTCGACTGGTTGTGGTTGACCATCAAGACGTAATAGTTCATATTTGCCTTGAATATTATAACCTATAGTGGTTAGCTCTACCACTTATCAGGCTATAGTATTCAATATTTGCTTTTATTTGCTCTAATTATTACTTTATTGTCGCTTTACTTTTAATGCTTTATTCGTGTTTTAAACATTGAGATTTGTGTCTTTATCTCAATTACACATCCAAAACATTAGGCTTTTGAACTTGATTTGTCTTGATTGAATCTTGGAACATTTAATAATTTTTAAAGAATTAAACCTATTAACTTAGAGTTCACCTAACAAAACTTTGGTCTATTTAATATTTTTTAATAAGGATTAAAATTTTAGACATAATCCAATCTAGTTCGGTTTTAATATAATTAAAGCTTAATTCATTAAATTCAATTCAAACTACTAAAGCCATATCGAACTTTGGATTGCCTAAAGCTCAGTTTAATTTCAAACCAGACCAGGGTTTAAAAAAATATTGTCTAAACTTGGACCCCATGGGATCTAAAGCCCAACAAGACATTTTTGTCATTCCTTCCTATATATGAACATAAATCCCATTTTTTATAATTAAAAAAAAAAGGCACGTTTTGACCACTTAGACTACTTATAAAAGTATCATAGGAGCCAACATTTTAGCAAATATGGAATTCAAGTTGAACTCTGACTTCTAAACCAATATCAAAGAAAAGTTAACGAAAAACTCGAAACAAATTTGGTTATAAGTTGTAATTTCAGTGGTGTTAAATTGAATATCATATGCGGGGACTGGTAACAAGGGGAGAAATATGAGATGGCGTGGCTATGGCTTGAGGTAGTACGATCATGAAGAAGAAGCAATAAGCAGCTAAACGATTACTAAACTAATTTGGGAACACGCTTAGATCACGTCTCCAGCAGAAAATAAAAAAACCAAGCAGCATCCACCCAAAACTTCAAACTAATAACTCGAAAACGTTTTGCTACCCTTTTTCCCCAAAGAAACCAAAACATTCGAGTATTATTGACGATTGCATTAAGATCTTCAAGACTTTAAAAGGGCTGCAACATAACTATGTCTTCGCTTGCTG
Source organism: Erythroxylum gracilipes (assembly GCA_026413385.1). Taxonomy (NCBI): domain Eukaryota; kingdom Viridiplantae; phylum Streptophyta; class Magnoliopsida; order Malpighiales; family Erythroxylaceae; genus Erythroxylum; species Erythroxylum gracilipes. Next base: position 7,853,043 of record JANZLC010000007.1, on the reverse strand, counting down.
TTACCAACTTCATGAAGACCATAAGATCAGAACATGTTCCCAAATTGTACAAGTACAAAACTTGGTAAGTTTCCTTGACAGCACGAAGCATATCAAGCATATCAACTGCATGAAGTCATCACCATCTTTCAGTGTATAGGATATGATAGGATAGGAAAATGTGCTAAGGATTTTCAGCCGTAGCCAAATTTGTTTCTGATGATCCAACCATTTCCTCCAAAGCATCCATATGGATGGTCGTATCATTTTCTCCGTCAGCTTCCCCTACTTCAGTCATCTCCTCATCCCCATCAACAACCGTGGATTCCACTCCATTCTGTGTTGGGTTCGGCTGCTGATGTGATTCCTTGTTATCCTTGTCGATGTTGTCAGGCTTTTGAATCACTTGTGGATATGGATCAGTGCAGATGTTTAACATAGAGGTAACCAACAAATTCTGGACATAAATTTTCAGTCAGTACTTCTAACATCAAGACATTGTGATAAAAAAGCACGCATCGAACTAAAAGCTAATTATTCAATAGTTTGCAAGGTATATTCAGTAAGATAAGAATGAACAGTTATATAGTTGTCAACAGTATCCCCAGTTGGGTGAGTACTTGTTCGAATTCTAACCTACAGAAGATAGAAAACTAGCAAATCATAGGTGTATGCCCAAATTACCCACATAACATCAACACAACAGCACCTTAAAATTTGTGAGACCTTGCACTATTGTTGATACAGAAGCTGAAATTTTTTTCTGTAATATAGATTAATTTTGGGCACATTTATTTTCTTGTCCAAATGATATTAGTTTTATTCAATTGTTCTATTTAGACTAGGTTTTCTTTTTCCATAATAATGTCTATGTCCCTAGAGCAACAATTTTCTACAAACTAGGGCTGAAAATTGGTGATTTGGGCTGGAAGAATAAGGATTATGTTAAAACTCCCTGTATGAGAAAAAGGAGAAGGAAAAAAAAAAAACCCAATGCTGCCAATTGCTGTCTCCAGTTTCTTAGACTAGGTTTCCCTACTTTCTATTAGTAATACAGAATATATAGTTATTGAGAAGTCTAAAATTGAAAATACATAAGGAACTAAATCTTCCAAAATTATTCTGTACGTTAAAAGAACTTAATTTCAGCTCCTCCATCAGTTGTCCAGCTGATAAGATGTATGCAGACTACTCAAATAGGGCACTACTGTCAGGTATTTAGTATATGCCATTTCTAGAGCTTGAGGCTCACAACTGCATGGATAGCTTGAATTCCGTTGATGCCACATAGGTTTTTGTAAATACATAAACAAAAATCCTAACGCAGAGTGATTAATAAAGTTCGAGGACTAAATTAGAAGGATTAACAGTTAGAGGACTAAAATAAGAAACATCAAATTGGAAGACTTAAAATATTTTGTCCCATCTTTGTGTTAAAGTAAAGGTCCCATAAGACTAAAGCATTAGAATGTGTTTTGATATTTGAAACAACCTAAAAAATTTTTAAAAATTTGTTTCAAAAAGTTTAGAAGACCAATGTGGCAATGCAATTGTTAGTCTCTTTTTAAAATATGTAACGTGAAATTGTAACAACATTGGTCGACTAATGTGGAAGAATGGTAGGCCACTGCTAATGTTATTACTCATTATAACGATTAATTTTTTTTAATGACTATTTAAGTTGTTTTGAGTATAAATAAACCACATAAGGATCTTGGGTATAGTAGAAAGTTGCTAAAAGCCTTAAAAGGATAGAATATACGTATGCATGACATAACATATATTGAGCATTTGTTTATTAATACAAGTAAAAGATGAAATATTTTGAGTGAAATTATTGTGTAATTATTATAATTGGAGAAATTGTTTAGCATATATATTGTGAAGATTCCTCTTGACCTTTAACAAGATCTGTAAGAGTTTCTCTTTACCTCTGATTCCTCTTCACCCATTCAAAGAAGAAGATAGTGAATTTCTAAATAGAACTTGGGGAGGGTAGACTAAGACTATTTTGGTTGAACTATTATAAATTTTTTTTAATAAGAATTCTCTAACCACTATATATCTTTCACCAATCATCTAATTTGCAAAATATTTTCCCAAGAAAATAAGAAGTGAAATCTTCTATACATTTATAATTTACTTATGCAGATTCAGTTTAATGTATGTATATAATTGTGTTTTATCATACTGCTTTTTGTGTATCATAAAACAATACTAATGATCTACTATACTATTTCGTGGGTAATATACGTATCTATTATGTAATAATATAGGCTTTTGCTTAGTGAAAGCCTGGCGTTCAATGTTAATCAAAATCCTAAAATTAGAAACAAACTTTTTTCCCTGACTAAACAGGACATAGTATCTTGAAAAATAGGAGACTCGAACAAAACATAGAAATACAAATTGAATATATCAAAATGACTTAATTGATGGGTGTGGGCTAAAAATGTTCCAGATGTGTTCAAACCAAGTTGAAAGTACTGTTAAATAAAAATTTGAAACCAAGTTGGCAAAAGGATATAGCAATGATGGAAAAAGAAATTAAGAACAAAGTACATAATCAATGATGTACACAAACCTTTTCAAGTGCTAAGGCAAGCTTTGATAGATTTGGGTAGATGCTTCTTGCACCCAAGAGAATCTGCTGATTATAAAAGGCAACCATTAAAAGTCTTATATTAAATAAATGGAGATGGCAGATCCACAATCATGAACAAATAAAAGAAATGAAATGCAGTTAATATTTGTCTGCAGTTTCTGGGCATAAAAGCTAAAATTGTAAGCAGTTACATTTATTAACTAGACTGCCATCTTACGACCAAGAAACTAACATCGGTTTAAGTAATGCACTGATCTTCAGTAAATGAACTCCATCAGCATCATAACAAATTTAAATCACGCCTGAGTGGACAACTTCATATGTCAAGCGCCAAGCACAATAATTATTCATCTTTCAACTTATGATTTTGTCAAGCTCAACTAGAAAGTCTGACCCAAATGGTGAGAAATGGTATAACGAGACGATAATTGGAAGGAAAATTTAAGAATATAGTATGCATAAAAATCACCTCGCAAAGCCTCTGAAGAGTAAATGGAGGCCCTTCATCAAAGCTATTAAGAGCTACAAAACACAAAAAACAGAATATATCACAATAGGCTCCCAACACAAATAATTTGAAAGACATAAAAAGTACTTCCAGTATTTAAACTTACTGAATCGTTATAAATTAGTTAACAAATAATTTAAAAGACAAAAAAAAGTATTTCCAATATTTAAACTTACTGAATCATTATAAATTAGTTAAGTCTTTTCATCTTTAGTTATTGATTGCAAAAGCTACGTCAAAAAGAATAGACTAGCAAAAGTTCAAGACGTCTTTACTTCCAAGGTTTTAAAGACCGGACTAGACCACCCGGTTCGACAGGAAATATTATGAACTGGTCAGCCATCCGGTTTGGTTTATTTAATAACCCCTATATATAAAAAATGGGTATATATGGAAGTTCAGATTTCAGAAACCAAAACTCTCTCCTCGCTGCTACTCTTTGCTCTTCAGTCTTCATCATCTTCTCTTCACAGATCACCTCACCTCCATAGCCACATTTGGTGACTTTGGTTGCCCCCTTCATCCCACCGGACCATTTCATCATAACATTTGATTGTTTCTTAACGAGTGCACCCAACCTAAATCTTACGATAGATGTGAGTCCCTAGACTATCATAGATTTTCTGATACACAAGATCCTCAGAAGAGCCTAGCTCCAAGAAGCCTCGGGGAGGAGGAGGCAGGGCCAAGCTGAGCTAAACATAAACATATGGAGGGCATGTCTGTTAACTACACTCTGCTCCTCCTTTAAAGTAAAAACTTCGTTGTCCCTCTCTAATGGTTGAAGAAGATGCCCATCTCTCTTTTCAACCCTTCTGCAATCACTGTAGAATTTTTGCTTTTCTACACCATCTTAAGTCATCTGCCTATAAATCATCTCGTCCCACTCAATTTTTGACATTTTTTGTTGGATACTGGAACTTAGAGTCTCTCTAGTCTTTACCCCTCGGATAAAATTGTATAATATACTAGTGTATATATTATACAACTCACAAACCAATGGCTGTGGTGTCTAATAACTCTACAATGGCACTGACGTTCACTTGCTCCTGAGGTTCTAGTTTTAAACCTCTCTTTTCCTATTATGATGTCTAACCCTCTCACTTTACTTCTATACATTACTAATTTATAATTGGTACAAATACGTTGAATAAAAGCATGATCTATGAGTTTTTATACAGTGGTAAAAAATTTGGAGGTTTTAAAGATGATGAAACACAAATCCTTTAAAAATACATTTTTTATTTTTATTATTATTTTAAATTTTATATTAGGCTCATATTTTTACATTATTAATTCATTATATAATAATAGACATTAGTGTATTTTTATTTTAATAAAATATTTTATTTTTACTCACTCTTATAAGGTAAACTTGCAACAGAACATAGAGTTCTTGACAGGCCAAGTGAATAACCTAAAGGATGAATGTGAGTACGTCAATAGAAGTCATATTGTATGGTAAATCATTTAAGCTTGTTGTGTGTCGTGCTTCTTTAAGGAGCCAAACCATTGAAATATGAAACTATGACAACGTTGCACACTCATTCATTTCAAGCTTGCAAAGATCTCATCCAAAGTTGACCATTGATCACTTAAAAGACATTCCCAAGAAGTCCACAAAGCCCATAACAAGTACAAAAGCCAACAAAGATGATTTCGTGGATCTTCTTGATGATGGAGAAAAGTCAACCTCAGACGATGCTGATGGAAGTAACAATATCAAAAAGATGATGAATATCTAGGTCATATGTCCAATTCTTTTCCTAGAATTCTGAACAATTTTTAATTTTTGGATACTGATCATGTCTACATAACTTTTTTTTCAGTTGAATATCTACTTTGGGTTGCTTATTTAGCTGATGGTAGACCTTTTCAATCAATGATTGCTTTATATCTTCATTTGGCATCATTGTGGTATTTTTATACATGTTTGCATCTTTCAAATATGTTAGTTTAAGAATATAATTATAGGTATGTTTGGGCACTTTTAAGAAGTGCAACAACTTGTTAAGGCCTTGTCCTTACAGTTGGCAAGTTTCTCACTGAGCTTTTGCAATTGAATTTTGACTAACAGAGACAAGAATTAAGCCTAAACTACCATATAACAAGTGATCACCATATCCACCACAAAGGCAATTTCCAAACTAAACCAGCACATAAATGCATTCGTAAGCCAAATCCACGTTAAAAACTATCGATTTCCACTATTATCTATATTACACAATTATCCTCAAAGCTAGCTCCATTCCATATAAACTTCTTGTTAGTCACAACTTATTCATGCGACAAATACATGAAACTCTACCCCGCTAACTAACTAGACTTGAAATATCGGCCTAAAGCACCAAACTCATGGTACACCTTTTAATCTTTTACAATGTATGTATGCCTACTTACTAATTTATTCATCAATTTGTTCGCTTATCTAATATAGTAGCCAAAACTATCTTGCATATTTAAGATGATCACTAAAGTATGCGTGCTTTGAATCACACAAAAGACTAGTATGTCCAATACAAATGAATTAGTCCCACTTTGCTCTTGAAAAACATCTACCTTTTTTTTTTTTGGGGTGGAAATTTGTTTATACTTAAGTTGAAGCTTCAAGAACATTATATTGCTATGCGGTGATCTTCATCGAAAACAAAGATAACATTAGCGAAAGACATGAAAAAATTATTCATGTATTCCTATAATTATGCTTCAAGAACATGTGTGTATTCTTTATACCTTTTCCAAACAATACTCAGAACGCTTATATTTTCTTTCATTAGCTCATCATGCTCATTTACAATGACTGTATAATCATAAATGCATGTAAGGATGATATTTGTCACAACAAAGAAAAATCAAAGCAAGGATAACACTCAAAGTACCTTCATCCAACCTTTTCATGAGGTCAAAAAAAGTTTCTCCTAATGAAGCATTCTGATCTTCAATGGCCATGTTTGCCTCAGGATATTCTGATAGAACCTTCATAACCCATAAGAAAAATGGGGAATCAATGTCAAGTACATCATCTAGATGATAATGCAATTTCTTACCATTGTTAGGCATCAAATATTATTAATGTGAACTAAAAATACATGCTATCGTACCTCCCCGTACCTGCTTCAGTTGAAAAGACAGCACGCCCTTCAACTTTTCCCAATCATGCCTGAGATATAGCATGCAACATATATAAACAACATCAGAAGTTCTAACCAACCACAATAGTGGGAGTAATACTATGTTGGTCAATTACACCTACCTAAACATTGATACCACAATGCAACAAGATTGCAACCTTCTATTTGTGAAATTTCAAAAGCTAGATTGAACGAGAGCTAATTCCAAACATATAGCAAAAGAGATTTTTTGTCTCCAAAAGCTTTGATATATTACAACAAATGGTAATTTCCATAGAAAATTTGCAGCTTTCGTTCTAGTAATAACATGGGCAACAACTACACTTATATCAAGATTCTATTGTATAAATGATATGCAAATTCAAAATGCAGAAGTATCCTCCTAAATAAGAAAAGTATAAGCATACAAAGGACCACTTTTAAATCCATGACTAAAGATTTTATGTACAATGCACCAAAACTTTTTTCTTTTTACAAGTTTTCAAGATAGTAATTGAAGAATAAAAAAATCCTCTCCAAAAGACAATAAAAGAAGAATTTCTGTCGTAAAAAGAATAGATGATAAGTCAATTAGTTAATAAACTCAATAAAAAAATAAAAAATCTAGGCTGCTGGATGTTCGTTAGGTTGGGCGAGTTCAAATTCCAGGTCTGAAATTCCAGTATAGGCTGCTGAATTTCAGATTAAGGAAATTTAGATTGGAATTGTGGGGATCTTAGGAAAGAAAACAAACAATGGACAATTATTGGAATCACTCCTAGCGTCTATGAATCACTCTTAAAAGAAAGGACCAAACTTTTTACTTTAAGAACCCAAAAATTGTTGAGAAAATCAGCCTTAATATTATTGAAAAGTTGATTACATATATGTAGTCAAATTTTTAGAACCCTAATCATAATAATAAAGGGAGTTAAGATTTGCAAAATAGCATTGAATCCTATTCTAATGAGGATTATTTATTCTTAAATAAATTCAAGTCCAAACAAATTAGAACAATATAGTTACAATATTAGTTCATATCTAGCAAGGGAAAATTGATATGAATTGAATATGATAAATTTTTCCTTGACATTATTCACATGAATAGTTCATAAATAATGCCACCCAACTCACTCTACAATCCTACCAAATTATAGCTTATTGATCTACCATCTTTTATTTTGCTTATAGACTTTAAGTTGTTCTGCATCAAAACTCTTAACAGTAATTTGCTCTCGTTTGGATAGAGATCAGCCACACATACTTGAGGAACGAGATGGAATTGCCACAAGGAAATGTTCATAGATATGAAGTTATATTTGTGCAATATTTCTTGTTTTCTTTTCTCAAAATCAATTGATGTCATTTAGCTTCCAATATGTCAATTCCATCTTGCCCTATTCAAATGGTCAAGAAATATATGCTTCTTATCCTCATACAGGAGTAGAACACTGCAGAGAAATTAGTCTCAATCCAACAAGCTTTCTTCTTAAGATTATTTCCAGCAACCTTGATGTAGAGTTACAATTGTTTGAAATTCTTGTTTGCTTTCTCACCACCAAATAAAGCAGCAACCACATCTCGAACTCTAAATTGCTATACAATTTGCCCAGCTAAACATAACAACAAACTCTTTTCAATCTTAGCACAAAAAAATCAGACACCAAACCCATCAAAAGCACACATCTCAAACTCTAACTTCCTAGATATTCTCCTAAATTCTAAATCTTGACATTATCCTCTAACCATTTCATTTCAAGCATCAAGAAGTAATAGAAATGAAACAATTTTGTAACTAGTAAGGAAATGACAGCATAGCAATAATAAATATTCCCAATCCCTAGTCACAAAACCACTTTCCTTTAGATGGAATATTTATTCTATTAATGCAGAAGAGCTTAGAATTTATAAATGGAATAAAAGAGGACAAATCACTGGACCACAATTTGGGGGAATGAATAGTATAAGTTGGTGCGATAGCAAGGACTGTCAATTACTTTAAGTTTTCCTTACTAGATAGCAACTAATACTAAGTTACATATCTTGTCCTAATCTGTTGAGGACTTGAAATTGTTTTTATTCTTATTAGATTAGGATTCAAGTCTATTTTGGGTGCCTTAGTTGGGAAACCCTTTACTACTACGATTATGGTACAAAGAATTTCCTATATGTACCCAAACCTTCAATGGAAGGAAGATATAATTCATCTACATTTTTTGAGTTTTCAAACTGGAAAATGTGAATGTGATGCTTTCTTATAAGAATAATTCTTAGACCCTAAGTATGATTCCTATTAATACTCATTATTTGTTTCCTTCACTAAAATTCCAACAATTCTAGCCTGAAATTCAGCAAGCCAATCCTCAAATTCCAGCAACCTATATTGAAGATCCAGACTTGACACTCAAATTCCAGCTGACCTATGAAATCCCAACAGCCAATATTTTTTAATTACTGTGAGTTTTAGCAACTAGTTGATATCTCTTCTATTCATCCTACATCCCCTACTAAGTCATATTAAAAGCAGCATGAATAATAACCTTGCTTTTGAGTAGAACATAGGAACAAGAATAAAAATTAGGACTCAACAGTTCATATAGACTAGTAATAATTTTCTTGTTACTTTTTCTTGAATGAGTGAACATGAAGTTGTTTTGGATAATAATGAACAGTCGCAAATAAAAACTCGATATCAGCTGTATTACATGAAAATTCAAACAAATAATGAGAAGTAGGATTCAGCAGGAACTGCACCAGAACTTCCCAGTGGAAGCAATAATTTCCAAAATGCGTCCACAATCATCTTTTTCGTCAATCTCAGATCTCTTTTCTGTATCCCTAAGACCACATTTCAAAGGCACTTCAGTATACACTATCTCAAAAACACAAAATGTATATACTACTTCAATAAAGTAGAACTTAAGTCGGTGACAAGGACCAAAAGAGTAGATTCAGAAGAATACACCAAACAAGGTAAACATTAACCATAGAAAGAAAACAATTCTCACCACTAAAACAAGTAGCTAAGACATAGAAATAGCAAGCTTATAAAAAAGAGCTCTATATAGCCTTGAATACAGAAAGATCCGTCACAATATCATGAACAATAATATCGACTTGATTCTTGGAAGTTTTCGTATATCAAGTTGCACAAGGTTTTTACTACCTAACATAATTCTTTAACAAGAAAGTCTCACATTATTAAAAACAAGAGAAGAAAATATAAGCATAAAGACCGTTTACTGCACACGCTGAAGAACTAACTGAATAGTCAAATGTCTAACACAACTGAAAATATTTCCATCTACAAACCGAAATTATTTTTCCATTCAGACGTATCTTAACAAATAAAAATGAGCAACGAAATAACATTGATAAATGAATTCATGCATTACTTTGTTTTAATCTAAACAAAAGGAAAGGTCTGTTAAAGAGTATTAGTGGTAGTGGATCTGAGTATAATCAAGGTCAAAACCAACAAGAAATCATAATCACCTGAAAAACAATATCTGCATTCTATAATGGCAACTAGGAGAAAAATAGAATTAGCAACCATTTAATCCAAAGCTATTCCAGTTTACGATTAGATTAGTATCAGCAATGAGTTCCATCTTGCATTGCAATGTCACCAGAAATCCATGCCATAATTCAAAGCACGGGGATATTTGTTTCACATATTATTTAGCTGCCACAAAAAGATTTGCATATATTCAAAGGATCAAGATTCATGGTCAAGAGGCTACATAAAGCTTCTTAGTAATTTCTAACTACAGACATGCTTACTTCCAAAGAAAAAGCACACAAATACGGATGACAACAATGAAAACCCGATCATAGTAGTACAGAATCCCTAAAATCCAAAAACTGAGACCTAAAAAGCGTGAAAAGGGAGGCCCGCTCCGAATAATCCAAGGGGTTTCTTCATTTAAGGACTCTTTGGCTTTCGTGCATCTCTCATTACCAGCCGCAAATTAACCTCATCGCAAAAGGAAACCCAAAAACAGAAAAAAAAAAAAAAAAAAAAAAGAACAAAATTAATCACAAATATTAAATCAGGCGCCTAGAATCCTCTCAAGTTCACACTTTCTTGAGGTATCAACATAGAGAATGGCCACATACCCACAATCCACTCAATAAACCCTAAATCTGAAGCTGAAGAATTTTGGAAATAAAGGGGAAGGAAAAAGCGAGGAGGGGAACAAAGTGGCTACTCATAACAATCCATGAAAAGAAAAATTCCTGAAAATACGTCGCACGAGAAGCACAAAGTTGACGAGCAACCAAGAAAAACTTCTTGAACTTAAACAAAAACCAACGCAAGTAGAAGTAGAGGGTAGTATACCCATCGTGAGGTAGCGTAGTGTCGTCGACGACGTTTGATGAAAAAATTGGGTGGTCTGCATTTTCAGTCTCCATTGCAACCGCTGCAACTATCACCATTCACCAGCCACACCTACTTGGACAGCAGCAGTAGAAAGAATAGACTCGGACCTCTAGAGAATAATTCTATTTTTATTTGTTAAATATGTAAAAATATACAACATAAAAGTTATTAAAATCAATGGTAGCATTAACGCTGAGGCGTATCTTCAACAGAACACATGCTATTAACTTATCTCATCACAATTAAAATTATAACTTTGGATTAATTGATATGTGTTCTTTTTATTAAAGATAACTTTATATTTAATCTAGTATCTATATTCTATTGTCTTAAAATATGGTATCAATTTATTATTTATTTATTTTATATTTATATTTATATCTATATTAATAAATATATTAATAATAATTTCCGATATGAATTTAACTTAATAAAATTTATTTTTATATCATTATCAAAATTTATCTAATCTATGATAATGTAGGGTACAACACCTTAAAAATATATATTTTGATATTGTAAAATGTCATAAATTAGAAACTTATTTTTAAGTAATAAAATTGTCATATTTATCTATAATTACATATATTCACAAAAAGATTGTATGCAACGGTATTATATTTCTTAAATTTAAATAATGTCATTTCTCACTTAACTTTACTATTATAATAACTTGTATTATTAGTATGACCCTCTCTAATATGACTATTGATACTAAGACAAAGGATCATTATATTAAAATAAATTTGATTTAAGAAACAAAATCTAAAACGGAAAAGAGGATATAAATCACTACAATTACAAAATAAATATGGGATAGGAGTTATATGATCAGAAGGTTGATCATTGCTAACAAGCTAAACAAGATCATAAGTTATTAGGGAACCTAAATCAAGAATTTATCTGATAAAAAAAAAAACCTTTCAAAATGTTTTTGATTAATCAATAATCTCCATTAATTACATTAATAAGAATACATTTTTATAGGTATAAAACCCTAGAAAATGGAGTCTTAAAAGGAATGTACATTCTTGTTGTAATCTAACCTTATCTAATAAAATTATAGAATTTAAAACAAACTAAAACATCTAATTTGAAAAGTCCCTTGCTAATCCATCATTGTAATGTAGCGCCTCCTTACCGTAGGGTACACACCGGGATGCCCGCAGGTCATTCCGGTATATAACCTACGATAAGAAAGAACTACGAACAAACATTACTATACTCCACATGGCATCACAATAATAAAATATTAATATTAAATTGCAACTTTTTAAAATCAAATTGTTTCCATTTCATTTTATTAAACTCAGTGATTTACACAACTGTCAGTCTTATCTATCTGTACATTCCTCTAAAAACTTAACATAACTACTATATACAATCAAGACAAAATAGCAGTCCTAACTAGGTCATCCAAAAAGAATCTCAACTGACCGACCTGTGAGCCATAGCCTCTCTCGTCAATAAGATCTACACGGCTTGAACAGTCTCTCTGGAGCTAGGGGTCTACTCTCGATCCTGAAAAAATAGGTTACAATTTTAGGTGAGTTTGAGAACTCAATGAAGAACTATCATCGATAGTTCGCCCAATTCATGCAGCACTCAAGCAAATCACAGATTATTACACAATACCATATTCAGAAGTACCACATGATTGGATTAACAGCAAATCACAATATACAAGGCATTCTTTCATTTTTCCCATATATAAATATTCAATTAATTATGTATGCAATGCATATGTGACCCTTTCCCATTTTATTACGGTGTTGTGACCGAGTGCCTGAACTGTCTCATATAAACATTAGACGCGTCTTAGGAGTAGGAGAGCCATCTGGGTATGCACTACTTCCCTTCGAGCTCGAGGCTCTTTTCAGTATCGGTGGCTATTCCGGTCACAACTGTTATTATCAGTTCATGCATTTGTGTGTGAAATGCATATGGCCAATTTAACTGTCAATGTATCACAAACAGTAAATGTATCACAGTCTTTGTCACATCAGAGGCAAAACAATTGATCACCGTAATAGCAAGCAATTACACAATTTTCACATCCTGAACACTTCTATGTCAGATCTCCCAATACATCGGATCTACTGTCCGGAATCCAGTCAGAATCAAACACAATCACTAATCCCACCATTATCTCCACAACGAGCATATAGTAATTAAGAGAAAGCCATCTCAGTCACTCACCTATAACTTTCGAGCTAATGCCGGGAAGTCTCTGTAACGTCGGTAGGTCGACGCTCCAAATGTGCCTCTATAATGATCACATAATATAAACATTACTAATTGTCCAATCAGAACTAATTAATGATGCACATGTAGCAATGAAAATGTGTACAATGCATGTTCATGATATTCCTAGCCTTAATCTAAAATTTTCCATCACAAAATTTCGTCTAAAAATTAGAAACCTAACGGCACCGAAATTACTCAATTTGGACCTCTATAGGTCCAAAAATGAATAAAACAATGACCAGAAAACAAGTTCCCGGACCCACATCACTTTCCCTTTTAAAAATTCCCAATCTCTCATAAAATGAAATTCAATATGTCACGAATCTGATGCCTCGAGAATCAGGTTAATCGGATGTCTGACAGATAAGTTATTCCCAAAAGAAATCAACAATCAAAACAGAACAATTATATATATATACATCCAATCTGCCTCGCGAGGCGAGCCACCTCGCTTTCTCGCGAGGGCGACGCGGTCTGCTCCACCTTCTTTCCCTTTTTCTGTCCGAATTTCAAACATGCAAAACTCTTTCCATACAAATCAGAAAATTACAAATCATATCTCGTTGGAAAGATCCTAAAAAACTCTATAAGTTTCATGAAGACCACACAAACCAATTTCACTCCTAAGGGTGTCAAAAATCCAATCGAAGCTACTGCCTAGTAATAGGGTTCTAGAACAGTGCAACATTTTGCAAAATCCATAACCTCTCATTCCCTTTGCTAAAAATTGCAAGATTATGCCAAAAGAAAGATCAGAATATGTCCTACAACTTTCATGAACAACATGAAATCAAATTCAGTTGCTAAATAGGTCAAAAAATTAAGAAAAGATTCTGTCCACTGAAATCACCTAAACTGAACAAAAATTTTCTAAAAATCACAACTCCTTGCAAAGATGTCAAAAATTTGCATACTATATACCCATGAAAAGATAAAACAAAATAATACACTTCTCAGGAAGGGCTTAAATACAAATTTCATCACTAACGAACTCAACACTGTCGTGCAAGTGGCTGTCCTGATCACTAGACAATGACCTAACTTAGGTCCAATTTTTGAAATTTCATAACTCAAAATTCTGACATCCAAAATTAACACGCTAGATCTCATTTTCAAGATAATTTCTTCCTCTACAACTTTCCAGCATAGCACTTGAGCCAATTCGAATCTTAAAAATCGCTAATTTAGCTTCCAAGCATAACACTCACAAAACCTACATTTAGGGCTAGGTTCCAACACAATGTACATAACAGCCAACATTCAACAGGTCATAACTCACAGTATACATATCAAAAAATTGCAAAATCAGTGGAAATGGAAAGATGACATGATAGGCTTAAACTTTCATTAAGACCAAGTTCACCAATTCCTCATAAATCAATCAAAACAATGCACCAAAGTTTCAGGTCATCTAATTCGGGTACTGTTCACACAGTTCCTATACTTCACTTTCAAGACAAAACTTCAACCTCTTCAAGCTACAATTAGACAACACTTATTTCACAAGAAATTGTAGCCAAACAATTAAAGTTTAATTTGGTCTAAACAGAACCTTAATAACATAACCACACAAAGAGTTATGATCAAAACATTGCAATAGGTACAAAATCAATTTTCCAGCACTTATGCCTAAATCACCTCCTATGGTTTCCATACCATTCTCAACCTATTTTTAAACCACCAAGCATCCCCAAAAGATCAAGAATTCAGCCAATACCTCATCAATACCTTCACCTCAACATAATTCCACAAAATTTCAGCATCCATAACCAATCATTTTCTTTTAAGTATTAACCATCTAACATTACTAACATCACT
>JANZLC010000007.1:7803968-7815313 GCA_026413385.1 Erythroxylum gracilipes | reverse complement strand
CTGTATGTGTGTATACTTACTGACGACTGGCACTTCCATCTCTAACCCAATGATCTCCAGGAGCTCAAGTCCGTCCACGTCAGGCATATGCAAATCACTATCAACGAGATCAAACCTGTTCTTGTCCTTTCGTAGCATTGATAAAGCATCACTTGCAAGTCCACAGTTTTGATTTTAGTCCTGAGGCTGAGGCTCTATTAAGTTGAACTCCGGTGGTTTGATTACAGGTAAAAAGAATGTTATAAACGAGATGGAGAAGGAAGCGAAAGGGCTGGCATTTGGGGTAGCAGCGAGAGAGGTTGAGCAAGTATTCGGGAACCAAAATGAGGAGTTGTTCTTCCCTGGTCCAAGCAGCTGGCAGGAGAGTCGCGGTTATGCCTAGGGAGATGAAGAGAGAAGAGAGAACAAGGGCTCTTTCAGGGTCTTTGTTTCGGGACACGAAGTCCTGTGCTGTCCATATACAGAATTTTTAATTTTCCAATTTTTAGTTCAGCAACAAGTAATTGCTATGCTCTCATTATGATCTTAATTTATATATTCAGCAACTATTTTATCGTGATTTCATTTTTCAATTGAAGATTTAGTTTTTGATTGATTTTAACCATCTGAACAACCTTCAAAATTTCGAAATATGAAATAAATGTATCCAACATATAATCCTACTCATTTAACTTCAAATTAAATATACGCAGACTGTATTGTTCTACGGTAAGCTGTCTTGATTTCAATAATTTTGATTTTTAATCTATCAATTCAATCACTAATCCACTTATATGTAAGTACGACTATTACTGAAAGCTCTTCCATTCCAAACATCACGCAGCTATAACATTTGGTCTTATTGGAAAGAAAATTTAGTCGGCCATAACAATCACAAGGACACCATCTTCCACAGTTCCGAGGCAAATTACCCACCAAGCGCCTGAAATTCCCAAGCTTAACCGAAACTCTTACAAAGAGAACACACGTGCCTTTCATTGTTTATATATATATATATGTATATATATAGAATTATCATATCCAGGAATTGAACTACTTACATAAAATGTGCAGCGAGTACTGTTGAGTAATGCGTAAACGGGATGTCCACAACCTTGAAGGCCATACCAACTTTAAAACCAAAAGTTTAACAGGGTTTCAACATCCAAACGACTTCATCTCTCCTAAACGAATCATTTGTATATAGCAGCTCAGAAGGAGATGAGATCATCCTTTGAAGACTGCGGCTTCTTCTGATCATGGCTGCCTTCAGATGCAACCCCGCCTTTCTTACCAAAGATCATTTCATCAAGATCATCCATCATGTCATCATTGCTCCCTGAGGGAGTTCCACCTCGCAAAGCCGCTGGCTTCCTTATCAAAGCATCTTCCTTCCCTTGTCTAGGAGACTCATCAGGCTCAACAGCAACTGGAATCATAGCAGGCTCCGGTTCAGGTTGAGCAATTGATGGCTTTTTCAAATCATCATATTTAGAGAGAGCTTTCTGGATCTCATCATTCACATTCAAAGCTTCAAAAAGCAAGGCCTCATTATCTCCCGCTGTCTCAATAATTCGTTGAACAGTGATCTGAGATTGGCGACATTGCTGGATGAGCGTCTTAGTCAAGTCATCCTGCCATAGAACGGCCCACCCAATCATTATGTTTCAGAAAGTCTAACTAAACGAGAGACATGGAAATGAATATCCACAAAAAAACCAAGGAGTTGCCCATTAATAAATAGTAGAATCATAGTCAACATTTGAGATGGCTTCCAGCAAGGGAAAACTAGCACGACAGACGCCATTAGACAATATAACAGCTTAAATTGCCTCAACTTTATTGCCACATGATAGTATTTCCCACTATGGTGGTTTATAAACCATAAGTCCAGGCAACCTATTCAACTTGAACTACATTAGATTAGCTCAATGCCAATAAGAGCCAAAGGACAAATTTTCAACAGAAAACAAGCAAGCGGATTGCATTGGAGTTGCACAAGCAAAGGCCATTGTGTAGTAATAACAAATCAATTGTCTTTGCCAAGCACAAGAACCTAATTTATATGGAAAAGAAAAAACAGAAATCTCTCAAACCTTGAGAGACTGTAATATAAACTATTGAATTCAGGTCCCATATATGCAAGACGACAGGTTACTGCCCTACTGGATACAATATAATAGCTAGAAATGAGCAGAGGATTGACAGATAGCATAAAAAATCCTCTATAACTAATCAGTACCTTCCCTCACTTCCTAATCGGTAACCATTAACAAAACCATAGGTTCAATGACTTGGGATAACTTCTAAATCAAGTAATCTTTGTCCATTTTCTTCATCAATTAGCTTGGGATAGATAAAATTTGAAAAGCTCTTCTTAAAGTAATAAAACAATTGGGTCATGACAACTTAATTTGTTGTTTGCTAAAATTGTATTATGCCATTTTACTAAAAGAGTGGTGCCTTACTTTTGGAATTGATATGGAATTTAACTTCATACAAACCTATTTTAATTAAGCACTACAAGACATAAATAACAGGATAACAGAAGTGATAATCAAAAGCAAGTCTGCTTCCAAATTGGTTTTAAACCAAGTAACCTTTCTTAACTGGGTGGATGAATAGGTAGTCTGAGTAGATTAACAATTTTTATGCATACTTGGAAACTAAAGTGCAATGTTCGGCAATCTCTTAAACTATAATATTCAGAAGTAAATACCTTCAATGCTATGGCCCAAATTCATCAATTTGTATGTAATTTATCAGGATTGACAATAAATTTTTTTTGTTATTTGTCTTTAATCAATTACACTAGCAATATTATCAAGCACATGGCTTCCTCAGGGTCATATCAATAGATAACTGCAAAACGAATGAATCTTATTAAGATTAAACCAACAAACCTCATACTAATGAAACAATGCAAAAGAAATTTTTGTCATAAGAAATCTGTATATAGATTAAATATTAAACTACCGTGTGCACAAAAATTTTTTTTGGGTCAATACAAAAAGTCAATACTCCGTGGATATTGACAATGAAGCAATAACAAAGAAATTCAACAGATAAGCAATAAAAAGGGAAAAGGGAAAACTATATAAGACACCGTCCTCCTTATGCTGATTTCTCTTTTTAGTCCACTTATTTTAAATTTGAGTCTCATTCTCTTGATATTTTAAGTATCACAATGCAATTCTCACAATCAAATTCAACAAAAATATATGAACATCTTTTACATTACCTAGCACTTAACATGAGTAAATTGTACAAAAGGTCTGTTAAGTTAGAAGATTAAAAACAGAAATATGAAAAGCAGAAGAAAAGATAAAGCAATGTTATTATTGGATTTCCAACAAAGTCGACGCAAGGAAAAATGATTGATTTTTCTTCATAAGTACAAGGTTTGAAATAAAAATATAAAAAGAAGATTACTGAAATAGGAAATTAATATAGACAAAAGATTATTCCCCTCCATCACAATAAAAGAATACTCAAGAAAGTAAAGGGATAGTGCAACTCTTTTTAATAGTATAATATATCTAATTGATCTGAGAATTACAATAGTATATTGTTGTAAAATCTATTCTCCTTCAAGTACTTTTCAGTGACAAATAGTAAAAGTTTCATAAGAACATCTGATAATCAATAAAACTGATACTAAATATGGTCACTTCATTTTGCATAATCTGCAAAATCAACAATATTAATAAGAAGTATAATACAGATTTTTTCAAAATGTGACCAAATAACTTGATCTTTTCATCTAATTTTGATGGCTTATAGACAGACACTATTAACTATTTTAATAGTATGAAGTAATTATGACAGTACAAGCTACGTACAGCCTACTACATTATCATGCATCACTGGTTACTCTTTATTACATGTATTTGACATAGCAAAAGTAACACAATATGTAGTGGACAAAATTAAGCCACTTCCTATGTCCTACAAAAAACAATCTTAGCTTCTTTACAAAACATTTCATCAAAGTTCATCCTGATTCGTAGAAAAACAATAGCAGTGCTTTGCATTTCTTGATCATATATGATATATTAAAATAAAAAGAGGAGAATGCAGTAGCAAAAGAAGAATTGGTATGGGACGAACTTCTGTATCTCCAATCAACTAGAATGGCATAATAGAACACTTCACTCAACCCAAGTATACATAAAACCTTAACAGGCCTAGGAAATAAGAAAAGCAGTTTCATTACTGATGTTGGCATATCCATTAAATCATAACAACTAGTAAAGCCCCAATTCTGTAAAACATTTTAAGATGATAACCCCATGCAGTTTTCAGGCACTTCACACAACAAGTAGAACCAAGGCAAAGAATTATTCTATAACTAGGATATCATGGCATCCACATTGTCTTGGTCGGACATTCAGATTAACTATAACATAAAAGTTACCTCTAAAGCATCTTGCTGTGGTGAGGAAGACAATACTGTGGTGAGAAGCTCTATACTATTTCTAGCAACATCAAATGTTTCCTTCGTTTGCTCAGCTGTAAAGCTTTGCACAGGGATATCATACTGAATTTGCTGGACAAGACTTGCCTCCACTTCAGGAGCAGTAACTGATCGAGCAGGGGTGAAAATAGGTGCTAAACTTTCATCGTCACGACCAGGGAATCGGATACCTCGTGATTTCAAGCTCTTTAAATATGTCCAAGAGAAGAAGGAAAACAAGGGAGTCAGCCACAAGTTATTGATTGCCCATGGCAGTGATAATATCCCAAAACACAGATACATATACATACTCAGATGTCCTAATTTTTTACATTCAAATACAAGAAGCTAGTAATAAAATAATCAATGCAATGGTAAGAAAGCCTTGGTTGGCACCAACCATAGGCATAACAATCTGACATTTAATGCATAAAAGTTGAAGATTGTAACTTCTTATCTTTAACGGCTATAGGATGCAATGTGAAAATTTCTTCATCAAAGATAGCAAAAATAGATCTAATTTGACTGGCTTAAGTGCACCTAAAATGCTTCTAAACCTAATTACCCGAACTGAGTTTTATCCATCTCTTATTCTCAGGCTAAGACTTGCAGTTAAGTAAGCGAGAAGACTCCAGCTCTACCTGAAAAACAGGCACAAATTACCAAATACTGATATCAAATTCTAGTTCACTGAGGGCAGGGTTAATGGCTAAAGAAGATGAACCAGATGCCTTTATAAGCTAAATATTAGATAACTATGACTGGCCTGTACAGTATAATATTCTTAATGGACCCAAAATGTAATTAGAAACTGCCTTTTCGTTCCCGGGTTTTCAAAACTACCATGTAAAAGGTCAAATCATTAAGACAAAAAAGATTAAGAGATACCTTGTATGTTTCCTCATACACAGGTAGATAACGTAGCTCGCTTGTTGATTCCCCCCATGATTCAATCAGAGTTAGAGCCTTGTTCCGATTATTAACCACAGTCTGAGGATCATCAATCAGCTTCACCATCTCATCGAGTACCCTCTCAGCTGCTACCTCGGAGAAAGCCTTTTCACAGTTCTTGACACACGTTTCAAGTAACATCATCGTCAAGTATTGGACCCTAGCATTCTTCATCATAATCCGCTTCTTGATGGCCCGAACTAATTCAACACTGCTGACTCTTTCATGATTTATCATGTCACATATTTCAAGATTCATGGCCCAATCAGGCTCATCAAGCGTCTCAGCAGTTGCATCCTCAACAATTTTATCAGCCTGGTTAGGACCTTGGAATAGCTCCTTCATCTTGAAACTCATAGAGCTCATGCCAGCAGTCATTTTTCTGCCTACCTCAGCCCCTCCAATCTTGAGGCGTTCACCAAAAGCACTAACCTTATCCATCAAATTATCACTCATGTTTGATCTTTTCGAAGATTTAAGATCAAATATTCTGATTTCGATGACCTGAAAATCAAATACCCAGCTGCAGATAGAACATAATACTCTGTGCAATGCCTAGTCTTGTAGAGGAAATATGGGTAAAGAAGAAAATCACCTACCAGGTTTGGCTTCCATGTTTGGAAAACAAATATCAGACTAAATAGAATGAAATATTACCAAAAAAAAAAAGAACAGTTTCTAAAAAGCTATTATTCAGTTATCATGTTCGGCGGTGAAATTAAAGGACAAACTGCGGAGAGAATAAACTAGGTCTCCCAAACCCCATTAAGCAAAAGACACCCCCTAATATCTTCGTTCTTCCAACCGCAAACATAAAAATTTTGAGTGCCAAAACTTGCCTACGAATTGTCTCAGAAACTAAATAGTAAGAAACATAAACCCTAATCAAAGTTCCCTTCCAAAACAAAGAGTAATTCACATAATGAACAAATTTAGGAAAAAAAAAGGAAACAGAGAGAGGTAACTTGATGATCCCTCAATCAAAAGTCAAACGAAACCTACTTACTAGATACATACTAAAACTCTAAAAAGAAAATTCTTATCTTCACAGCACAGAAAGTCAAAACAACCAAGTCTCTCTTTACCACCAAATCGCGAAAAAGGTATCAGATGATAATAACATATAGCAAAAATAAAACAGAAAAGACAGACGCGCAAAATGGAAGTTCCATTGAAATTGATATATCAATTGGTAATTGAACACTAGAAAGAAATAAGATGAAAAGAGAATTTGAGTTAGTTTTATTCTCAAATAGAAAAGGTGCAGAGTAGAAATTGTGTACCTTTGATAACTTGAAAACTGGGTTCGTTTGGTTTATGATCTTCCTTCAAGATTCAGTGGTGTTTATGATCTTCCTTCAAGCTTCAGTCAACTCACGGGCGTCTTTTGTGTTTTATTAGTTATTCTTACGCTTTAACCGCATTGATTAGAATAAGTTGCTTTTCTAGGAATTCCCTTCCCCCGTGGCCGTACTTATTTAAAATTATGTAATTAGATATTTTTATCAAATTAAAGGACAATGTGGCGTCAATTCATTATTATTCCACGTGAAATTTAAGGATACCGATTGATATTGATAAGCAATCGCTAGTTTCTCTCTTTTCCGATTTAATGCAATTTCGAGCAAGGTATTAGGATTTCAATTTCTGTGACAGAGAATCAGAAGTAAACTTTTGGTGATGCCTGATTGATACTTTTATTTTTTATGGGTCTTAGATTAGGGTATCTACCGGCGGATCCAACGACTAATCCCCTCGCTAGTTTGTATGTACCTCACAGGTGGGACAGCTGGCTCAAGAATTTAAGGCTGCTTCATACTCAAAAGTTAAGAATCGAACTCCTAACCTTTGATTAAGGATAGATGAATCCCTTCCACTTGACCACACCCCTTGAGATTTTATATATTTATTTTAATATAGAATAAATTAATTTAGAATAAATTGATTAGACCATTAAAAAACAAAAATCCAGGTTTCTTGTCAACAAAGAAATACTAGAACACGCAAAACCTAAAAGGTTGAAGCCAACCGATTCATGAGCAAATCCCAATCTTCTGGTGTTACTTGTCATATATGCGCCGTGCTGACTTGAGTTTTAAATTATCGTTTATTATTAATAATTTAAGTAAGTTCTCATATCGTTTTGTATTAGTATAATAATACTAAGTAGACTAGAATAAGTATATTCCCTAAAAAAAAAAGTATTAAAACTCACTTTCCTAAGGATATATGTAATCTAACATAATTATAAAAATATTATAAACTATGAAACAATATCTCGCCTTCTTTATCACTAATAAAAGAATAAAACCAAGATTAGATCTAGCTACAACTACATATAATTTTTATATTCAAGAACTAAACTTTTTTTTAAAAAAAGTTCGAATAACCATCATATTAGTATAAATCATAATTAATTTAATAATGACAGATTTTATCACTACGATTATATTAGATATTGACAATCTAGAATTAACATAATCAACGGAATATTTCCTATAAATACCTTGTTATCCAATGAAAAACAAAAACAAATCTCAAAAACACAATTAAATCTAAAATCAGGACAAGATATACATCATTCTCTCTTTAAAAATTTAATAAATAGAAACACATTTTTTCTCCACTTTGACTTGATTTAGGTTGTTCTTCATTTTTTCTCTGTTGATCTTGATCTACATAAATTTCTTGATCTGATTTATAACTATAGATAATTTCATCTTTATCGGTAATAAGATTTAATTTTTCTAGATTTTGTGATGGTGAAAGAGTTAGATGCAAAACCAAGATATTGGTAATTGCGATTACATGAAAGTACTAAACCACTCATTGCTTTTACATGTCCTCCTCAAAAATATTTCCAGTGGAATGTATTATCTTTTGGATTAAAACAAGCACCTAGCATTTATCAACGATTTATGGATAATAATCTTGAAGGTTTAGAAGAATTCACCTTAGCTTATATAGACAATATTATAATATTTTCTAAGACAGATAAAGAAGACCATTTTAAAAAGGTTAAAATAGTATTTCATCGATGTAAAGAAAAATGATTAATCCTAAATAAAAAGAAAATAAAATTAGCTTAACAAAATATTGAATATTTAGGAATCAAATTTCATAATCGATTGTTAAGATTTCCTTGATATATTAAAAACTAGAATTCATGTTCAACAGTTTTTAGGCATACTTAATTATATATCAGATCAAGGATTCTTCAAAAATCTAACTAAAGAGAGAAAAAGGTTACAAATGAAATGTAGCACTAAAAATCAATGGAGTTGGAATTTTGATGACACTGAAACAGTATGTACACAAAGGATTTACCCACTTTATATAACTATGTTCCAAAAAATACACTTCTGGTACAAAATAAAGCTAGTATGGATACATGGGCAAGTTGTCTTTTGGCAAAACCACCTAATCAAAAGCAATATTTATTATGCAAGTATATAAATGGGACTTTTAATCCCACTAGATTAAAGTATCCAATACAAATTAGCCATTACTCCAGATGCATTCCAAATCTTAAAACAAGCTGAAGCAAATTTTGCTACTTTATTCATTGGACTATCTACCCAATGGCAGCACACTTTATGTCAACAATTGAAACATTATGATCAACACCACTGCTAGCAATGTCCCACTGCTTCACAAAAAGACAAAGCTATCGATGATGCCTTATCAGACGATATATACTATCAAAGATTATTAGTCACTAACAACACCTAAAGGTGAATTGAATATTAATGAATCTAAAAAAAATTGTTGCAACTTAATAAAGACTCTTGACAGATTTTAAATTGAATGACAAAATATAAGGACAGTTTAGTTAAACTCAATTAATCAACTAAGAATAAAGTAAAGAGTATAAAGAAAAGAAGTTGTAAACTGATGTTATAGTAATTTTGTAAATAAACCTTTCCCACATTCAACCCTTAAGTTTCTCTTAAGATTCTACTAATCTCTTCTTTCAACTAGGCGAAGAAGAACCTTCTCAATAAAGAAGAACCCTTATACAATCCTCCTTTTATTACAAAATCAAGGTGGAATTTGATCTAGCTACTAGCGAAATACAAATTTGAAAGTCAAGATCACTTAATTCTTTTTTTTTTTAAATTTCAAGATCACTTAAATTCTATAATATAATTAACACATAAACACAACAAAACATGAATCATAAATTTATACTTTACCATGTAACTTGATCCTTCTCCTTTTTGGTTTTCCTTGAACCTTTATGAAATTGGTTCATTGTAACTATTATAGTCGGTATCCATATGAGTGTCTTGAGAGAACTCTAAGAGTAGTGTAGAAAGCGTAGGTCAGAAGTGTTAGCTTTAAATATCTCATATCATTTTTCATAATCATTTTTAAAGTGATGAATCTTATATTGATCACTTAATTATCTTTGTATAGTTCATGTTATGTCCAATAACTACCGACTGAGTTACCTTTGACTAGAACAGGTCATAAGTACTACTAAAATATAACAATCCCTATATAAAATACTTTGGTAATCTTAAGTCAAATGATCATTTATAAAATTCATCATAATGAGAATTCTCAAAAACATACAAGTAATGTTTTAAATAAAATTCTCATATAGGCTCAATTCAATAAACTGGTTCTCTAACAAGCACCTGTATAATTGTTTAAGTATATCTATCCTTTATTCTATGAGATCGAATATTTCCCTTATAAGGAAAAAAACATAATATGTGTTCGTCTTTTTACATTCTATTAATGTCTAATTTCAATAGAATAATGACTAGGAACAATTTAAGGATAATAAATATGAATCTCATAATTATGATCTTATCATAATTTCATTTGCAATGCATATTTATCTTATGAACTTTATCTTATGCATATGAATATGTATAAGATAAAGAAGCTTCTAAATAATTATGTCACTAAAAATATAACCAATCAATCATTTGTAGGGTATAAACTAATAATCTTCCACTTGCACTAAGTCAATCGTTTAAGTATCTTACATTATTTCACCATATAATGATCATCCTACTATTGGAACAATGGTTTAGTGAGAGAATTTGACAAGATTCTTTATAATGAGTATTTGCTTAAATTTTCCAACTTTCTTCTCAATTGTCATCATAATTAAAAGAAATTGTATAAATACATACTTAGATCTTTATTAAAACCTTAGCTCCTTTTACATGTTTAAAGGCTCTAGTACTCCAAAATACATTACTGTCCAAATATTAGAAGGAAATATACCAAGTTCATTAAAGAACTTATTGATCCAAATAATCATTTCTACTCAATAAAAATATATATTATAACTTAATTAACAATTAATGCTATATTGGAATCTTTTCAATCTCAAAATAATATTAATTTAAGTAAAATATTCCATAACTAGGAATTACTTCTAAGGTTAATATTCATATGACCTTGAACTCAAATATGGAATTGTAATAGAATAATGGATATCTTAATTCTTCATAAATATTAGATATCAAATACCTAAAATCTACTGCACTAAGACAGAATCGATAGAGATATAAGCCTAGGAAATAAATAAAACAAACATCATTTGACCTAAGGTAATTATGCATTATTCAAGGTTACTTTGAGATGTCGAGTCCACTCTATTTGGAAGCAAGGAATGAGAGATTGTTCAAGAATAAGAGTTGATAAAATGAAATTTTCTATAGGAGTGCTTCATCTAGGATAGAAGAATATATCTTTTTCAATATGGAGCTCGCTTAAAATATCTCCAAATATAGCCAGTAGATGGGAAGTGGATCAAATCTAGGAGGCTAAAGAAAGCATAAAGTGTTGGATCAGAAAAAGAAAGCATGCCATATTTGGAGAACTGATAGATTTCAAAACTTTTTAGAAATCATATTTGTAGCGGAAGCAATATATCCAAATCATCATGCCAATCTATACATGATATGGTATAAGGATAATAATAAACATAAACAAG
>JANZLC010000007.1:7783661-7796986 GCA_026413385.1 Erythroxylum gracilipes | reverse complement strand
TGAGAGAGAGTAGCTAGAATTTTAGGAAATCTTAGGCCAAGCATAAATTGAATCAATTAATCAGAGGGGAGCAAATAGGGATAATGACAAGTACTAGTGTTTAATCTTGATTTTCTCCAGGTCTTAGCTTACGATTTTAGTTAGGGTTGCGTTGTTCCCTGTTACTTTTAGTTTATCTATATTTTACTTATCTTTTTAAATTTGATTGAAATGATTTCTTAAACAAAGAACAACCTTAATTAAGTGTTGCCTAAATATAATCCTCGTGGGGTCGATATCTGTTTTCAACTACAAGTATAACCCGTATACTTGCGGTTTTGATCATAAGACTAGTAGTGTGTTTTCCAGTCAATAATAGGCCATATCATAATCACTGTCAAGAACATATATGCCTCATTCATACACATCCATTAAGGCAAATTAACATTTCGACTTTCCTATGCAAACTCATAATAGGTGCTATTGAAATGTTTCCATGCGAGTGTATTAAATAGATGGCTCATTATTCCATCTTCTTGTTCATGTTGATTATGCCATCTTATGTGAGATGCAGTAACATCAGAGGCATATAGTCTTTGAAGTCTCAAAGTAAGTAAGAAATAATACATTCGCTTCTAATGTACTAATTTCTATTTCATAGTACGCTTTCTAGGTTTGAACCTAGATTGACCACAAAATTGCACTCTTGTTATTCCACATCATCTTCCCAAAACAAAATACATCCCAATTTGCAATAATCAAATTTTTCAACTGGAAAATGAAGACCTTTAATAAGTTTCTTCATATTATAAAAATTATCAACCATTATATGATTAGGAGGCAACGATTCATTATACTAAGCAAGAATTTTATTAAAACTTCGATCAGATATATACCCTTCAGACTTTATGTTTAATATTCGAGCAATTGAATATAATTGATTCATGGTCTCACAATTTGGTTATAATTCTTAGTCAGTTGATTGTAGTAACTTAAAAAACTGTTTTGCATGTAGGTTTGGTTCTTCTTCAAGATTCTCTATATTTTCTTGAAAGCTATAACCAACTACATCATAAACCATTTAGATATAAGGATTTTCAGTTGCACCCACATTACTTGTTCTAAATCCAATCCTCCCTTCAAACTCATCCACATTTATTGATAACTTTACTTCATTACCCCTTGAGGTGCTACAAATTAATTACTCCCTATGTTGTGTCCACTCAAAACAATTTGGAACATACCTTTTTCTTAATAAATGGAGATTCATTTCATCAATAGGAAGAAAACAAATATGTTTACACTTTTTACATAGACATTTGATCTTTGGGCCATCCATATATGCAGATTGAGAACATGCATAGTGAATAAAGGCTTCAACTCCCACAATAAACTCAGGATTAATGAAACAATCGGGTGCTAATCATCTATACATCTAAGATTTATCATCATTACTCATTTTTGAAAAACTGATATTTAAAAAGGTGATTTCATAGTTAGTCTCCTTTATTTCCCTTAAGTTTACAGAACATTTAGTCTTTACTTTACAGAAAATCCCCTAAGTTTTTATAAGTCTCTAACCATTTCCCCTCTAAATTGAAACTAATCTATCCCACTACATGAGTTCACAATTAGAAATCTCAATCACAATCAATTCCACCTTAGTGATTGGACAGTCACCACATTCTAACTCATAATAATGTTACAAATGCACTGTAATTCATACATCTAGCCATCAATTATTCTAACAATATTCCAAACATGAACAAAAGTTGGACGACTTAATTGATAGACAACATATGTGAGTATATATTAGTCAAATAAAACAATATGCCAACTAATGTCCTATAAGAAGTTAAAAAAAAGTACATACATGTATTAAATCCAACACTACATCGAGCATTCACAATGAAGGTCAAGTATTCATGTTTAAATTAATCACTTACAATTTCAATTCCAAAGTTTGAATTTAAACAAGCACTATAGTACGTGGCATTGTTACACCATATGAATCGAGAAAGTAAGTTCTTGTTGTGACTCCTAAGCTCGTGGAACTTTTTACCGATAAGCCTCATAGGAGCTGTATCATGGGTTTCTAGCCTATATATCGTCCTAAGGGTTTATATTATGTAAAGAATTGTCCTGTCTATTAAACCTATGAATTTCTTATGTTAATACTAAGTTTGAATTAATCATATTGAAGTTCAAGTAATCATGTTTGAATTAATGACCCGTATCTATAGAGACACTGTGCCAATGAAGTTATAAGGATATATGTGCCTAAAAGTGAAACATCTTCGATCTTATCCTTCTGCCACTTGTATGTGTGTGCAGGATACTTTGGAGTTAAGAGAACTACCTATAAAGTTTTAGAGAGTGGTTTCTACTAGCTTGCATTGTTCAAGGATGCATACATCTTCTGCAAGTCATGTGATAGGTGCCAACGGTCTAGTAACTTGTCCCATAAGGATCAAATGCCCTAAACTTCCATTCTTTTCTATGAAATTGTTCATGTTTGGGGTATTGACTTTATGAGACCTTTTCCTTCAATATTTGGATTTAATTATATATTGCTTATAGTTGATTATGATTCCAAATGGGTGGAAGCTAAAGCCACCAGAATTAAAGATGCCAAAGTTGTTGCAGATTTTGTTAAATCTAACATCCTTTCTTAGTTCGGGATGCCAAAGGCATTCATTAGCAATAGGGGAACCCATTTTTACAATAGGGTGATGGAAATGCTATTTAAAACTATCACATCATGAATAAGGTTTCCACCTCTTACCATCCCCAAACCAATGGCCAAGCTGAAGTGTAGAATCGAGAAATCAAGTCAATCCTGGAGAAAACAATTCAGCCCAATAGAAAGCATTGGAGCGTGAGGCTAAAAGATGCATTATGGGCTTATTGGATGACTTGTAAAATACCAATTAGAATGTCTCCATATAGCCTAGTGTTTGGAAATCCTTGTCACATTTTGGTGGAGTTGCAACATAAGGTATATTGGGCTATAAAATGATGCAATATGAATTTGGATTCTGCGGGAGTGTATAGGAAGTGCAATTGCAAGAGTAAGAGGAGATGTGAGATGCCTCTTATCAAAACGTGATGATATAAGGAAAAGACTAAACCCTTTTGTGAGAAGATGATTTCAAGGAAAAGTTTAATGATAGGTCAGAAAGTGCTACTTTATCACTTTAAGCTCAAATTATTCCTAGGCAAGTTACGTTCTCGTTGGATTGGTCTGTTTGTTGTTACTTATGTCTTTCCTATTGGTGCAGTAGAGATATGAGTTTGAAAATTGATAAGACATTCAAAGTGAATGGTCATCACCTGAAGTTGTATTATGAAGGCTACTAAATAGAGAATATGGAAGTGTTGATGTTTGAAGACGTGGATGGCATCACTTGATGAGAGCAACATGGAGTCGAGCCAACGACAATGAATAAAGACACTACTTGGGAGGAAACCCAATGGAAGTTGATTTCTTTTTATTTACATTTTCGCGTTTGTTGTTTTCATTAAATGCTTCATTTCTTACATTTGACGTTACATTGGGGACAATGTAATTTTTAAGTGTGAGGGTGGGGATCTTAGATTTTATGCACATTTTAAAGCTTGATTGTTGCTTATATGGCTTTTTATGTGTTTTCAAATCAATCAAACAAACAAATATTTGCTCTTTTTCTATTGCTTTTAAGACTATATAGACATAATTAGAGAGTGAACTAAATAGAAGAATCCATGGCAGCTTGAGCATGTACTTTTACTTTTGTGATTGTTTAATATGCATCATCTTTATAAGAGTAATGACTAATGGTAAACACAAGCCAGTGAAATTTTGAGCCTTTACAGATTGACACATCCATATCAGTCACATTGTATTTTGTTTATGTGTGACCTTCATGATATGTACATCCTAACTTTGATTTGATTTTTTATTCAAGACCACATATTTATCACATGCATTAACCTGGAAATGATATAGGCATTCTTTATTTTTACAAACTACATTAGCCAAATAGCCTACCTTTTGATATGAATTTTGTTAAGCCCCTTTGAGCTTTTTTAGCCTTTCTTTTTGTGTTAACCATATTACATGCCTTAACCAAATGTCCTACTCAAGCCTTAAAACTAGTGGATCATTTGTGATTGTTAATGAATGTGGATGCACAAAGTATAAGTGTGGGGGTGTGCATATATTTAGGTTGGTTATAATTGTTGGGATGCTATTTTATGTCTTATTAATGAAATTCCCATATTGATGTAGCTTCTTTATATATATATATATATATATATATATATATATAAAGAAACGAAAAGAAAAGAAAGAAAAAATGTTTAAATAAAAGTATCAAGGAGGAAATACATTTTTTTGAAAAGTTATTCATGATTAGTTTCTCCTTCTAAAGTTGTACAAAATGGATGACTTGAGTATAATGCATATGAGGTAGATGTTGCTTTAAAGGATCACTCTTTGTAAATTCAACATATTGTTATCATCAATTTTTATGAGTGATCCCTTCTAATTGGTTATGCCACCATAACTAACACTTTGGTTTTAATAACGATGGTGACTCAATTTGTTACCACCGTGACAACTGCCCTCACGGGGGTGACTTAACTTATCACCCCTGTGACTACTCCTTTGTATTCACTTAAGTATGACACGAGTAGGTTGATGGTGTAACAACCCTACAACCCTTAACCGAGACTCGTGCTATAAATGAAAAAGTAATAAGAGGTAAAAGGGACTAGGAACCAAAAGAGTCAACTCACACATTTCCTTCACTCTTCATTCTTCACTCAAAACACCAAATACAGTTTGGGAGGTAGATAAAGAGAAAGAAGGGAAGATGAGAAGAGAAGAGAAACAGAAAGAGTTGGTGAAGAAGAGAGAAACATAGTATAGAGTTGGAAACAGAACAAGCCTTTGACCATCGGGTGAGAACAAGCTGAAGCAGAAGGCAAGAGCTAATGTAAAAAGCTTGAGAGGAGCAGGAGACCATCGCCTTCACATTCACCTAATCCTTTTTTGCTTTTTTTATTTTTCATTTGTTAGCTTTGTTTCTTGTTTATTTACTAAACTTATTATTTGTTAGCTTAACCGACTGTTATTTGTTTTCTTTTCATAGTTCAATTAGTTTACTGTTTTATTGCTTTAATACTTCTGTTGATAGTAACATGGGACTGAAGTGTATCGAGATGATGAATTATGTTTATGCTATAATGGGCTAATCTCTATTTCTTAAGGATTAATGTAGTTATTTTAGTCAAATATGCATGATTGAGGGATTGTGTTGTTATCTTATGTTTGCTATAGTTTCTAAATTGAATGGATGTAATACCATGACCAAACTTTGCATCATTTTAGTATTAAATGAAGGATTGAGAGGAGAAGTTTAATATGGAACTAGAAACTATAGATGCTTAGGTTATGAATTGGAAATATATTAAGTGGTAATTAGTAGTTAGGTTTTTATAATTAATTTATATAATAACTTGTCAAATGCGAAAGCTAGATTTAGTCTATTATTTGAGTTAATTTTAGAATTCAACTGTTAATTTTATTAAGACAATTAACCAATCGTTTCCCTCAATTATACATAGGAGATTAAATTAGTGAAATTAATTCTCAAGAGTCTTCCATTTCGAATAATCTATTCGTCTTTGCTTCTGGTTGAATCGTTTACTTTTCAGACTAATTTGTGATTTTCTTTTAAAGCCTTCACTCAAAAATTGGGATATAATGTTTAGGATTGTCTTTATTTTTGTTTTTGTTCAAAATTAATTAAGTGAACCAATTTTACCTCCATAGGAGACGACCCTAGGTAATCACTACAACTACCTCATATACTTGCGAATAGGATGGCCTAGGTAATTTTTTGAACTTTTTGGGCACAACAACAAGCAAAGTTTAAGTGCGGAGATGTTGATAAGTGAAGATTATAGTATGTTTTTTAAGGTGTTTAAGTGTGTTTTTAAGTATTTTCTTAGATGATGATTATGTGTTTAGGACTAAGAATTGTTTTTTATTATGTGTTTTAATTATTTGATTGGTTTAGAGCATGAATTTGATCTTAATTTTACAGTTCAAGGGATGTTTAATGTGTTTATTAGTGAGTGGAAGTAGGAAAAGTGAAGAAAAGATGAAGAACTTGAAGAATGGAGCAACCATGATCGTGTATGGCGACAGGATAAGCTCTCTGTCATGATCGTGGGAGGGTGTTTTTTAGCATGTGATTCTTTGATACTTTTGACATTTGAAGGCTATTTTTGGATCCAAATTAAGTGGGAAAATCCTATAAACAAACTTAAAAGCTTTAAAATTTATTGAAGGAGAAGAAA
Source organism: Erythroxylum gracilipes (assembly GCA_026413385.1). Taxonomy (NCBI): domain Eukaryota; kingdom Viridiplantae; phylum Streptophyta; class Magnoliopsida; order Malpighiales; family Erythroxylaceae; genus Erythroxylum; species Erythroxylum gracilipes. The sequence continues at coordinate 7,790,659 of JANZLC010000007.1, read as the reverse complement.
AAAACCGACAAAAAAAGGGCAACACATCATATTCAAAGAAGATCAAAGAGGAGACATCAAGAGCAACTCCAAAATTTTCCAGATATCTCGATTAAGACATCAACTATTTTCTTTTTTGCTCTTCATCTAGTTCGTTGTCTTGGATGTTGATTTGTATTATTAGGATGTTGAACATGATTATAGATTTCTAACTCTATATTAGGGATTGTTCTTAATTTGTTTTGTTAAACTTTATTCTTGTTGAATTCAATAGATAAATCAATGTTTTGTAATATTTGTTACACTTATACTTGGTAATAAATTAAAAGATTCAATCAAGTTATTTGTGGTAAGGTATAAAACAATAGTTGGTAGCTTAATAGACGTACAAATATCATATTAATAAACAATTGTAGAGAGATATTAATTGTAAATTAACAATCCTTAGGATTGCTTCAAATCAAATTGAATAGTTAAGAGTAGTTTTGTGAATCGAGAGATTACAATTATATTATTATCAATTTCAATTAGGATTACTTGATTAGATCTCAAGAAAGGATAATCAAAACTTTAGGATATCTAGGATCAAGCATAATTTAATTAACAAAATAAAGGAAAGACAAAACAAGGATAAAATAATTCCTGAGTTTCCATTATTAAACAACTCTATTCGAATAATTCCTAAGTTTCCATTATTGATCAACTTTATTCTTATTACTAGTTTCAATTATTCAACTGTTTAGTTTTATTAGTTTATTTTAATTTCAATTAGTTTATTTTAGTTTAATTAATTAAATCTTTAATCACCATAGACAAAGCACATTTAAGTTATTAGGTGTCTAATTAGTCCTTGTAAGAATGATAACTTTTGTACTATAAGTTACAATCTGTATACTTACATTATTAAAGTTTTTACATAAACCTGTCAATAAAAAGTATTGAGAATTATCTTAAATCAATTTTGACATTTGAGTTATTATTTGATTATATGTCAACATTTAATTAAAATCTTAGGAAGTACTATGTAAAGTCATTGAATTGAATATTTTGACATGTCTTATAAATATATTTACCTATGTGCCTAGTCCTACAAGATGGGAATAAAGAAATAGCGTTGTAAAAAGAAATAGCTCTAGAGAATATAATGCCTATGCATGTTCCTAATGAGACATCAAAGTTTTTGTTATCATATTTCTACATTACATTTGATCTTGTAGTTACCTAGTACTGATGTACAGTTCATATGCCTGATAAATGACAGAATACTTAAGGTTACATATTCTTGTAATCACATTGAACAAATGTGTGTTAAAGCAAAAAATAGTAAAAATATAGTTTACAATATCAAATTGTTATAAGTTCAGTAACTAAGGTTATGTTTAGTTAGGGGTTTATTAATATAATGGAATGTAATGTAATATTATTCCATCGTCTGGGAGAACGGTTTATAATAGAATGAAATGGAATCAGATGAAAAAGGGGGATTTCATATTACATTCATTCCATCCTAAACAGTAAAAATGAGAAACCTCCAATTTGGGGGTTTAAGATGGAATGTAAAATGATAAACAACTTTTTGCTATATTACATTAGAAACCCTTCTTCCAAATAACATTTCACTATATTACATTATAAACCTTTACATCCCTCCCAAACAACAATTTTTCTAATATTATATTCATTTACATTCCATTCCGTTAAAAATCGTACGTCTAACCAAACATAGCCTAAGGTGATAATTTAGCATAAAAGACAGTTGCAGTATAGGGATGGGGGAATGCGCACAAAGTAGACATAACCAATGATCATACTGAAAGGAAACATTTAAACTTAAAGGGAATGCCTATATTATCCCACCTTTGATAAATGGAGTAAATACTAAGATAGTTTAATTTCTTTGGATACAAAAATCTATTAACCAATAGTAATGGAGTTGTACTAATTTTCTTTTCTTTATATAAGTGAGTTACTTCGAATCTGTGAACTTGTCAAACCAGTAGGTCAGAAAAGAGGTTTTAGCTATAGAAAATAGTTACATATGAATTGTAAAAACCTATAATCAAAATGATTCTTGAAATTGCACCTATGAAGTTCCTTATATTAAGAGTGTGGTTCAACAAATATACCAAAATCAATGAATGAAGTTCATTAATCTCTAGTCAATATATATCAGTTCTCTAATATGAAATTTATTGAAGTGTGCTTCTTAGTGGAAAGTCATAAGATATATCAATTAAGGAAACATCAAAGGATTTCAAGTTTACATTTGGCATCCTAATCTTTCTGGAGCTTCAAAACAATTAAATGTTAAAGCAATCCCTTTAAACAGAATAGACATCAAAGTTTATAACATTTTCTCAGTCCTTCATCCTAATGAGACTAAGTAATATGCATCAAATCTTAATATAATTATAGTAAAGATATGCTCTAATAGAAGAGGATTACATAAGGCAAAAGCAATATGGTGTATGGTAGCTCTTTTACCATATAGAAATAAGAAATTCCTTTAAACAATGACAAACATAGCTCCAAAACAAAATTGGTAAGATCTAGAATAATATTAGAGACATTCCCATTCTTGGTTTAAAAACAATCTCAAAGCATGTATAGGAGAACAAGTCTTACAATTATCCAAAAACACACTTCTTTCCTTTATCCATCATCTTAAACTTCTACATCAACTCATAGCAATTTTTAATGGCAACCACTAATAATACAACACTCAATAATTTAATTTTCAATTTCATGATTTTTTTTCTTCTTCTAGCTTGTTTATCTTCTTCATTAGGCTAAGAATAATACTAAAAACTCACCCTATATTGAGCACAAGAAACAAGCGTCTTCTAAGATTTCTACAACCCTAACACCAAATTTGCATTTTTTTCTGACTAATAAAACTCATAACTAAATGTGTCAGAGATTATAACATAATAAGAAGTTTATTTTATAGTTCAAAACTAAGAATTAACTATGATCTTAAATAAGGAAAATTAATTAATTTTATGCAATCGGTTTAAATCCCATTCACTTGGTATGGGAAACAAAACGTGGTTAATTCAAATTCTAATATTTCCATTGATATTTAATCATCAGGGGCTTATAACACAATTAAAAATAGTGGAAGAAACTTAAGACAAACAATAATCGTTAGGGGCTTACAACATAACCTAAAATAGTTGTCTAAATCTTCATGCATCATCAATATACTTCATTTCTTTAACTCCAACTCTGTTATTATCAATAACCTAGGCCCTGAAAGAGTAACATTCTGATAAAAGCCTGGGCCTAATTGTCATGAATGTGTATTTTTGTAGAAAGAAGAAGGAAATAAAATTATTGATCCTTGAAGTTTGGTCCAGGAAGGTCACTATCATTCTGTTATGAATGTTGTTTTGCTATTGTTGACTATTGTCATGAAGTTTGTTGTCGTTTTGCATAGTTCTAGATTGTTGACTGGGCAAGGTTGTTACACCAACAACGTTTATAGTTAAGGGGTATTGGTGTAGGGGAGATCATCGAGTGAGTGAATAGTGATTGGTGGTGACCTCAATGTTAAGGAGAGATGAAGGCCTCTCTAATGTCCTCCAACAGTCGTGTATAACCATCCACATAATCAACAAATTCTACGTTTATCCTTCTCAATACTAATCTTCTTTTCCCTCGTTATATTACTTAGCTCAGGTTAAGATTGTGGTTCTTATCATTTTGGTATCAGAGTTCACATTCTTGGGAGTATATATGACGCAAACAAGGATGAAGAGTAAAGTATATCAATTAGAGACAAAGATTCCAGGACTTAAGAAGTAGTTAACAGACTTGACGATGGTCATTTCAAACTTAGCTTAAGAATTAGAGTCAAGAAAACAAAGCTTGGAGAATATACAACAGAGTTTATGAGCCTTGTTGAAACAACAAACCCTTGATTCAAAACTTCTAACTGAATCTAATAATGCTAGGGTTAGTCAAGAGGCGAGAACCAATACAGATAATGATCCCACGTCCTAATGAAAATGCATCAGACAATGAACAATGACCATTTCTCGAGGCAGTTAAAGCTGCCAGTGTTCATGTGAGAAGAGACAAGGCCATAGATTTTTAGGGCCGAACATTATTTCTCTATAAACAAGTTGACAGAATAAGAGAAGCTCGAGGTAGTTGGAGTTTGTTTTGAAGGTGAAGCACAAGTATGGTTAAGGTTTGAGGAAAGAGATTCCTAGTTCTCCTCTTGGTCTACTTTAAAGTCTCAGATATTACAACGATTTGGGGGACTGAGAGAAGGGAGTATGCACCAATGTTTCTTTACAGTCACTCAAGAAGGCGCAGTAACAGAATTCTAGGCTCAATTTGAATGTCTGGCAGCGACGATAAGGAGGTTGGAGGAAGAGACATTAACTGCAGTATTCATCAACGGCTTGAAGGAACAATTACGAGCTAAATTATTAGTTATAAATCCTAGTGGTCTTAAGGAGACAATAGAGGTAGCCACCAGGATCGACACTAAGAACTAACTACTTTCATCCAAACCAAGCTCAAAAGCCCATAAAGAACCCCCTTCAATCTAAGTATGAACTGATTTCAAAACGATAACCTGGACACAACCTAAAAAATACTAGTATGTATATAACTATGTCAAACCCAAAAAACCAACAGAAAATAACATGGCATCTTAAACCCATTACATCGATACCTCTAAACCCCATAATCAAGAGGCTGATAGCTGCAGAGGCATAGGGACGACAGGAATAGGGGCTTTGTTACCGATGTGATGAGAAATGGCACATCAAATATAGACGTCGAAATAAAGAATTACATGTCCTGCTGGTCAGTAAGGCCGAAGGAGATAAAGAGGGATGACGAGGTGTTGGAAGAATTGAAGGAGGTAGATCTATCATTAAATTTGGTGGTTGGGTTATCAAAGCCATGAACTTTGAGGCTCAAAGGGGAGGTACAAGGAGTCTAGGTGGTGGTGCTAGTTGACTGTGGTGCAACCTATAATTTCATCTTCATTGGTTGGTGTCAAAGCTACAACTTCCAATCTCAAAGGCAGCTAAATACGTGGTTATTATTGGGTTAGGGAAACGACTATAGGGGCATACATTCATCGATTCAGCCAAGGCCAAAAAACCCCAAGGAGCTATAAGGATTTCTAGGCTTAACCATATGCTATAGACGCTTTGTGAAAGGATATGGTAAGATTGCGGCTCCACTCACCTAACTCCTTAAGAAGGATAACTTTTTGTGGACTAAAGAAGCCAGTGTCGCTATAGTTCAGTTGAAGGAAGCTATATAGATAGTTTTGTTCTCGCCTTACTAGATTTTAGTAGCCTTTTCGAAATCAAGACCGATGCATCAGGAATCGGTTTGGGAGTTATGTGAGTATAAAATGGGAGCCCTATTGCTTATTTCAATCACGCATTAATGGGAAAGGCACGGTACAAGTCGAAGTATGAAAGGGAGTTAATGGAAATATTCCTCGTCATTCAAAAATGGCACCGTTACCTTCTTAGGAGACACTTCATAGAAAAAATAGACCAGTGTAATCTCAAACTATAACATCATGTCCCCATATTAAGGGTTAGGACCCGAAATTTCAGTCCATGTGAGTTCAAAGACAAATTAAGACAATGCATTTTCTTGTTCATGCATAATGTTAGCACATACGTACATAAATATTGAATGTTTGCACATAAAAACATGGTACATGCATACATTGACAACGTCCAGGTATAATTGATGTTAAATGTGATTTTATTGAAAATGAGAAGTAGAGGGAGTCGAAAGAGTGATCTTGGTATGAGTTGTGATAAGGAAAGCTTTGGAAACAAAAGTGGTGATCGATCTGGAAAATGTTCACTGAGTGTGCTTCGGTCTGTTAGCCATAACATTTTCTTTAGTTATCCAAATGAGACGATTCTTTTTTTGGATTAAACTAGACATATGGCTACATTTCTTATGAAGATATGGAATTTCAATTCTATCTATAAGAGTCTCAAAATTTCATGAAGTTGAGAACTGGGTGTAGTACATTGGTGGATGAATGTAAAATTCATCTTTAGAATTTAGGGAAAAATTTGGGATAGATCTAGATAGATTTTGGCAACGTTTCCTTCTTGAGAGTTGTAGATATTTTTATTATCTTTCCAACGGTTTATAGTATGGAATCTTTAAACATTGGAACTGAACGTTATGACAATTGTAATACACCTTCTGTGTTACTGTTCATAAACATCTTCTGGGTTACTGTTCATCTTGTATAGTCTGGTCCAATTTTGACCCTCTAGATGACAGAATTTGTCTTCAAGGTCTTCATGAAAGTTGTATATCTTGAAGTTCTCTTTCTAACTATCTAAAGAAAACCTTGATCTGATATCTTTAGAGAAAGTTATGATAATTGTAAAACATCTTTTGTGTTACTGTTCATCCTGTATAGTCTGGTCCAATTATAACCCTTTAGATGACATAAATTGTCTTCAAGATCTTCATAAAAGTTGTAGATATTGAAGTCCTCTTTTGAACCATATAAAGAACACCTTGATCAAATATCTTTAGGGAAAGGTATAGCAATTTTCCCCTTCCTTCTGTCTTTTTGCTATCTTCTATTTTTTTGGCCTATCTTCTGTTTCTTTTTTGACCCCTCAAAAGATAGAATTGGTCTTTGAGGTACTCATAAAAGTTCTATATCTTGAAGTCTTCTTCCTAACCACATAAAGAACACCTTGATCAGATATCTTTAGGGAAAGTTATAGCAATTTTCCCCTTCCTTTTGTCTTTTTACTATCTTCTGTCTTTTTTCTATCTTCTGTCTTTTTGTCTTATCTTCAGTTCCATCCCCAAACGATAGAATTTGTCTTTGAGGTATTCATGAAAGTTGTTTATCTTGAAGTTCTCTTTCGAACCATCTAAAGAACACCTAAATCTGATATTTGTAGAGAAAGTTATGCTTGTTGGATCCCGTTACCGGAACCCAACCACTTAACCCGATACCTTTCTACTTATACCGAATTATAAACTCCAAGCTT
>JANZLC010000007.1:7769116-7779118 GCA_026413385.1 Erythroxylum gracilipes | reverse complement strand
AAGAAGGAGGAGTCGGAGAGAAAGAAGGAGGCGTCAGACGAGAGGGGTAAAAAATCGAAGAGATTGGTCTTTTGTTCCGGGGGCAGGACATCCAATTTCTGTCCGAGGGTATTAGGGAAGACAGAGTTTTCTGTCGCTCTACACCGGAGACACGGGACCAGTCTCAAGGAGACAGCAAACCAAACACCGGACAAGACAGAAAAACTTTGTCTTGTCCACTGTCCCCAGGCACGGGGACAGTATCCAAACGCAGTGTTAGTTCCACTTTGAGGACAAAGGAGTATTGATAGAAGCCTAGGCCCAATTGTAAGGAATGTGCATTTTCGCATAAAGAAGAAGGAAATAAAACCGTCGATCCTTGAAGTTTGGTCCAGGTTTGTCACTACCATTCTGCTATGAATGTTGTTTTGTTGTTGCTGACTGTTGTCGTGAAGTTTGTTGTTGTTTTGCATAGTTTTGCATAGTTCTAGAATACTGACTAAGCAAGGTTGTTACATTAGCAGCTTTTATAGTTAGGCGGTATGGGTGTAGGAGAGATCATCGAGTAAGTGAATAGTGATTGGTAGTGACATCAGCGTGAGAGAGAGACGAGGGTCTCTCTGATGTGCTAAATCAATAAAATACTAATCAAATTAATATTTAATAAAAAATATAATAATTTGAACGCTAAATTTGTAAAGTATAGATTTTATTATCCCTTTGAACGCTAAATTTGTAAAGTGTAGATTTTATTATCCCTTATCCTAAACTCAGCCTCCTTCCTGATCGTGTCGTGCGTCTTAAACCTGCCCATACATGTGCTAAACCCTCCACAAAACTCTCCTTCGTCGAGAAAATTTCTGGCGAACTCCCATTTTTCTGCCAGATAAAAGCTTAACTAGACGATCTAAACCTTCCCAAGTTGAAGTTTTCGCGCGAGATCAGTAGGGAACTTAAACGTAATGGATTCGGTATTCCTCAAGTCCACCTTCCTCAATGCCCTTCCCCAAAGAAAACCCCATCCCAAAGCTCCGAAAGCTGATAGAAAATTTTGCATGGAGTGTTCGGTCCACCTAGATCCATGGTCCCTCAGTGATGGCAATGATTCAAAACCCAAACCCAAATCAAAGCACCCCAAAAATCCACTCTCAGACGACAATGCACGACGCATAATCAAGGCCAAAGCTCGATACCTGAGCGCGTTGCGGAAGAACCAGGGACCCCACGCAATGACACCCAAGTGGATTAAGAGGACACCTGAGCAGATGGTACAGTATTTGAAAGACGACAGAAATGGACATCTCTATGGGAAACATGTGGTCGCAGCCATTAAAGCGGTGAGAGCCATGGCTGGGAAGAGAGAGGAAGAGAGAGATGTGAGGATGGTAATGAGTGGGTTTGTGGGAAAGTTGAGTTTTAAAGAGATGTGCGTTGTTTTGAAGGAGCAAAAGGGCTGGAGGGAGGTTAGAGACTTCTTTGCCTGGATGAAGTTGCAGGTATGTTTATGTTGCTTGTTGCTCCTTCTTCATTTCAGGGACAAGCCTTTTGTAGTTTTAACTAATCGGTAATTCTTCGCTTGACATGTGCTTTTGTCTGGTAGGTTTTTGTGTCCTGCACTCAATAAAATTTAATCAAGGGATTGTTTTTTGAATCTTTAGGTGACTTGAATTTGTTTGGTCTTTGCATTTGATAGAGTCTCGGATGCAAATGTATCTTTGTGACTATCTTTGACAATGTGTATTATGGTGGATTAAGTTGTTGGTGAATTGGTGTGCAATTAGAGTTAATTCTTTAAGATTCCCAAATTTTATTAGAAGGTGATGGGCTGCACCTCTATTATTAGGTTTGCAGCTAATTTTTTGGACTTCAAACTGTCTAAACTTGAATATTTATGGATAGTTTGTCACAAATAAGTTGATCATCCTGTTATTGGATGTCTAATAATTTGGTTTTCATTAGTCTTGTTGGTGATACAAAATTAATAGTTCTAGTAGAAAACTTCATGGGAAGTCCTTGAAACTGATTCAAAAGCTTCAACGAAGTCCAAACCATTACCCAATAATTCATGCTTTAGGCTTGACTCGTGATGAAATAATGGGATTTGGCTAGAGTGGCATCGTGCATATTTTCCCTTCTTATAAAGTCTTTATTATTTACTGATCTCTCACATGGTAATACATTCTCCATTATGATCTTTTTGTGGAATTATCTTTTGCTTTTCTGTGGTGAGGAATTCCATTATTTCTTTTTTAGTTTCTATCTTCCTTTCATTCTAATCATATTTGCTTATACATTTGAGACATGAAATTTGATTTTTTTTGTAATGATAGGCTTGTGATTTAACAGTTTAGCTACCGCCCAAGTGTTATAGTCTACACGATTGTTCTCCGGATATATGGGCAAGTTGGAAAGATCAAGTTGGCTGAGCAAATCTTCTTGGAGATGCTTGAAGCAGGATGTGAACCTGATGAAGTTGCTTGTGGTACAATGCTGTGCTCGTATGCCAGATGGGGACACCATAAAGCTATGCTGTCTTTCTATGCTGCCATACAAGAAAGAAGGATCATGCTTTCTGCTTCTGTTTACAACTTTATGTTGTCATCTCTACAGAAGAAATCATTTCATGGGTGGGTCATAGAGTTGTGGGGGCATATGTTGGATATTGGGGTGACACCCAATAGTTTTACGTACACAGTGGTTATCAGTTCACTTGCCAAGCAAGATTTTCATTTAGAGGCTTTGAAGACATTTAATGAGATGAGGAACACTGGACACATTCCTGAAGAAGTTACATACAACTTGCTTATTAATGCAAGTATAAAAAGGTGTAATTGGGATGAGGCACTAAAACTTTACGACGATTTGAGATCTCTTGGAATATATCCTAGTAACTTCACCTGTGCTTCACTTCTAACAATGTTTTACAAGACCGGAGATTATTCTAGAGCTCTTTCCCTCTTTACAGAAATGCAAACCAAGAAAATTGCAGCTGATGAAGTTATCTATGGCTTGCTCATTAGGATATATGGCAAACTCAATATGTATGATGATGCTGAAAGAGCATTTGAAGAGATGGAGGAAGTGGGTCTGTTGAGTGATGAGAAAACGTATTTAGCAATGGCACAAGTGCATCTAAGCTCAGGGAATTTCACAAAAGCTTTGGATGTTATTGAATTGATGAAAGATAGAAACATTTCGTTGTCAAGGTTTGGTTATATTGTCCTCTTGCAATGTTATGTTATGAAAGAAGATTTGAATGCTGCTGAAGCTGCATATCAAGCTCTATCCAAGACTGGACATCCTGATGCTGGTTCTTGTAATGACATTCTCACTTTGTACATAAAGTTGAACTTGAACAGAAAGGCTAAGGACTTCATATTCCAGATAAAAGATGCTGGAATAAATTTTGATGAGGAGCTTTTTGAGACAGTAATTAAAGTACTTTGTGGGGAGGGTATGATAAGAGATGCTGAGGATTTAATACAGGAGATGAGTACAAATGAATGCTATAAGGATAATAGATTTATCCAAGCACTTTTTAAGTTCATGCATGGAGACAGCAAGCAATGGGAAACCTTCTTATATTTCAACCAACACGAGACAATGGCTCTTGAACTTCTCCTTAGTCTTTACCTACAAGTTGGCAACTTCACCAGGATGGAAGAAATCCTGCAGTTGTTGCTCAAGTGTAGTAGTGGCTTCTCTTTGTTGAGTCAACTAATTTCCAGGTTAATTAGAAAAGGTATGTGCTAGAAATTGAATTAGTTTTTTTACTTTTAATTTTTATACTTATAAACAAAATTTAACTTTTGGTCCAAGCCCTTCAAACAAAAATACTTGTATTTCGGATGGCTGAAGTGCTTGCTGTTTTAGCTTAGTTTACGATTGATATAAAGGCTATTATCTATCTGTGGTGGAGGAGTTACCTACACTTGCTAGTTAATACTTTGCTCTATTGTACCTATTTATGCTCTTTGGAGATGCATTATTAAGCTTCAAATTTGCTTCTTTGTTCAGGTTTAACTTTTATAGCTTTAAATGCTTAGTCGCCCATTGCTTGAGGTTTTTCATTGACTTTCTTTTCTATCCTCTTTCAGGTAAGAGGGATGAAGCATTCACTCTCTTCACTAAGATGCAGGAAGAGAGAATAAAACCAGCGGTGGTATGCTCATAAATGTATGGCCAATGATTAGGGACCTTACAAATAAGTGATAACTGAACTGGTTTTGGCAGAAAGTTTTAGAATGTCACTAGGCTTAGTACTGGACCTAGTGAGAGCTCCTTATAGAGAACTTTCCTATCTCCTAACTACTAGACGAAGTAATTATGATATTCACTGTGCCCTTTTATTAATTCCAGCAGGCTTTTAAACAGAGAAAAACATCAGAGTTTTCATGACAGATTCCCTAGAAGACTTCCTGAAAATCAGAAACAGGAGCAAATTTAGGGCAAAGTTCAAATTTCAGTTCTGAGAAATTTTCCTAAAGTTCTGAATGATAGAAATAGAGAAACACATAATTCAAATCGATGTAAATCAAGTAGATTCCATGCGTCTAATACCTCTATTCTTGCATGTGTGCACTACCTTTTGTTTGTCCTAGTGAGGACTACTTTGACCAAACCTGGTTTCAACTTCGCAATTATCAGCGACTCTTTGCTTTGTAATATAGAACTACCATGTTAAAGTTCTTTCAAGTCTCAGTAAGATGTAAGTTCTTTTGTCATCTCTTGATGAAAACATATAGGTACTTATCCACTTTCTTAACTTGGAACTTTCACCTTATCTAGAATATTGCCAGGGCAGGGCTGCATTGTGAAGTTGAGAAGCCTTTCCAAGCCATGCTAAGAGATGGTCATTCGCCAGACACATTCACATATTTGACCCTAATTCATGCTTATGCAGTGAGTTGGAAGCTCTCAGAAGCTGAGGAAGCTGTCCATATCATGCAGGATAAAGGAATCCTGGCTTCATGCGCTCATTATAAACATTTGCTATCTGCTTTTTGGAAACTGGTCTCGTGGGAGAAGCAGAAAGGGTTTATAGAGAGCTGTTAAGGTCTGGCAGATTTTCTTATATGGATCTTGTGGTGAGTATGTACGAAATTGAAGCAAGATATAAAAGTTGGGAGGGTTTCGGTCGTGAGAAGCAAGAAAGAAGAGAAGAATGAACAAACTGAAATTACTCCTGCATAGTATAACCCATCAAATGCTAGGTGTCACATTTGTCCTTTCTTTAAGCTGCCCAAATGTCACCTAATTATTAGTGTATTTGTCACTCCATAATCAAGGCCATTTTTCAATTATTAGCTATGTCAAATGTTACTTACTTATCTATATCAAATGTCACTTAATTATAGGCTTAATCATCTTAATTTTTCATGTATCTTACCACTTGGCATTTTCTTAGATTAAGTATACATTTTAATTTATCAATTTTTCATTAATTCCAAATTTACTACTTGTGATCAATCAAACCAAAATGCAAGGTATAAACAATACACGATTTACATCATGGTCATTGTAACTTTCATAATTCGGAATATGTCAATTTAGTTCATATATTATCTTTGCAATGTGTACTAAACACAATTCATGTGTGCATGCTAATGATATGCACGTGAATGAAATGAAATTCATGAATTCTTAACGATATAACTTATATGTAATGGTCTAGGGTTCTAATCCCTCAATTTGAAAATTGGTTGTTGCATCTTTTTTGTTTATTCTATATATCAATGTTATGAATACCATACTAGTGCTGGTATCGGATTTGATTTTAGCACGGTACTATACTGGTATCAATTAATACCGGATACTATTTCGGGTAATTTTTAAAAATTTTAAAATAGTCCTTTATTTTTTAAATTACAAAATGATGCTTCAATATATTATATTGTATAATTTATAATTTTACATCATCCATGCTTTCATAAAATATATATTATAATTAATTTAAAATAACTCATAAATATAAATCCCAATTTATAAATTAAAATAATTCATACAAGATTAAATACTAAACTCTCTCTTAGATATATCAAATAATGCCAATAAATATAAAATAATTCATTATAGTTACTTATTTGAGAAATAGAAGAAGAAACAGTCAATTGCTTATTTGAAAAAATTGATGTCTTGACTCTTTTTCTTTTTTAATTGACTATTCTCTGTTGTAAGTGCTTTTTATACATATTGTAATCACATCATTTCTCTGTCAAATTGCTCTGATCTCATTTCTCAAGATTGCTCAATTCTCATTTCCGAAACTTCACAGTTTCTCTCTTCTAAAAAACTAAAACTCACTTCCATTCTGCATTGCTTCAGTTTTTACGTTCTTCTTATCCTTCTTTCTTGGTTTCTACTTCTGTTTTGTCTTTTTAGTGTGACAAATTGTTTATTTTGTTTGTTATTTTGGAAATAAACTCTATTTTTTGTCTTCGACTTTCGTTCTTTTGAAGAGTGGAGATGAATTTGGGTGGGTAGAGAGAAGAGGGATAAAGATTGTTAGGTTTTTCTTTTTTTGCAAAAAGGTCTTTAAAATTTTTAAAGTTTATAATCGGTACCTCCAAAAATCGTTGTTATCGACCGATATCGACGATTGGTATTAATGAGGCAAGTGTAGTACCATTTTTCGGCTAATATGATACCTTCTAGCTAGTACGAACCTGTACGTTACAAAACTCAAACCTTTGCTATATATACTTTGATTCCTTATCAAAATCACAAGTTAATTCTCTTTTTTATTGTTATTTATGTTGTTGGTTATGGTGATTGAAGTCAAATATCATACTAGATATAAAAGATGTAAGAATTGAGAAGCCAAAGTTAAAGAATTGAGAAGCCAAAGTTAAGGGATATTTTCGTTTTTAGATTTTTATCTTTTATCTTTTCGTTTCATCCTTCTTCTTTGGTTTGTTATTTTATGACTTATTTTTGTTTTAATTAATGTTATGACTTATTTTTGTACAAAACTAAGGCTATGTTTGATTACACGTAAAGTTTTTTATGGAATAAATAGAGTGGTTTGTAATGGGATTGAATGTAATATTAGAAAATTGTTGTTTGAGAGAGATGGAAAGATTCATAATGTAATATAGTGAAATGTTTGAAAGAAGGATTCATAATGTAATATAGTAAAACGTTGTTTATCATTTTACATTCCACCCTAAATCGACCAAATCGAAGATTACTTATTTTTACTGTTTAAGATAGAATGAGATATAATGTGAAACCCTCTCCTTCCATCCAATTCCATTTCATTCTATTCCATTATAAACCTTCCTCCTAAACGATGAAATAATATTACATTCCATTCCATTTCATTAATAACCACCTAACCAAATATAGCCTAACAAAATTATTTTTCTTATATTTTTAGGTTAAAATTATACTCGAGAATATGGAATCATGATTGAAAAGATTCAATGAACTTAACACCCTCTACTCATATGATCCAATATGGAATTATCTTTCTTCTTCTCAAGCATCTAATAGGAATATCTAATATAATTTTACATTTTATGTTAGAATATTTAAAAGGGAAGGAATTTATAAAACGAAAGAACATCTTGTTGGTGTTAAAGGTAATATTACTTCTTACAAAATGTATCATTTGATGTACGTGAGATGATTGAAAATTATTTATAGCAACAAGTAAACAAGAAAAAGAAAAACAAAGAGGCTCATGATATATCTTTTAGAGATGATAAATCATTACAAGTATTAGAAAAAGGAAAACGAAAGCTACTATTGAGATATATTCTTATTTTCTTCCAAAACAACCCTTGGTTCTCAACCTAGTCTAAAAAGTGTTTTGGCTGATAAGGATGTTGTGTTGTGATATAAAAGAACATGCGCTAGATGGTTCTATCATTCATATATTTCTTTAAATGCTTTAAATTGACCATATTTTCAAGAAGCAATAGATGTTAGAACCACGATAACTCTAAGATTTAAGATATTTCTAATTATTAGATTCATGTGCCCTTACTTCAAGATTTTAAAAAGGATTATCAATTAATTGTGAATACATACATGTCTAGTTAGGAATCAACAGAAAGCATTATTATGGCAGATGAGTAGACTTGATATGATTGAATGCAAAAGTAATTTCTCTATTGAAGAGCAATCACAAGCAACAAGTGAAATTACATTGTATCGTGAAGGTTTAGACTGTTTTGCTAGATCATTAGCAAAGAAAGAATTTATAAATGCAGCATGGTAAGTTTTTATACTTTTAATTCATTCTTTACTTATTGATAATATATTGATCATAGTGATTTTTGATTAAAAAAAGATCCATCGCCTGATTCTAAGTATAATGAAATTGAAAAGACAATTTATGAAGAAAATGCAATTTTCACAATGAATAGATTAAGAACATCTACTGATGGTCAGTTTATATCTTATTTTGATCATATTTAAGATAAAAGTATATTATATTACAAATTTATAATTGAGAATAATTTCATACATTACTAATATGTAATTTATTTGAATACAGAAGAAGAAGTTGATGTAAAAACTTTAGATGAAAGTGTAGTTTATGACTCTTTAAATAACGTTAGAGAATTTGAAACTTTTGAAGATGACGAGACACCACTTATTTCGTAAATGCAAATTTAATTTTTATTGTTATTTTAAGTTTTATATTAGACTTAGATTTAGTTTGAATTATTAGATTTGATTGTTATTAGTTTATTATATAATAATAGACAATGATGTATTTTTATTTCAATAAAATATTTTATTTTTACTTTCTCTTATAATTTTTACTTATCATTTATTATATACCGATTTTATTGCGGTTTAATACCGATTAAACCTTTAAGTCTTAAATCTTTCCTTTGATCAGTTCGAAGTTCGTTTTGGTTTTTAAAACATCGTCAATTCCAAAAAATTATGAACATCATAATTTGATTATTTAAAATAACTATTTTATTTATATTTCTTATTAATTAAAAATTTAAAATAAAAATTTTGAAAATTGAGAATGCTAAATATCGGTAACTATTCTAAAAAGTATATAATATTTTTAAAATAGATAAATTAAATAGATGGTAAATAATAAATAATAATAAATTTTTGTATTTTTAAAATTTAATATTAGTTTAGAATACAAATTTAGAAATATCTTCTTTAATTGATTATAATTTTTTTAACCTTGGAATTAACTTATTAATAAATATAGCATAAGAGATTGAAATACTTAGTACAATTAAAATTTCTTCAACTTTTATTTCTAATTTTGTTGTTATTATTAAAACGTATAACATATTAACAGTTAAAGAGATGTTTACTTTTAGAAAAAGAGGAATACGAAAAAATAAAAATAAAAGCAAAACTAAACTATTCTTTTAAGTATTGAAAATCTTAGTAAAAAAGGCAAATGAATATATTTACCTAACTTGTAGGTGCGACAAAAGAAAAGGCCACTTGAGAACAATATTCTCTGCTAGTTTACTTTTAGGTCGTTGGAACTAACCAGTTGCTTCACATCTGTACAGTTCGATATCGTAAATTTTCGATGATCAACGTAGAAAATTATGGAATGGAATTGAATATGCCAAAAGAAAAGCAAAGCTGGACCGATAATGGATTGGATATACAGACGTCACGGTGGGATCGGATCCATCCGGTAGAATGGCCATGCGCCCAGAAATCTTGGAAAATTCATATGTACACGCTCCTCGCTGCATGTACGGCTCATTAGTCCCCACCCTTCTCCTTGCCTTAATTGCTACAATTTCACTCCTTTTCTCTAATAAAGTGATATTAATTGTCTCCTCAATCGGAACTGGTCTGTTGTTCATCGCCGTATCTTTCAAGAGAGTAACAGATATGCGGACTGACTCGTCGATCTGACAGGACAGGACGACATTGGAGTCACTTATTTTGATGTACCACCTTTAGGGTGCCACAATCTCCTCTTCGAGGATATGTCGGGATCAATTTTTCCCGACTCATTTAGCTTCGGTGTATTTTTTCCCTTTATGCAAAACAAAAAAGTGATATTAATTGTCT
>JANZLC010000007.1:7754119-7766976 GCA_026413385.1 Erythroxylum gracilipes | reverse complement strand
GAGCTAGTCGGTGAAGGGGTGATACGGCTAGGAGAAGGAAAAGTTAAACACGGAAGCTCCCACTCAAGTTTTGGGTACCGATTAAATATTTCAAGCACTAACCGTCCAGTCCCACCAACGCACGTAGCCGGCAATACCAAGAACGAAGAAAAAGAATTACCCAAGGAAAACCGTCACACCTCTATTGAAGGCCAGCAACCATGGAACTCGAAATGGAGGGGAACGAGAAACTTGACCTACGAACAACTGATGGAGAGAAGGGTTAAGGGATTGTGCTTTAAGTGTGGGCAGACTTTTGGCCCACTCCACCGATGCCCAGACAAAGAATATAGGTTAATTATATGGGAGGGTGATGACGCAGACGAGGGAGGAAGTCACCGAGAAGCACCAGTGGTAGAGGTTCAGCAAGAAGAATGGGAGTTAGTGTGCAATTCCATAGAGTTCATGGAATTGGGAAGCGATCAATCCTCACCCCCGAAGTCGATGGTCTTACTAGGTACGTTAAACAAATTTCCAATTGCTATAATGGTTGATAATGGAGCTAGCCATAACCTTGTGTCTCGAAGATTGGTTCAGGCTATGGGTATCGATGTCACTTCAACCAAAACATTTGTTGTTAGGTTGGGGGATGGTCGTCGATCCCTCTCACAAGGGCTTTGTAAGGGAATTAAGTTGGAGTTGAATGAGGAGGAGTTTCGGGTGAATGCCTATGTATTTGATACAAGAGGGCTTGATCTGATTTTTGGGATGGCATGGCTTGAGACATTGGGGGTAATGAAAGTTGATTATAAAAACATGTGTACGACATTTGACCGAAGGGGTACTGAAGTAACCTTGCAGGGAATCAATATGCATAATTCTTCTTCCCATGTACTGCAACACATTTCGGAGCATCAAGAGTTGGATGTTGAAGGATTGTTGTGGGCTTTAAGGATCGGAAGAACTCTACCGGATGAGATGGGAACCTTGAATGAGGGTCAAAGAGATGATTTGGGGGGCTGTTTATTCAGTGGCTTGTTCATTGGAGAGACAAACCAGCAGAAGGAGCAAATTGGGAAGATGCAGAATTCATCAAAGGGCAACTCCATTCACCTTGAGGACAAGGTGCCTTTTGAGGAGGAGCGAATTGTTAGCACTCCTCCTCATGATCAGCATACTAGTACTGATTAGCTTATTAGTCCATAGGGGTATGATGGGGAAGGGAATATAAATAAATGCCACATAGGCTAGTGGTTAAGAATTAGTTAGAGAGAGAGAGTGAGAAGGAGAAGGCACAGAGGATATATATATAGAATTCGTATAGAGAGGGGGGATCATCATTTATATTCTGGATTATTGGGAAAAATACAGCTATTGTATTTGGCCTGAGAATTATATTTCCAGGAGGGGGAGCTTTGCTCCAGTAGTATTCTATCTCATTGTACCGATTTATCATCAATACAAGCAATCTCTATAGAGGTTCCTAACAAATTGTTATTTACATAAGACTCAATTATAAGTTTATGCTACTCTTATTATTTATGTTGTTATTGTTCACAACCATCTCATTCTTCACTCTCCCTTTTCTTTTTGGCTTTCAATAAACTTGTCATTACAGTAGTCCAATCTTGTAATTTATGCTAACAGCTTGTCCTTTCAAACTTGTTATATTGTTTGACGAATTAGCTAAGAATTTCTTTTGTTTTGACAGTGAGTTTCAGCTCATCCATGAGTTATGCTTGTATGTACTGTCAGCCTCCCAAAGAACTGAGCTTATTCGAGCAACATTGTCCACCTTGCATGCTTTTCTTTCCTGGATTCCGTTGGGCTATATCTTTGAATCTCCACTGGTATGCAAATTGGTAACCATGTATTTTTGTTAATTTTGTCGTATTATTTGTCAACTTGCACATATGAGTTGTTGATTTTGAGATTGTTCTCTTTGCGTATCCTTACATATGTTTTTAATGCCGCCTGTACAGTTGGAAACACTGCTCAAGTTTTTTCCCATGTCATCATATAGGAATCTTACACTCCAGTGTTTGACAGAGGTAGATTGTAATAATGGTGAAGATCTTTATGTTTTTCATTGTTGAGAACTATTGATGCCTATGTTTCTTGATATGGTGTTTACAGGTTGCAGCACTTAATTTTGGAGACTTCTACAATGTCCAGTATGTGAAGATGTATTCTGTTTTCATTGTCCAATTACAGGTATGGGTCATCTGGATGCAAAACTAGAATACGGTTGTACTATCCTGTATTATGTCATCTCCATTTAATGCAACCTGTACTGGATGCATAATATTTTCCTCCCTAGGCCATTCTTCCACCAAGCACAAACTTGCCAGAGGCTTATTCTCATGGATCTAGTGAAGAGCAGGTCCCATCTTTTCCTTTAATTCTAGACTCTCTACATGCTTTTATTCAACTGATTATCGTTGTGTTTTGGTTGCTTTGTCAGGCATTTATTCAGAACTTGGCATTGTTTTTCACTTCATTCTACAAGGCAAGTATTCCTTTCTGTCAATTTCAATGCCATATATTCTGGCCTTAGCTGGAGTAATTGTAGGAAGTTTAGCTGAAAAGTGATAATTTTTGTGTATGGCCATGGGATGTTTTTTAAAGCATGAACTCTTGCATATACTTTGTGTTTGATATTTGCAATTTGATGAAATTGTGTCAAAAAGGGAAGCCCCTGTGCTAAGCTGCAACTGATTGGGTGACCTAGGTCCCAAGCCTTGAGTTTTATCACTTACATGTGGAAATGGAGTATTTCGGGGAGGATTGTAGAAGGTTGTCATAGATATTCAGGTTGAAGCTTGGTGGTTGTGTTCTTTATGTACCTAGCAATGGTGCTACCTATTATAGCATGAATGGTTATTACTCGATGTATGATGGTGGTTTATCCCTTAGATCCAACATAAGCAATTTCTTTCTCTTAAAACTCCAGTGCCGTGCATTCAGTGTCAACATCTTGCACTATGGATGGAATCTTTTCTCCTATTCTAAGATCACACTTATGTCATGCTAGAAATGGTTTTGCTCATAATGCCCATCCATATCTTTGCAGTCTCATATCAGAGTGCTGGAGTCTACTCAGGAGAACATTTCTGTGCTGCTCTTGGGCCTCGAATATCTGATTAATATCTCGTATGTTGATGACACAGAAGTCTTCAAGGTATTTCCCACATCCTCATTCACTACTTATCTTTTCTGCTTGTCACTGAATTTGACCCATTGTGAAATGTTTTTCTTGTACGATTTGTAGGTTTGTTTGGACTATTGGAATTCCTTCGTTTTGGAGCTGTTTGAGGCACAACATAATCTTGAGAATCCTGCTGTAGCTGCAACTATGATGGGACTGCAGGTATAATGTATAATATCATTATTAGCTTGTCATTTTCAGATGATTTAGTATGAGAAAACCTGGGGTACTGATTACAAGTATTCATCCGTGGTGATCTCTTATTGATAAAATCTTCATTCGATCTTTCTGATGACACGTTCCTGAAGTACTCTTTGATTTAAACATGCTTTAAGGGTGAGGGCCTTCTTTCTGAACGTTATACTGTTACTAGAGAGATTCTTATGCTAGTTAGGAAAGTCTCCAGCAGTAGAAGGTTCACATCTTTTCTGGTTTGTACAATCAAACTAAATAGGTATATCAGGATTCTGAAGTGGGCTTCTAATCTTTTTTCCTATCATATTGAATGTGTTAAATTTTTACCTTGTTTGAAGTATTTTTCAACTGTGATGAGATTTATATTTAGGCTGTCAACACATTATCTATAAATATGGCATGACCTAATTTTCTGCCGCTGGAGTTATGTCATCATCCTAACTGTGCCCTTTTATTTCTACTTCAAGCTAGTGTTACTGAGTCAGTTATTTAAGTCCTTTCACTTGCTCCCATAAGGATTCAGTGAAAAAAACTAATTTCCTCATATCTTTCTGGTTGTCTTATTTTTCTATTTGCACAATATCATATGATGTTTTACTTTTCTATTAATGTCTTTGTACTCCTAAAAATAGATTGTCTAAAAAGCAGATTGGTTTTAGTTAATGGACTTGACTGAAAAGATCTATTTTCCATATTTAAGTGGTAATAGACAATAAGTTGAATCAGAGGATTGAAATAGGAAAAAATGATAAGTCAAACAATTGTAAGAATGATTCTTTTTAGCAAACTGCATAGGAAAAATGAAAATTTCAAGGGAATCTGAATATTCTCATTTCCTTTTTGAATTTGATGAGATGGATATCCTTTTTGTTCTAGGTTTTGTTTTCTGCTGTTTTTTTCCAGTTCACATACATGTATCACTCATGTGCATGTTTAGTTCTTGCACTGAAATGGTATATGCTAGTTTGTGGCTTCCTTATTCTCTGATGCTAGCAGTTCAATCATTTCTTATTGATGGCTGTTCTGTTGTGGATCCAGATACCTTCTCTTCATGGTATGGTTGATGGCGTGGGGTCACAAGTTTTTCAACGGAGACAACTGTATGCTGGACCAATGTCAAAGTTGAGGATGCTTATGATTTGTCGTATGGCAAAACCTGAGGAGGTTTTGATAGTTGAAGATGAAAACGGTAACATAGTTCGTGAAACCATGAAGGACAATGATGTTCTTGTTCAATACAAGGTAATACTTCTTTTTTCTTGTCTATTTTCAAATGTAATCTATGATACTATTCCCCCTGTTAGAGATACTAGATGTTTTTTAATTGATTGATATTTTAGTGCAGTAGACTTTGGTTCAAAGTTTCTTAATCATGATAGATGCCTGGACCAAGGGTTTGATTGAAAGAACCATGTCAAATTATTCCTGAAATAGGGACAATCATATTATGACCATGGTTTGGTTTCCATGTTTTGAGTTTTTTAGTTGATACTGATGTATAGTTAGTGTAAAACAAGAGTTGAAAAGTTGGTTTTGGGATTGTTGGCAATGATGGTTCTGTTAATATGATTGACGCTTGCTGGCATTCTCTCTATGGTGATAAAGGTCAAGTCAAAAATGATTTTGGTTAATCGTAAATTCACCTTGTTTGCAGTAATTTTGACAAACAATATTGTTTTTTTTTTGTGTTGATTATGTATATTTATTCTAATGAAATTTTGATTTTACAGATCATGAGAGAGACACTAATCTACTTATCACATCTTGATCATGACGACACTGAAAAGCAGGTAAGATCAATGAATGTGCTTGGGCATTTAATCTCTAACTAATGCATTTTCTGAAACTTCTTTTGTAGCTATAGATGTTGACAACCAACAGTAGTAGTTTCCTTGTCAATGTTATATGTTACTGGGTAGCTTTAAATGCATATGCTTCCTGTTTCTGAAGAACAATTTTCAGCAAGTTGAACCGATGAGGAAGAGAATCCATGGATTACAGCAGTCTAGTCAATTATTCTTCTCTTTCTATCAATAATTATAATATTGTGGTTGATTTGATTTGTGATAATAGTTGATGCCTTTGCTACTTATGCTTCAGTAGTGTAGAGGTAATGAAAGGCTAGATTCATTACATAGCGTGATGAGTTGACACTTACTATTATAATTTTTTATTCTGTTGGTTGTTTCAGATATTGCCAAACTTAGAATGAGTATTCTTTTGCTCTATAAAAGTCATAATTTGATTCTTGCTATTCATTCTTCTTGTTATTATTCAGATGCTGAAGAAATTGAATAAACAGTTGAGTGGTGAGGATTGGAGTTGGAACAATTTGAATACTCTTTGCTGGGCTATAGGATCTATTTCTGGTTCCATGATGGAAGATCAGGTATAAAATTTATGTGCACTAGGCCTGCAGTTGTTGTGTAATTTGTGATACATGTGATATACTATACTTTCTCTGAGTCTTAGATTGCAAAATAAATGTGTTCTAGGAGTTCTATAAATGTTGTGTGTGGTTGGTTAGCAGTAGAACGTTTTGTATTTGTTATTTGATACTATAACTAAACTTGCTTAGCTGCTATGAAATGAATGGTGTTTACTCGTGCTTCCTCTCTTAATTCAATATCTCCTGCAAATCCTTATCCTGGCATCTATCTAAGGGAGAAAATGCCTTACAATTTTGTTCTTCGAGAACAAGTCCTGGACACTCCTATCAATGGTTTGTGTGGTTGGTTAGCAGTAGAACTTTTTGTATTGTTATTTGATATGATAAAACTAAACTTGCTAAGCTGCTATGAAATGAGTGGTGTTTACTTTATGAAAGTTTTCTTGAATTTAAATTTGTTTAGGTTGTACTGCTTTTAGTGGGTCATGTTCAAGTTTGGGATCTGCCAACACTTAGCAAGTTTGCTTTCACTTCTTTCTTGGCATAGTTGAGAAGACTGAAGGAGGATTGATCTTCTCATTCGAGGGAAATTAATGTAGGACAAATAGAAGAAATATTAACTAGTAGCTAAATCTCATAGAAACTAGGAAATATGGGCTGTTTTGTGTTGTTAGGCTGCTGGAATATCAGATTTTAGGTCTGGATTTCAGTTTAGGAGGTTGGAGTTTCAAGTTTGGATTAGCTGGAATTTTAGGATTTGATTACTGGAAATTTAGGCTAGAATTTTAGGGTTGCTAGAAATTCAGATTACAAGTGCTGGAATTTAGTGAAGTAAATAGGTAATGGAGGGGAGGGAATTAGGAATCACTCCTACGGTCTAAGAATAATCTTAGAGAAAGCATCACACCTTTAATTGAAAACACAAGTTTTTAGAAAACAATTCAGGATATCTTGGTATTGAAGGGTTGATTACACACATATTTATATAGAACCCTTATTTTATTAGGAAATGATTCCTAGCAAATTTAAATCATATTCTAATTAAAATTTTATAAGTTTTCAAGTCATAAACAACTATGATAACATATCTAAAACTAGAATAACATATCTAACTTACTGCCACTTCCTATCTAGTAAGAGATCCTAATATAATCTAAATTTGAGCCCTTGATGTCTTTGTCAACTCAATTTCTACCCTTCATCGTACCAAATTAAAGCTTGCAATTGACTAATTTTCCCTCTTTTTTTTTTATAGACTTTAAGCGCTTTTGGATAAAAAATATTTGCATGCTAATTTTCCATTTTGTGTTGGTGCTGGAAACTAATATATACTGGATGTTTGTTGTATTCCTATGTTCTTCTTCCTTTGTATAGTTCTTAACATTTACTGTATGTGTCTTTATTCTGCTTCTCTTCCCTTGAAATTAGTAAATTTTTAAGGAATGATGATACTGAAATGCATCCATTTTGGTAACTACAACATCATTTCCAAATAGATGACCATAATAATAAATTATTATTTGTCTTATCTTTATTTTAGCATTTCCAGATAGATGACCACAACAGTAAGTTATCATGTCTACCTATATTTTAGCTATTCCAGATAGATGACCATAACAATAAATTATCAGTTGTCTATATTTTAGCATGTGGCATATGTGTGCATTTATGGAGCATCATTTCGATTGAGAAGAAGTATCTAAAAGATCACTTTTTCTAAAAGTTCCTCTTTGGTTGATTTTATGATACCACTTGCTGTAAAGGGTTGGTCACTTGATTGTTTAAACTAGTGGAAAAGGATATTGGCATCTCTTGTGTCATTCACTCTGGGCATTGGATATAACAGGAGAACAGATTTCTGGTGATGGTCATTCGTGATTTGCTGAATCTATGTGAAATCACAAAGGGAAAGGATAACAAAGCTGTTATTGCTAGTAACATCATGTAAGACATCTTGATTGCCAAAACTCTTATTGATCGCCTCTTGTTAAATGATACCATTGCCAAGTTGGTGGTGACTAATGTAACTTTACCATATTCTGCTGTTTATGTGGTTTTTAGTTTAAACAAGAAAACATTAAAGTCAAAAATAAAATCATGAAAGTTTGGTGTTATAGCAGTTTGGTGAGAAAGCTCAACAAAAAAATTGATGAGGTGATGACTTTTTATTTGAATTCACATATACTACATTGATGATCAATTCTTTTTGCAGGTATGTGGTTGGACAGTATCCGAGATTTCTTAGAGCCCATTGGAAGTTCTTGAAAACTGTTGTCAATAAATTGTTTGAGTTTATGCATGAAACACATCCTGGAGTTCAGGTTGGTTTACTTTAAATATTTACACTTATCCATTTCTGCTTATATAGTCAAGATCATTTTTTATAAATTGAATTGCATATATTGATCAGTTAATATGCTTCTTTTATTGCCTGATAAGTTGTGAATGATTATATTTTTTTCAATATCTTGCAGGATATGGCCTGCGACACCTTCTTGAAAATTGTTCAAAAATGCAAACGGAAGTTTGTTATTGTTCAGGTAAAATCTTTTTCTATTCATGTTTTTTCTTTCAATTTGTTTTCTAGAAATAATGTGAACATTTACTGGAGAGCCAATATGAGTGCTTATCCTGTTTCAGGTTGGAGAAAATGAACCGTTTGTGTCTGAACTTCTGACAGGCCTCCCATCTACTGTTGCTGACCTTGAGCCTCATCAAATTCATATTTTTTATGAATCTGTATGTTTTTATTCTCTGATCACAGTTTTATCGGAACAGCGGATTCCAAATGTGTTGATTGGTCATTTTGCCTTTTTATTTCCTCAGGTTGGTCATATGATTCAAGCTGAATCTGATCCGCAGAAGAGGGATGAATACCTACAAAGATTGATGGATCTTCCCAACCAGGTATGATAATCAGAGGTCTCGCTTTCTCCTTTGAATCTTTCTGTACACAGCATGAAAGCATGTTTGTGTTTTTGGGTGAGTTATGTACTCCAAAGAACTCTTATTCTTAGTTCACTATTTATTGTCTTCTTTCTGTGCCCGATTCCATGTTCTGGGGATTTCAGGTGTAGTGTGTATCAATTTCAACACATGACATTTCAGCTTGCTTGCTTCCAAGCTCAGTAGCTAATGGTGTCTTTTTTTCTGGTTACAGAAATGGGCGGAAATTATAGGGCAGGCACGCCAGAGTGTTGATTTTCTTAAAGATCAAGATGTGATCAGGACCATTCTCAACATTTTGCAGGTATTACGTTTTATGGTCAGACACATTATTGCTGATAGTTGGAAGGGAAAGATAATGTTCAATTTGATACTCTTTTCTATTTGAGACTAATATATGCACTACATAAAAACTTGGTAGTTTATATAGTTGCTATGATAAATCATTCTAGCTTGTGCCATTCCTCTTGGCCCACTTCATGTACTACCTATATCTGTACTTGAGTTGTCTTTGAACACTTCTGTAGTAACTGGAACTGATTGGGTGGTAGACATGCATTCTCCATGTGTTAATTCATGCCATTATTGTGTTGCAGACAAATACGAGTGTTGCAAGTTCTCTTGGGACATACTTCTTATCACAAATTTCTTTAATATTTTTGGACATGCTTAATGTGTACAGGTACTTTTTCAAGTTAATCTTTCAGTTTCAAATTGAACTTCCGTTTAATCAACACCTTTCATTCTTGATTTCTCTTTCTTATTTATTGCCTTTTTTGCAATAGAATGTACAGTGAGCTTATCTCAAGTAGCATTGCAGAAGGAGGACCTTACGCATCTAGAACATCCTATGTGAAACTCTTACGGTTAGATTCTCTTTGGTTTTATATCAAATCGGGTGAACAATCCAAATATTTCTGGTTGTTGATACCCTTGTAGAACAGGTCTGTTAAGAGAGAGACACTTAAGCTCATCGAGACATTTTTGGACAAGGCTGAAGATCAGCCACATATTGGAAAGCAGTTTGTGCCTCCAATGACGGCTCCAGTTCTTGGTGATTATGCAAGGAATTTACCTGATGCCAGAGAGTCTGAAGTTCTTTCACTTTTTGCAACAATTATAAACAAGTATGTTGCTATTTTTTAGATTTTTCATGCACTCTTAGTTTCTGGAATGGTCCAGGGTATATGTGCAATCTTTGTTTATTATATGCAACGAGTCAAATAGTTTAGTTGGTTGGTACTAGGTTTAGTGGAGATTATGTTAAAATCAGATTAAAGATTAGTGGATGGAAGTTGCATGTGTTGATGTGTTGCCTGCTTTGCTAAGCTGTTTAGAATTGACTGTTGTTCATAGAACAGTTGTGTCTAATCTGCATTCAAGTCTGCACAAGTGCCCCTTCTGAGCCATGCAATTGTAAAATGACATTGGATATCTATACGAGTAGTAAGGGGATTCTAATCCTATCCTTTTTGTCTGCTTTGATGAAGTAGTGTCCACTGTTCCCATCTTTTTTCTTTTTGACTTGGTCTTCCTGGTTTATTGCACCAAGGTATAGAGCAGCAATGATAGATGATGTAGCTCGTATATTTGAAGCCGTTTTCCAGTGTACGCTGGAGGTGAGAATACAGATTACTGATTTGATGCATCTGTTATAAGTGGTGGACATATTTCTTTCTTTCTACTGGTTTACAGTGGTTGAAATTGTGAACAGCTTGAAATTTTTTTAAGACAATCATATATATGGTTATATATAATACTGTTTTTGTATATAAAATGAGGACTTTCAATGAATTACATTATTTCACTACAGGTGCTACTGTACCTTGGTTGTGTTGTTTATCTGAATTCTTGAACCCTTTTAGCTGTTAGTTTATAGTGTCCTTCAATCTTGGACAAGAAGGGAAAGAGGGAATTTCGTGATGCTATATTCCTATCCTTTTCCAGGACAATCCAGTCTTTCCATGCATTGTCTTTATGAGCATCTGATGCATGTTAATAGTGCTTTGTTCTCTTACCTTAGGCATCTCTCTGTGAATGAGACATAGTCGCATTCCTGATAGTCTTTGCATGGCATTCATGCTTATTAGTATGCCACATAGGACCAATCTGAAGGGCACCATTGGCATGACCAATCATCTTTTTAGATATTGACACTTCACATTAGCTTTTTCTAGAAATGTGAATGGTTAATACTTGTATTGTGCAATTAAGCATATCTCATTTAGTTGAAAAACTATGACACCACAAATTTAAGGCACGAGACTTTCTCAATTTGTTTTAGTATTAAATATATTGAATCTCCTAAGGAAATTTCATGAAGAAGCTTGAGAGTGTTGTATAAACTACTGTTTCTGCTTGTGTAAATTGCAGATGATAACCAAGAATTTTGAGGACTATCCAGAACATCGCCTCAAATTCTTTTCCTTGCTTCGTGCCATTGCCACACATTGTTTTCCTGCATTGATTCGATTAACAAATCAGGTTGTTGTCATTCACTTAATTGTTGGAGTGCTTATACTATCTAAAGGAGCTATGATTTTATTATTTGCTATGTGCTGACATAGTAGGTTCTTGTTGGTGTTAAAGTAGTAAAATACCTCTTTCTGTTGGTGTATTGCCCCTCAACTTCATGTTGACTTGATCTTGATCTCCTTATATTTACGTGCCAGCAACTTAAGCTTGTTATGGATTCGATAATTTGGGCATTCCGGCATACTGAAAGGAACATTGCAGAGACTGGATTGAATTTATTATTGGAGATTCTGAAGAACTTTCAGGTCTAATTTTTTTTTTCTTAATTTGGTATTTGTTTATTGATATTATGGATTTGTAATACTTATTTTGCATGTGGATGTTGGCAATTCACAGGCTTCTGAGTTCTGTAATGAATTCTATCGGACATATTTCTTGACCATTGAGCAGGAAATATTTGCTGTTTTGACGGACACTTTTCATAAACCTGGTTTCAAGTTGCATGTCTTAGTGCTACAGCATTTATTTTGCTTGGTATGTACCTTAATATCTTTCCCTATTTAGTTATAGGTAGGAGGAACCACAGTAATAGTGCACAATTTCAGGTGGAGACTGGTGCTTTAACAGAGCCGTTATGGGATACTGCAGCAGTGTCTTATCCATATCCAAATAATGGAATTTTTGTTCGTGAATACACTATTAAACTTTTGGGAACATCATTTCCCAATATGACCGCAACAGAGGTGAAAGTTATTTTCTTCATATGATTCTATACTATCACCATTATAACTTCATTTGCTGATATGGGGAGACTGTCAGGTTACTCAATTTGTCAATGGACTTTTTGAGTCGAGGAATGATCTCTCTTTATTTAAAAATCACATACGAGACTTTCTCGTGCAATCAAAAGAATTCTCAGCTCAGGTAAGATCCTAAATATGTTAATACCTTGCATGTTCCCTGTTTGTCCGCTTTAACCCAAGGAAAACTACTTGTCGTGTCAAAGGGCATTTTGTCTTTTGAAGAGTTTATTGTTTCTTCTGCAAGTTTTAATTTTATGTGGTTCTGGTAACCCACAAGGTATTAGTGCCAATGTTTTCAACAATGCTAGTTCAAAGGAGGTGCTAATTTAGTGGTTTGTTATTTCAACAGGATAATAAAGATCTCTATGCGGAAGAGGCAGCTGCGCTGAGAGAAAGGGAGCGACAAAGGATGTTGTCCATTCCAGGGCTAATTGCCCCTAATGAAATACAAGATGAGATGTTGGATTCATAGGATATGCTATTTTTGTTTAAGAGGCTAATTTCGTGACTAGGGAATGTGGTCATCGCAGTTAAAGTGCATACCAGCAGATTTATGGGGACAGAGCCTAATCGTTTGCTTGCTCTGTTCCCTGAGTGAAACCTGATGTAATCAGAAGTGCTGCATTGTGAAGGATGGCCATTCGCAACTCTGCATTGGCATCTGTTGGGCAGTTGTAGAGTATTTAGATGTTGCTAATTTTAGGACAATATGGGAATCGTTGGTCCAACTTATATTGGTTGGTTCTTGTAATCAATTAAGCAGTTCAAATGACCCATTTTTTGAGTGTTTACTGATATCCTCAGATGTAACGCCGTTATTATGTTGGCAGGTTGTGTAGAAATTCCCTCCCCACCCCCCCAC
>JANZLC010000007.1:7704743-7720082 GCA_026413385.1 Erythroxylum gracilipes | reverse complement strand
TGAGAGAACCCATTTGATTTTTAGGGTTTCTAAGCTAGGTTTTGGTTTTTCTAACCTAGATGGACTATGGGTAGGTTAGGTTTGAGATTAATTTTTGTTGATGTCATTGGTTATGATTTTTGAAGTTTTAGGGTTTCATTGAATTGGAATTGAAAAGGGAAAATTGGTTTGTTTTAGGAAATTAAGAAAATCCTACCCAAGAGCAAGAGGAAGGGCACAAATTGAGTTTGGGTTTTGAAGAGTAATAAGGTGGGTAATATCTTTATGGTTGTTGTGTGATGGGAAAATGCCCTATTTGTATGTTTATGCTTAGATTTCGTGCATTTGAATTGTTGTGATTGTATGAAAAATGTATGATGATTCATTATCATGTCATGCCATGAAAGATGAATGGCTTTTTGTATCATGAATTATGACCATATTATACCTTGAAAAAGGTTATGACATTTTGAATTGAATTATGAGCATGATGATGCTATGGCTTGTATTATGACATTTTGATTAAATGAAAAGAAGAAAATCATGAGAATATGAATTTGTGATTGATTGAATTGAGCATAAGATTTGATTATGTGCTTTGTTTGGGCGAGAGAGGAATCGTTTCGTAGTCACGTGCACGTCGATGTAAAGCCTTCTCCCGGCTGCTCGCTTGTGGCCCACGAGATCCGAAAAATGGACTCGTTTCATTCACAGTGTAAACTTCTGTTTCTCCGTTTTGTTCCACGGAACCCTCGAGCAATTTGGTTGTGCATTTTCAATTTGACATGTTAAGTTATGATGACATTTTGAGTGTTATGCTTTGAAGTGAATTTCATCCATTATGTCACATGTGATGATGTTTTGAATTATAAAATGTGATTTGAAATTGTAAATGCTGATCTTTTATTGCGATGTGTATGCCTATATGAATGTAAATGTATGTTTGATTGTATGGCTCATCGCCAATGGATATAAATATATTAGCCACTGAGCTGTGTAGCTCAACCCATCATTTTCCACTCCTCAGGTGCAGATCTAGAAGATCAGTGAATCCTTGGAAGGCAATTGGACAACTTCGAGATAGTTAGTTTTTGTACTAAGATAGTTTGAACATTTTGTATAGCTCATTAAGCATGCCGAACCTTGAGCATCCACTTGTATTTGTTTTAAGTTTGTGATGTGTACATTGATATGTAAATAATGTTTATTCGAATATTTACTTTGCTTAGTAATGAGTATGCAAAATTGAGGATTTTCCTTTTGTATATGATTTTGTCTTTTTGACAGTTGAGTATGATGATTGTGGAAGTGGATATTATGTATATGTATGTCTCTTCGTTGAGATTGCGAGTTGTTTTGTTTTAGAATAGGATGTTAGAAATTGGAAAGGTTTTATGGGATTTAAGACGAAGTTATACCCAGAACCTGTCGTGGATGATTTAACGGTAGAGCAAATTGAAGAAGAAATACGTCTTATAGACGAAGCGTGCTTTGAAGCAGGGTATGTAGAGAAGAAGGTGACGAGGATGGTTATTTCTCATCACATTTCAGAAGACCCAGGAGCAAGTGGTAGTCGATCAATGAGAAATGATCCAGTGGGTGGAGAATTATAGAGGGTCAGTTCCATACATTACAAGTTGGAGACATGATGTGCCTAATTGAGCCCATTCTGAAGGCTATTCTTCGTCGAAGGCCATTATGGCAGATAACGGCAATGGAGGATATCCTACCCTTCTTTGGACGACTAGCTCCACGCCTACCAGCTCCTGATGATTTAGATCTTCCTGAACCCAACCTACCTGTTCAACCTCCAAGCCTACAGATCATTGAATCCAATGTTCCTTCTTCAAACGCATACACTACCACAATTGCTTTTGAAGAAGCACAACCACAAGTAGATGATCAACCGACAGCTGCACCTGACTTAGAAGCAAAAGTAGGTAAACTTTGCAAAGAAGTCAAGAAGATAAAAAAGATGATGAAGAAGCTTATGCAGCATTTTCAATTATAATCATTTTTTATTACTAACAAATAGGGGGAGAAGAGAAAAAGGGAAGAAGAAACAGTGAACAGGGGGAGAAGTGAAGATAAAGAAAAATGAAAGGAAGAACACAAGATTGAAGAAAAGAAGTTTTTAGTTCTTACCTTTGTATTTTTTTGTTAAAATCTGTAAAGTTGTTTTTTCTAATAAAGGTATTTGTTATTATCAAAAAGGGGGAGATTGTTAAGTCAAAATGACTTCACGATTAATAATTTTAATGATAAACAAAAACAGAAGAATACGAAGATAAACAAAAGCAGACGGAAGCTAAATAGAAAAAGCAGACGGTAGCGAAGTAGAAAAAGTAGATGGAAGCTAAGAAGAAAAAGCAGACGAAACAAATTTTGAAAAGCAAACGAAGCAAATGTTGAAAAGCAGACGGAAGCAAATTTTGAAAAGCAGACGAAGCAAATTTTGAAAAGCAGACGGAAGCGAAAAATAGACGAAAGAAAGCAGACGGAAGCATCAGCCTGAGTTAGTTACAGAACTCAACTGAATAAACCGTTTTTTTTAAGATTCAAGAAACAGTTATCAAGAAGCAGTTGAAGATGAAGAATATAAATAAGAGTCAATGTTGAATACTGTAGATATATGATCGATGAATGATAGATAGTCAGACACAACGTGATTACTGTGAAAAATCTAGAGCGAGATTTTCTGTAACAAGTTTTATTTTTGAAAGTGATACAGATAGCCTGAAGAGGCTAAGAGTGAAAGAATACTGAGTGTAAAGAGACCTGAAGAGGCTCGGTGAAAAAGAATACTTGTAAAGCATTTGAGAGATAGTGAAATCTCAGAAAGACATCTGAGGACTGGACGTAGCTCACAGTTTGGGGTGAACCAGTATAAAAATTACTGTGTCGAAATTTCTTAACTCTCTCTCTCTCTCTCTTAATTGTGATTTTCCAACTTAACGTTTTACACAAGTTTTCTAAAATTGTTACAAGTTTGAATTACAGTAGTTTGTGAAACAAGAACAAGTTTTATGTTTAAACCATCGAAGTTGTTTTTGAGGGGTTTAACGAAAAAGTTTACCACAATTCAACCCCCTCTTCTTGTGCATTTACCTACCATTACTGAGTTTGTATTAACGTGTGATTCACTTCAGTTAGATGTAGAATACATGATGTGTGAAAACTGTTTTCATGGTTGTGACAACTTAGGGTCCTATAATGTTTTGTTCGAAATTAATTATAGTAAAATGTTTTTCATGATTTTCTTTCACCAATTTGTTCAAAAGATGTAAGTGAATGATTCAATGCAATTTAAAATATTTTTAGTGTGATTAAAATATTTAATTTTTAATTTACAAGAACATGCATGAAATCTATCTTTCTGCTAGGCATGTGATGTCTATTGGCTAAATTGATGAGGTTACACATTATTTTCGTGGAATTTGATGCTGGAAAAATCATGTAAACATATTTGGGATGTGTTTATGTGTTTTTTATTTTTTATAATTATTAAAATTGTTTTAATAATTTTATCAAACAAATTTCCAGATTTGGAAAGTTTTCCAGAAATTATAGGACCTGTTTTTTTTTATGTTTTTGTATGTTTATATTTCAGTTCTAGAACCTTAAAAATATTTTTATGTGATAAAAATGTGTTAATTTGATATTTCATGCATGCCTAAATGATTTTTCTCAAAATTTGATTTCCAGAAAAATTTTAGAAGTCATATTTGTCATTTTTTGTGTCTTATTGGTGTTTTGGCGATCATTATAATTTTTGGGAGATTCCTAAATTATTTTGATCATCATGAAATGACCTAGAGATGCTTGGAATGATTATTTGATTTTTTAGAATTTTTTGAAATTATATAAATTATTTTTGAATTAATTTTAATAGAGCAATAGATTTTATAGTAAGACTAGAAAAATTGGCATGTATGACAAAAATGAAGTTGTTTAATTTTTGGAAATCAAATAATTATTTTAAGGTAAATTAATTATGAATTAATTTATAGAATTAGGAATTCATGTTAATTAGATTAATATTAATTCCAATCGAAATAACATACAATAGTAATTTTAGCCAAGTTAGTAAAAGGAAGATAGTAGATCCAAGTGTTGGACTGGGCTTAGATCCAAGTGTTGGATTGGGCTTTCATGTTAGGATCCATAAGATGACATAACCAAAATGATGTGTTTACATATATGCATTAGAGAACGCATAATTAGGAGAATGTGTGGGCTTGCATGAGGGATGGTTATGGGCTTGGGCCCTATTTGATTGGAAGATCATCTAAGTTAGATGAGACCTTAGTTAAACCCCTCACTTAGAATATGAAAACTAACGCCTTTCTTTAATATGGAGAGAACCAGAGTCCTTTTAAAGTTAGGGATATTAGCCAAACCAAGCCCGCTTTACATAGATATTTTTGTACCATGAAAATAGAAATTTTGAATTAATGGGTTGGTTTTAACTAGAAGTATCGGTTTGTTGGGGAAAGCCAAGATCAACATGGACAGAGGCGAAGTTGGGTAGTGTACATTAGATGTACACGTGTCAAGAGTTGTTAGCCCAGTGACTGTGCACACATGAACAGTTGATAGCACTAGATTCAATAGTTGCATTGGAGATGCAATTGGTATCATCGATACCTACAGGTTGAACTAAGGTGGCTTCTTGGGCAAATCCAAGGTCATTCTTAGGGATATTGAATATCGACACACTAGGAGAATTTCTCTATAAGTTCTCTCGGATGTATATTGAGGGTTATGAATTTGTGAAAAATAGTTGGAGTCATAATGCGTGTTATTAAAGTCCTTATAGACATGCATTTAAGTACATTCTAATTTTTCTCTCTTTGACAAAAGGTTGCTATTGCCCAAGTCAACACCATGAGTACTAGTGTGAATTTAAGATCATTGATGGAAGCTAACAAGTTGACTAGACCAAACTTCCTTGACTGGCTCAGGAACTTGAGAATAGTTCTCAAGTCCGAGAAACTTCATTATTTCTTGGAAGAACCACTTCTTGATCCCCCTGCTACTGATGCCTTTGATGATAATCAGAGGGCATATAGGAAGCATCTCGATGATAGTGAGATGGCTAGTGGTATTATGCTAGCCACTATATCACCGAAGCTACAAAAGCAGCACAAGGCTATGAATGTTCATACCATAGTCTATCATCTTAGGGAGCTCTTTGATGAGCAAGCAAAGTTTGAAAGGTTTGAGACTTTATGATTGCTCTTCCACTCTAAAATGGTTGAGGGGACATTTCCAGTGCAGTACGCATTAGAGATGAATGGCTACATTGAGCGGTTGACCTCCTTGGGTTTTCTTTTGGATCATGAATTAATTATTGACTTAATTCTGACGAGTTTAACCGATAGTTTCTCACAAATTGTGCTTAATTATCGGATGAATATATCCAGCACAATTCCCGAGTTGGTCAACATGATCAAGGCAGGTGAGCCATCTATCCGCAATGGCAAGGTTGTGATGCTGGTGGACTCTTCTGGTTTGAAGAAAAAGAGCCAAAAGAAGAAGAAGTCTGCAGGGCATAAAGGAGGTGTCAAGAAAGCAAAGAAGATTGCCTCCAAGGGAACTTGCTTCCACTGTGGCAAGGATAGCCACTAGAAGAGAAACTGTAAGGCCAATCTGGAGTCCTTAAAGTAGAAGAAGGCATCTGGTGACTTTTAAACCTAATACATACTGATGTATATAGTCCGATGTCTATATATGCCAAAGGTGGTTTCATATACTTTATTACCTTTATCGATGATCATTCTCGATATGGGCATGTGCATCTTAAGAGATACAAGTCTGAAGCCTTTAAAAGGTTCAAAGAATTCAGAAATGAAGTTGAGAAACAACTTGGGAGAAGTATTAAATCACTTTAATTGGATCGAGGTGGTGAATACTTAAGCTAAGAGTTTTTGGATTATCTCAGAGATAGTGGACTATTGTCCCAGTGGGCTCCACCTTACACGCCACAACACAATGGTGTGGTTGAGAGGAGAAACCAAACCTTGTTAGACATGGTGAGGTCTGTGATGGGTTTAGTGGATTTACCTAAATCCTTATGGGTATGCACTCGAAACTTCTATTTATGTTTTAAACATAGGCCTATCCAAGTCAGTTGATGTTGCTCCATATGAGATATGGACTAACAAGAAACCCTATCTTTCTTCTATGAAGGTTTGGGCTTGTCCTGCTTATGTGAAGCGGATTCAGTTAGATAAGCTTGAAGCTAAATCTGATAAGTGTCTGTTTATAGGATATCCTAAGGAAAATATAAGATATCAGTTCTACCATGTTTCGAAACAAAAGATGTTTGTTTCAAAACATGTCCTTTTAGAAAAAGAGTTTCTTTTACGAGCAGACAGTGGTTGTAACATTGAACTTGTGGAAGTTCAAGATACTCAAACAGACACAGATTAATTGTCTAGACCTGAGACTATTGTTCATAAAGATGAAACAATAGTTCAACCTTCTGACACACAAGAAGTTTGTAGGTTAGGTAGGATACGCCATGTTCCCGAGAGATAAAGATTTATCATAAGTGAATTTAACAATGTATTGCTTATAGAAGATGATGAGCCTATTACTTATAAAGAGGTTCTAAAAAGTTCAGAATCGGACAAATGACTTCAAGCTATGAAATCCGAAGTGGATTCCATGTATGAAAACCAAGTATGGACTTTGGTTGACCCACCCGAAGGGATAAAACCAATAGGGTGCAAATGAGTTTTCAAGAAGAAAACTGACATGGAGGGTAATGTAGTTACCCATAAAGCTAGGCTTGTAGCTAAAGGTTATCGTCAAAGAAAAGGTGTTGACTATGACGAAACGTTTAGCCCAGTAGCTATGCTTAAATCTATTAGGATACTCCTAGCCATTGGTGCTCATTATGATTATAAAATATGGCAAATGGATGTGAGCTTTCCTTAATGGAAACCTAACTGAGGATGTGTATATGACACAACCTGATGGTTTTATATCCATGAATGTAGAAAAGGTATGCAAGCTTCATAAATCTATTTATGGATTAAAGCAAGCACCCGGGAGTTAGAATATCCAATTTGATAAGACAATCAAAGAATTTGGTTTCTCAAAAAATCTGGATGAGTTGTGTGTGTATAAAAAGGTTAGTAGGAGAGCAATCATGTTCCTTGTATTGTATGTAGATGACATATTGCTAATAGGAAACGATGTCTCTATTTTGCAATCATTCAAAATTTTGTTAGCTAAGAACTTCCCTATAAAAGATCTTGGAGAAGCAATTTATATTTTAGGGATAAGGATCTATAGAGATAGATCTAAGAGGTTGCTTAGTCTTTCTCAATCTACATACATTCACAAGATGCTAAAGAGGTTTAGCATGGAGTAGTTCAAGAGAGGTTATCTTCCAATGGTACATAGGATTACACTCTCTAAATCTATGTGTCCAAAGACATAAGATGAGAGGACTCACATAAGTTTGATTCCTTATCCTTCGACTATAAGATCACTCATGTACATTATGTTATGTACTAGACCCGATGTATCGTATGCTCTAAGTGTTATGAGCAGATACTAGTTGGACCCTAGTGAGGGTCATTGGGTGACTGTCAAGAATATCTTTACGTACTTGAGAAGAACTAAGGATGTATTCTTGGTCTATGGAGAAGGTGATCTTGTGATAAGCAGGTATACTGATGCCATTTTCCAATCCTATTGGGATGACTCCAAATTCCAGTCTGGATATGTATTCACAATGAATGGTGTTGCAGTCAGTTGGAAAAGTTCCAAACAAGAGACGACTGTAGATTTGATGATAGAGGCGGAGTACATTACAACTTCAGAAGCGGCAAAGTAAGCGGTTTAGATCAAGAAGTTCATCATGGAATTTAGTGTGGTTCTGAGCATCGCTTATAGTTGTATTGTGACAACAACAGGGCTATAGCGCAGACGAAAGAACTAAGGTTTCATCAGAAGTTCAAACATATACTCAAGCGCTACCATTTGATTAGAGCAATCATTGGTAGAAATGATGTCAAGATAGAGAGAGTTCCTACCAATCAGAATATAACTGATCCGTTAACTACACCTATTTTCCAAAAGAGTTTTGTGTCACAAGTACACGCCTATGGCATTAGATATCAAGGCGATTGGCTTTAGTGCAAGTGGGAGTTTGTTAGAGAAAATCTCTAAAGGCAATTACCTTTAGCACTTATTGTACAAATTATTTTATGATTAGTGAAAGCATTTTTCATCATTTCGATGTTCATACTTTTATGGATTTGATGTTGATCTTAAATTGATTTAATGAAGTCCTTGATACAAAACATAGTATGGAGGAAATCATGACGAGATCATGATAATAAGATTCCTGTCATGTGTAATTATGATAGTATCTAAACATTCCGTAGTCATAGGATTAATGAGATGGGATATCATTAATCCGGATAGACTAGCACATGTTATACTCCTTAATTGGATCAAGCAGTAGATCTCATAAGTTGTAGACATAAGTTGTTTAGAGTTAACATGTGGATGCTTAGTAAGGGTAGTAAGTACATTGGATTGACCTACTATGAGACAATCATATCGATATTATATTCCAGTGTTAATGAAAGTCTCATCATAGAAATGGTGCAAGTATCCTTTGACTTGAGGTGCTCAGGGATATCTCAGATACTAATCATGTGCTTTGACTCCACTCATCAGTGCCTTTCAGAGGTTACTCATAGGATGGTGATTGGGTACAACTTAAGGTATTCAGAGGTAATTGAGTAGCCAATAAAGGATTCACCACTCCTGATAGAAGGAGATGATACCCATAGCCTCTTGTTGGGGTCATTACTCTAGACCCTCTAGCTAGAGCAGATATGTGTCATGAATAGAATCTTCAATGATATATAGAGTAATAAGATCCTCGTGAAAAGATTTAATATCACTTGGACTAGATGTGACATAGTCAGCCTAGTGGGAGTTGGCAATTTGACCATACTCTGAACCAAGCGCAGTATAGATGGTGAAAGGGTGAATTGCATAGCAACATTGCGTATGGAAGAGTTTGTAGTCAAACCATTGACTTTCTAGTCAATTGGGGGTCATAACGTATTGCTAGATACTGCTATTAACTTACTTGAATTGAGTGTTAATTTAAGTGACCAATATAATTGGGAACCTAATGGGTCATACACATAGGAGATCTGAAGGATGAGTAAAATGGTCTTAAATGGTGAATCAAGATACACAAGAGTGTTTCGGGATTGTATCACAATGTGATCGTGGTAGAAAATGTTGCATGGAATGAATTAGAAAAAAGTATTATTGGCTGCCAATTTGGCCATTAACTTCCCAAACTTCCATTAATTCATGCTATTCATGGTCATTAACTTCCCATAACTTCCATTAATGCATGCTATTCATGACCTTTAACTTCTCATAACTTCCATTAATGCATGTTATTCATGACTATTAACTTCCATTAATACATGCTATTCATGACCATTAACTTCCCACAACTCTCCATTAGTGATGGGGGTTATGGAAGGGCAAATGTGGCAAAAAAATAAAGATGATTTTTATCCATCTTGTGTAAGAAACAAGGTAAAAAAGAAAGGTTCTTTCTTACACACACACTCTTTTCTCTCTAACTCTCACAAGATTTCTTATCTTTGCTAGCACAAAGAAAGAACTCTAGTTATCTCCTAGTGAGATTTCATCCTTTTACCTTCGTGTGGACTTTCACTAAACACGGTCTACATTGATCATTGTGGTTTACGACAACCCAATGCAGAGAAGATTATAGAACGAAGGATCGGAAAGGTATGTAAACATCTTACATTTCATATTTTTGTTTTCTATATCTATATGTATGAGTACATCTAGTTTTTGAGGTTCTGTTTTATTTTTCGTTGTGTATATTTGATATATATTATGTATGAGATGCATGATTGGAACCTTACATTATACCCAAAAAGGCAAAAGCCCTCTTCCTTAACAGAGTTCAAACCCATTTCTGTTGCATAACAATGTATAAAGTTATTGCTAAGTTGTTTGCTTTAAGACTTCAATTATCTCTGAAAGAAGTTATAAATACTGCTCAAGGGGCCTTCTTACCTGAGACAAATATTGGAGATAACATACTCATTCTATAGGAGCGATTAGGGCAGTACAAAATAGGTAAGAATATTAAAAGTTACTTGATAAAAATAGATTTTTTTTCAAAGCTTAAAACATAATCAGCTAGAGATACTTACAAGATTGTTTACAAGCAATATGTCTACCACTTAAATTCAGGAATTGGATATTGGAATGCATTCAGACTACCTCTTTCATTGTATTGGTCAATGGTACTCCATCTATACCCTTTAGAAATGCTAGAGGGATAAGACAAGAGGATCCCCTTTCCCCTTACCTTTCCACTTTAGCTATGGAAGGAATTTCTAGAATAATATCCAAACTTATTGAATGCAATGGTAGATTTCTATATCACAATACGTGTAGAGACATTAAATTATCTCACTTGATTTATGCTGATGATCTAATGCTTTTTAGTAGTGTAGACAACCATTCTATCAGCATCTTGTTAAACATAATACATATATTTTTAGAATGGTCTGGTCTCAAGGTAAATGTTGAGAAGAGTAGCTTGTACATATCCTAAGATGTCAGAAATCAAGAGGAAATTTGCAGCCATGTAGGATTTGCATTACATTCCCCTCCATTCAAATATATGGGAGTTCCAGTTACAACAACCAAACCCAAGTTTTTAGACTTCTTTCCTTTGATTGAGAAGATCAAAAATAGGATCAATGCATGGCAAAATAGATTCCTCTTCACTGCAACTAAACTTACACTCATTAGTTCAGTCTTAAACAACTTGCACATCCACTGGTTTGCACATGTTGTTTTGCCTAAGAGAGTTAACAAAGAAATTGACAGGATTCTAAAAGCATTCATATGGTCCGAGAAAATAGAAAATTGCAAGAAGGCTAAAGTTAAATGGAGTGATTTAACTATACGAAAGAAGCAAGGAGGGTTAGGCATTATTCCAGCTTCACAAATGCAAAAGGTACTCTTATGCAAGAGAATGAGGAGACTCTTTACTGATAAAAAAGCATTATAGATCAAGTGTGTGAATGGGTATCATCTCAAAGATCAAAATTTCTGGTAGGTAGAAAGCTTTTGTGAATTTTCTTGGATTTTCAATTATCTACTCAACTTAGAGAGGTATGGTATATCCTCATATTAAGCATCAGTTACGAGATGGAGCAAATATTTGGTTCTAGTTCGATAATTAGACTATATACAACCCACTTTTCCAAAGAGCAAACATAACTCAAAAAACAAAATTTCAAGCAATGCTAGAGTCTCTACACTGATCAATAATGGAGATTGGTTTGACAGTTTTAGAGGTTCTCCTTACTTGCAAACTACTTACCACAAATCTCTGAGCCCCATAAAGAGGATAACACCATTTGGATTCCCAACCCAAGAGGTACTTTCACCAATAGCTCCTGTCATAAGATAATTGCAAGAAATGCTGAAGAAGTCTCTTGGTATGAAATTCTATGGAAATAGTCTTTAAACCTAAAAGCCTCAGTTTTCTCTTGGTTGGTAATCAAGAATAGGCTTAAAGTGTAAGATAGATGGTTTGGGGTATATAATCCCATTTGTGTCCTGTGTAAACAAGCTAAAGAGAGTAGGAATCATCTACATTTTTTTTGTCGTTAGACAAAAGCAATTTGGAACAAATTTCTGCACCTATTACCAGTTCCTTGCTACACTTTTGATTGGAGATAAACACTAAACATGATCATTGATAACACCGAGCAGGGAAAGCCAAATGGGCTTCTCATTAAAACAACTTTTACTACCACCTTCTACTTGATACAGAGGGAAAGAAATAGGAGATTGTACAGGGGAATTGAATTGAAGAAGAAAAATATAAAATAGCATAAATGATTATCAATTAGGTCTGAGTAGCTTTGATAGCAAACTTCAAACAAAATATACTCCTTTAAATTCCTTTTTGCTAAGTTGTTGACAGATTAAGCGATTGATTGTAATGTTGTTGTTGTGGCTATTACTTCTATTAATATAATTCCTTTTAATTTAAAAAAAAGTCAAAAAACCACTTTCTAAAAAGTTTACTACAAAAGGAATAGAAAACCCAAAGCAATGGAGAAAAAGCTTTGAGCTCCTGAAAAGATAAGAGGCGAGCGAGCTGGTAAAAGTGAAGCAAAGAAAGTATCTTGCGCGATGAGAAGCACGAAAGAACCTTCTATTAAAGAAAAGCTTAGCCATTGGGTGAAGAAAGGGAGCTAATGAGAAGGAAAGCCATCAATCTCTTCATATAACAAATATCTTTTACAAGATAAAAATATTATACCAAATCTCACTCCGTTTTAAATAGAATATGAATTTTTTAACACACTCGTTGAAAATTTAACGCCTCGCAGAAAACCATAAAAAAGACACCATGACGCCCTTTTAATTAAGAGAAAGTAC
Source organism: Erythroxylum gracilipes (assembly GCA_026413385.1). NCBI lineage: Eukaryota > Viridiplantae > Streptophyta > Magnoliopsida > Malpighiales > Erythroxylaceae > Erythroxylum > Erythroxylum gracilipes. Next base: position 7,707,605 of record JANZLC010000007.1, on the reverse strand, counting down.
TGCACTCAAAATTCACCAAAATGATTTACAAATAAATACGTTCTACACCTTGCAACAATGCCGGAGGGCTTTCAAGGGCGCCGCATGGAAGTTTTCTAATGCGCCTCAAAATGGACCGACATAGGATCGTTATCCAGACCAGTTCATCAGGTCGTGCACGCACAACAAAATGTGCTCTGGAATTCTCCTTTTTAACAATTATTATGGAAGTGTTAAAGTTTAGCATCCATGCCTGCATCTATTGCATTGAAAAGATTTGTCCGTCCCTGCTCAAACCATGCCCTTGTTTGGCACTAACCAATGTCCTCTAAGAAAAAAAATTCCAGAGGTTCAATTTCACGATATATTCCCATGCCCTAAACATAGAGAGAGAACATACAATTAGAATCAAATATATATCATGGTTTGCTCTATGCAGAGTCAGATCTAAAGGTCTATTTGCCAACCCTAAGTATGAAAGAAAGAAGGTTACCCCAGTACGACACTTAATGCTCTAGTATTTTGATCTTCTCAATACAGTTTTGCATGTGTTGAGTAACATCAGCAGATAGACGCTCTCCAACTATGAGCTTGTACTGCTCAAATTTCATTTCTTCACATTTCAAAGCTGCAGCTTTGCATGCATTGATGCTTCCTATTACCAAAAAGAAGATGGAATAAAAACAATATCACATCATATTGCAAATATTACTTTAACAAAAACTACAAAAATATCTTCTCTCATCCCAAGTTAGGTGTGTAGCTATTCAATAAATGAGTAATTTCGCATTTGGTATTCATTGAGGTTATACGCCATCATTTAGGTATCGGCATCTTGCCACGTTTTCCAATTCCGTCCCCTTAAATGTGTCTTTTAACAGTAACAGCATCAACTTATGCAGCTTTGTGATACAATATTAAAGAAAGAATGCCATTATCATTTTGATAATCTCAAACTAGAAAGGCATCCGTTCACGCAGAAAGTACTAACATTGAGTACTACAAGGGCATTGATTAAGACGAATGTCAAGAAAAGTCTAGCTGGCTCTGAAAAACAATTGAAGACTTTGGAAGATATGGCAACGGTTCGATTAATAAATCTTTCCACAAAATATTTTTCAAGAAAGAAGCCAAAAGAATGACAACAGGTCAGGCACTTAATTTTCCGATTTATGAACAAGAGAAAAATAAACAATTAGGGATTAGATTGATGTGTTATATGCAGAAGTTATGAAGAACATTATTTTGCAATAAAAAAAGCTGTAGACCCAACAAAAACTAACTTGGATTGACGCTTGGAAGATCAACCATGAGAAATCTTTATTGAATAAGAATTCAAAGGAGAAAGATAGTTAAAAGTAATAACACATATTTAGTTTTTCATTTTTGAAGAAAATAGGACCAAATTGGTAAATTTGACAATAAAGTTGGTCACTAATCCAGTTTTCAGTCATGAGGTCCTAACTAACCAAAAAAAAACCCCCTAGTTGCCTTTAATCGAACTAGAAAACCCAGTGACCTGGCCCAAAATTTCCAACTTTACTTATTGAGTTACTTCTTAACTTTAAATTGTTAAGAATTACATTCATCACTCCTGATTTTATCTTCTCCACCCGATTAGACAGGTTCAACTTCCACTCCATCTTCCAAAACATTAAAATTTTCATTGTTCTCATGAAAAGCTTACAATTAAGGATCTTGGAAGCTCAGTTTACATGCATAAGGAAAGAGATTCTCTTCTCATTTATGTCTTTAAGCACTAAAAAAGGAGTATTCACTAACATGAGAAGAAAACTCAAACAGAGAAAAGGATTCTCCAGTGCAATAGTTCATCTGTCCTAAACTTGCAAACGTTACCATCTTTGTTAATAATTATTTAGAGACTTACCACTTAGGTCCAGTAAGTTGAATAATACCGAGCAATTTCCAATACATCTGACCATGGTTATGGCACACCAAACCTTTTGGTACTCGACTCGTGATGCCCGGATAATACATAGTTTTGTAATTGGATTCACATATTTTACTGCCAAATAAACAAGATTTGAAAGTAGAGTGAGAACTATTTATGAGGTAACGAAAACAACCAGAACTGGAAACAGATACTCACCCTGAAAAGATCCAATACAAGATGCTAAACCGCACTCCCCAAAATTTACAAGAATGTTGTCCTTAATTGCTTTGGATACATTAAATTGTGTGAGGACAATAGGATCATCTGCTGTTGCAATGTCTCGGTTTGGATCCAAATAAACTTCCATAACCAGATACCTATTCTTAAATGCAACCATCGTGCTTGTTCTGCAACATAAAACCCACAATTTCAGAATACAAGTCAGTTTAAAACAGAGAAAAGGGAGAGCAGAACCAAATAGTACCAGGCTTAGTAGAATAGGAGACAATAAAGGGGAGGGAATCAGTAATTAGGCTTGGGATGGGAGGGGAGCGAGGAGACTGGAACTATTTGGACTTCGTCTCTGCTGTTTCCTCTATTATGCTAGTCGGCGATTGTGTGTTTTGAAGAGGTGGTCCTGTTTTGAAGAAGAAGAAGAAGAATATTTGAAGAGGATACGAATCGAGCAAAAGTCGCAGAAGAAGAAGAATATCTGTTTCGTGTTTTAAAAAAAGAGTCGGGTGTAGAATGTTATGAATACCGTATTGAGTTCGGTACCGGATTGAGCTTTGGAACAGAAATGTATCGGTACTGGTTGGTATCGGGTACCGTTTCGAGATATTTTTTAAATTTATAAAATAGTTCATAAAATTTTTAAAAATTGCAAAATAGTTCATATTGATATACTATACAACTGTACTGTATACTTTACTAGTTTACTGTTTACATCAACCATGCTTTCAAAAATCTTAATAATAAATAATAATGAC
>JANZLC010000007.1:7672708-7700795 GCA_026413385.1 Erythroxylum gracilipes | reverse complement strand
AGAATAGGCTATAATTGATGCAGATTGTAGCTGGAACTTGAAATAGGGCTTAGGGTTTGTAGAAAAACCTCTAAAAGTATAAAATTATTTTATTGATAAAAGACATACTAAAAATCAAGCATAGTCAGCCTATTTGTACTAGTATAGAACCTACTTCAACTCCTAATAGGAAAAAGAAATACTAATTAAAAGTAATATACTAATCCTATGATAACTAGGAATTCAAATAACTTAAGAAATACTAAATAGTAAGAAATCCAGCATTAACTAGGAAAACTAAACTAAATGCTCCTGCATTAAATGGACAGATAAATATATGCCAACTTAACCATAAAAGAGACCAGTTCTTCAGGTATGGTGATGCCAATCTCTAGTAAAGTTTTGCAAAATTAAATAGAGGAAAACCTGAATTAGTGGGATATACAACTGGTCAGGGATTTACAGATGCAAAGCGTGGCTAGCTTGGATTTTGATTCTTGAAGAAGGTTGATAAGCACTGAAGCTTAATATGGTGTTGATAGGAGGGGAAGTGAGACTTAAGTGTGGTGGTGTCGTTTTGATTAATTGCACGTTAATTGATACACATGTTAAAGGCAACTAAGAGAATTGGCTGTGAGTAACGGTGATCGTAAGGCTATTAAAAGGGATAAAGAGACTCAATAGCATTCGTATTCTTCTCTGTGTAATCTTCTCAACAACAATCTTATCTGCAATATTCTCTACGTAATCCTTCCCAATAGCAAGCGTAATCTCCTTATATATGACTAGCTTTAGATAGCTTGAGATATCTTATCTTTGTTTTAGAAATAATTTATCTTGTAAAATCTAAGTTGAATTCAAATTCAAACTCTCTCGTGTAACAAACTTTGGCTTTATAAATACAGTAGTAGAACCTATGCAAGGTGTGCAGGAAGAGAATAATTTACACCCTCCTTGTATCTTTCTTTATGGTATCAGACCCAACAAAAGCCTAGATATTAATCATCAACTCTGTTACCATGAATCCCACATCCTCAAAACTTACCTTGTCACCAAGAAATCTTCATCTGATTAATATATGTTATGTTAAGCTTCAATTAGATACCTATCTCATATGGCAAAACCAAATGCTAACCCATCTCATTGAAAATCATCCCCTTGAAAGAATTACCATTGAAAAAACATGTGTTGATCCTAGCCCCAACTACTTAGGGGTTATAGAAGGAGAGGAATCTTAGAAGGTTCCAAAATAAGGAAAATTATAAGTAGATAACCATACAAGTCATACTACATAACATAAATGAACAATCCATATGTTGTGAACTAGTGCAAAGAATTGTAGAGTTGCGTAAATACCTGAAAGGCAACAAATCCCATAACATGCAGAACATCCTTGAATGTTGGTGCGATCTTCAAGCAATTACAAGAGTTGATAGATGACAAATAAAGACTTAGGCAGTGGAACAATCAGTCAAAGGTTGATAGTATGGTAAGTGGTAACTCTTAACTGATGGTAATTAGAGTATAGAAGGGAAGAGATGCAGTAGCGAAACAGACTCTCAAAAGGAAAAATGGGATTTTCCAATCCCTAATTTGGTGAAGTCTGGAGGTTTCAAAGGTCCATGGAAGGAGTATCTTACATCTTTTCAAAACGACAGTGCTGAGATGGTTTAAAACGATGTGTTTTAACGTATTTGCTTGTTTAAGGGGTCTTCTCATTCTCAACTCTCCGGACGTAAGTATGCTTTGGTTTCTATACATGGAAACCTTATCTTGTGGACTATTTTTCCATTAATGATACTTTTTAATTTTTTAAAAAATATTATTGGTCATGCATATGATATATGAGCTGTAGTGGAAGGAGTCTAACAAAGATTTGCAAGCACCTACATAAGCTAGTAATGTCCATTAATTTCAATTATTTACATGATTTGTACTAGAATTCAATAAAAAAATTGCAAATTAAAAAACACAAATGAACACAACGGACAATTAATCTGTTCATTTTGTAATGTTAGATTTACCTTCTATATATATACTTTGTTTATAATAAAGCCATCAGCAAATTAAATTCTTAGTTGCAATTGTTGTTGACTTATATTTTATTATTTTATTACTATAGTTTACATAGATATAGTCATTTCATATTACTATAGTTTACATAGATATCGTGTAATACGCCACTACTATAAAGCATATATTCGAACATTCATAAGATATTCGAGGACATACCTTATGAGAATAACATGTTAGAACAATCACGTTCACTGAAGGAGGCTTCATACAGAACACAAGTATTCAAAAGATCATTTTTCCCATTTCATTCACAAACATAAACATTCATTGTGTTATTACACTCATATTTCATGTATATATGTAATAAACAACATGTGAGAGTTCACAACTCTATACAAAATGTACAACATGAAATGGGATGCTAGACCCAAAATGTTCTAACTAGACTCTTTAGAATCAGCTAACCAAACCTTTGAGCCATTCTTATTTCTAGAAATTGACAACACTAGACTGCTACTAGATTGCCTTAGAAGCTAGGTCTCCTCAGTACCTGAAAATCAACATTGCAATTTTGATGAGTTTGCGAACTCAGTGAATGAACCATCATCGATGTGCTCACTCAAGTTAGAACACAAACATCACAAATATATAACCAAATTCACAAATATATCACATTATTCATAATCAAATCTCACATTATTCAGTTTTATGTACCAAATCACAATATACATCATATTTCAACATGCACATTATAAATACAAACATTTCATATAATTATTTCAGAAAAGTTTAATCATTCAACTCAATCATCTGTATCATCAACATGTACAAATATATATATGTAAATGCATATGCGACTCCATTTTTATTTTTATTTTGTTGTGATCGAGTGCCTATTTAACTGTCACATACCTATTGTGGATATCGGGCACACTTTATAACTATCTCATACTTATTGTGGATACCAGACTTATTAACAACTAAGCATGTGACTCTTATGAACATTTCCTGAGCTTTAATCTCTTTTTCACATGGGTCACTTCGGTCACGACTCCTTTATCTGATCATGCATAACAAAGTAATGAAATGCAACAAATTACATATTATGTTATCAGTACCTTTTATTCAAAATGAACAGTCATTTATCATATCCATCAGATCTAAGTCTGGCATTCAACACTTAGTTGAGTACTCATTTCACTTTACACATACAAATTTAAAACACTTCCAATACAATCCTGAATATCAAACTCCTCAGACCATCAATGTTCGAAATTATCAATATCACAATCATATCCATATCAATTTAATATCTGAAAATTAATCAAAAACAATTCAAACATAGTGAGAAAACATCTAGGTTAACTCACATAATTCAAACAGAAGCACATATCTAATTGAGATTACACATCTAGGTCAACTCCCAATATGCTCCAAAATAGCTATTGCCTTGATGACCCAGCAATATCTAGACGCTGACAATCAATTGTGCCTCTATATCATGTAATACACACATATTTACATATTACTAACTTGTTTAATCGAATGAGTACTCAATCATACAGATGTATATATGATATGTCCAATGCATGCTTAATTGACTTTTTTCAGGTATGTATCCTTAATCACAAGTCTTGTTCGTACATTCATTATAGCAAGACTTTGTACATTCATTATAGCTTATATGCATCTAGTTTGCAATTAGGTTTATGCCTTAAGTAAGTTTGATTATTCTTAATTCATTAATCATGGATTCATCAATCCTTTTCTAGCATTATATATTCACACCCAATTCTCATTCAATCATACATAATTCATTGCTTATATCTTTTGGATCACAATTGTATTAATAACTAATACTTCCCAAATTAATATACATTGATATCAAACAATTCATTCGTTAATTTATAATCTCAATTAACAACTTATACTTATCAAACACTTAATCACTTAATCAACCAACTTTCTAGATTCATTTCAAGCCCCAATTATGTCCTAATGCACCAAAGTAAAGCAACTTACCCTTATATGGTTTAACCATCACACAAAACACATTTTTTTCACTTTAAAGAATTGCCACGATCGTGGGAATGAATCGAAAGTTCACCTTCATTTTCCTTCAGCTTTTCTTCCAAAATTTAACACCTTCATGATAGTCCATCAATTATACCTCATCTATACCTTAAAGATACTTCAATTCCTCATCAATTCATCTCTAATTCTAATTCAAAATCATTCAATTGGTAACTTATAAACAATTTATCTTTTATGCATCAAAAACTAAACAAAAGCTTTCATTCACTTTTATACATGTAATCCTAACTCTTTCCCATTTCAAGAACACTACAGTAGCACCTTTCTTTAACATAAATTCACCTTCAACATACTTCAATTCTTAATCTAATTCATCCTTAGAACAACCTATAACCTAGGGTTTCCATGTATCAAAAACAAAACCAATTCATCCATTAAATTCTAAGCACACATTATCATCAAACCTATATGCAATTCATCTCAATTCATCCTTAATCAATCATCATGAATGTTATGCTCACATATGTCACAATAGGAAATCAATCACTTACTTGTTTAGCTCAAAGTCCCCTCCATTAATAAGCTAACCAAGCCAAGCATTCAAGCATACACCAAGAACAAGATGGAAATAAAAGGGTTTCAATCACAAGATGAAGGTTGCAAAATTTTGGCAAAATTCAAGGTTATGGAGATTGTATGGGTGTGTCGATAGTGAGGAGGAAGAAGAAGAGAGCATGTGACCAAAAACATGAAAGAAGATGGTCTTTCAAATGTGGGAAACGTGGGGTACAAGTGTGTGGTGAGGGGTGAGACATATGGTGTGACACTTGTCAAGTGGAGAGCTATATCATGCGTCTTCTTCTCATGCTTCCCATTGTCACCTAATGTTTAGTCTACTATCACATAGTTTTCTAGGCCACTTATTACTCGTGTATTCAATCCATTTGTCATCCAATTAGTTAAGTCATTTGTCACTTATTTCTAATGCCACGTGTCACCATTTCATAGGTCTAATCAACCTAAATTTTCATGTATAAATTTATCTTGCCCTTTGACATTTTTACTAGACTAGATGCACACATCTTTCCATCAATCACTCAATTGCAACATCAAATTTACTAATTATAATTCATCAAAACGAAATTTAAGACATAATCAACACATAAGTACATCATAATTAGTTAAAACCTTTCATACCTTAGAATATGTCAATTGAGTGCATATACTATCTTTACAATATCTCTAAATCATGATTCATATGTGTATGTGAATGTGATGCATGCAAATGAAATGCACGTTATGCATTCTCATTGATATGACTCAATCTAACAGTTAAATCCTTAAGTATAGAACTAGTTATTAAATATAGTCATTTCATATATAGTTGAGTAACGTAATGCTATATTATTTATGGAAAAAAATAGTCACTTGATTCTTATTACCAGTTATCTCCAATTTAGAAAGGAAATGGTTTAATTTACGAAGATATGTAAGTAACACGATAACTGAACCATGATTATAGTTAGGACATTTCAACTAGGAAGTAGGGATGTCAATTTTTGGCTCGATCGTTACTTCAAAGATGACGTCAATTTTAACGTTTTTTTAATATATATAAAGTACATCGGGTTGGCACGACCCGCCAGTGGCCCATCGGGCCATGGCTCGAGCCACGGGCTGATCGGGCAAGGCCATAGGCTAACTTAAGCCGTCTTCGGGACATTCCTACTAGGAAGATAGTGCACCAAGCTATTAGGTCAAGTCGACTTGATCCTTTTCCTTAGGGATTCTAGATATAAAATAATAATTTCCAACCCATCTCTAAACAAAAGTGATTTATCAAATTCTTTTTATCTGATTTGTAAATCCCAGCAACTCCGATTGTCACTTCTTTCTTTTACATGCCAAATGAAAGAAGAATAATTTACAATTTAATAATATTAAACCACTTTTATAGTTGAAGAAAAACAGGACAATTTATCATTTAATTGTGTGGCTATATATATAGTTTACAAAAGTGAACCAAACCAAAGAATGAGCTAATAATTGACCAATCAAATTCAAATGGTCGGTTTGGTTTGGTTTTGAAATCATGATTTTAATAAACCAACATGTTTTCCAAAATTTAAACTAAAACATGACTGACCGTATAGTCATATAGATAATCATATTAAACAAAACCTTTAATGGACATAGTTTCATGCATTGTAGTATACTAATACGTGTGCTTCACATTTGCATTTTAAGATTTTAAATAAGAACACAATTGACTATATGACCACATACTAAATCGTGTTAAGAAAACCTTAATAAAGCATAGTTTTAGACTTGGTTGTGTAATGTTCGTAGTTTTATATGAAAAACCATCATACTACAACTATACAGATCGTAACTCGTAGTATAAAATGTATCATTCCTACTAGAATTGATTAGTCACCTAACAACTTAAATGCACTTTATCTAAGGTAATAAAGATTGAATGAATTGACTTAAAATAAATAAAATAAAATTGAAATAAACTAATAAAACTAAACAATTGAATAATTGAAGCTAGCAATAAGAAAGAAGTTAATCAATAATGGAAACTTAAGGGTTATTCAATCTTTATTTTATCTTCCTTTTATCTTGTTAATTCAATCATAATTGATCCTAGATATTCTAAGGTTTTTGATTACTCTCTCTCGAGATCTAATCAAACAATCGCAATTGAAATAGATAACAATAAAATTGCAATCTCTCAATTCACAGAACTATTCCTAACTACTCAATTGGAATTGAAGCAATTATAAGGATAATTAACTCACAATTAAGATCTCTCTTCAAATATTTATTAATTTGTTATTTACAAATCTATTAAGTTACTAAATTTTGTTGCGTACCTTAACATAAATAACTTGATTCAATCTCTCAATTTATTGTCAAGTATAAATATAACAAATATCACAAAGCATTAATGTGTATTGAATTCAACAATAATAAAGTTTAACAAAACAATTCAAGAATAATCCCTAATATGGATTTAGAAATCTATAATCATGTTCAACATTCTACTAATCCAAATAATATCTAAGACAATGAAATATAAGAAGAGAAAAGAAAAAAAATAATTTTATTTCTTGATTTGGAAATTCTAGAGTTGATCTTGATGTCTCCACTTTGATCCTTTTGATTCTAATATGCAGCCTCTTTTTTGGTGTCTGTCTTTGCTTTAAATACTTTTTGACGCTTCTAAAGTTCTTTCTACGATTACTCCACTTAATTTGGTTACAAAAATAGCCACAAAACTTCAAAAATACAAAAATTTTGCTAGAAAACATTGTGCATGCATAATTGTGCATCCTACCCATACTCTCTATCATGATCGTGATGGAGGCTTATCCCATGCACCAGCTACTCATGCATGATCATGATTGTGACAGAGGCTCATCCCATGCACTAGCTGCTCATGCACATTCGTGCATCTTCCTATTCTTCAAATTCTCTATCTTTTCTTCAATTTTCCTACTTTAACTCACTAACTCTTAAATAAACAGAAAATTAAAACATGTAAAACACTATCAAAAACACAATTCTAAGTCCTAAACATATGATTATCATTTAATAAAACACTTAAAAACACACTTAAGCTTCTAGAAAGCATACTAAGTTTTATACCTATTAACATCCCCATACGTAAATCTTCGCTTATCCCTAAACAAAACTAAAACCACAAACAAATAAAACACAAAAACACATAAGCACACAATCATGCAACAAAGCAATAATGGGGGCAGTTCTAGGACAAAGAGTGGGAAAAGCTTTGCATGCCATTTACTATACTTCTATGACTCTAAACCCAACTCAATTGAATTATTTGACTACTGAAAAAGAATTGTTATTTGTGATTTTTGCTTTAGAAAAATTTTGATCATATTTGCTTGGTGCTAAAGTAAGTGTTTATTTTGACCATGTAACTTTATGATACTTGCTCACGAAGAAGGAAGCAAAACCAAGGCTGATCAGATGAATTCTCCTCCTTTAGGAATTTAACTTGGAGATTAGAGATAAGAAGGCGCAGAAAACGTAGTGGCTAACCATCTTAGCTGTTTGATCAAGGAAAAAGATGACATCCCTCTGTGAGAGACATTTCTAGATGAACAATTATTTTCTGTCGATGTGACACCACCATGGTATACAGATGTTGTAAATTTCTTAGTCACTAACAAATTACCTGTTAGTTTGTCAACGACTCAAAGGGATAAGCTGTAGAATGAAGTAAAGTATTACATTTGGGATAACCTATATCTTTGGAGGCATTGTGTAGATCAAGTCATCAGGAGGTGTGTACCTGAAAATCAAACACCCTTGATCTTAGCCTTCTACCATTCGTATGCTTGTGGAAGACCTTTTGAAGTAAAGAGGATGACTCATAAATTTCTGGAGAGTGATTTTTACTGGTCGTCATTGTTTAAAGATGCATATACCTTATATTAATCGTGTGACAGATGCTAGCGGTCAGGTAACCTGCCCCATATGGATCAATTGCTGCAAACCCTATTTTTTGTGAAAATTTTGAATTTTGGATTATTGACTTTATGGGACCTTTCCTTCCGTCTTTTGGCTTTATGTATATATTACTTGCAGTCAATTATGTTTCTAAATGAGTGGAATCTAAAGCCACAGAACTAATGATGCAAACGTTGTTGAAGATTTTGTTAAGAATAATATTCTTTCTAGGTTTTTCTACTACATTACCCATAAATACATCTCACTTTACCCTTGCCCACATTACAACCCTAGAAATGTCCTTTGATTCATGATTATGCATGTGACCGTTAGTGTTGGAGAAATGAAATGATATACAAAGTTGTGGATTGTTATGATCATGAATGGTGTTTGGTGTACTAATGGAAATTTCTTATTTAAACAACTTTTGTCCAAGTCTACCTCTAGATTACTTAGTTTCTAAAGGTAGTGAATGTTGATTGATCATGAGTAGAAGCTTTTAATGTTGAGTTAGTGTTATAGGTTTTGAAAGTGATTCATCTTCATTTATGATTATCTATTCTTAGGAAATATGGAAAATGATTAAGAGTTTTGGTTTGTGATTTTGATTTTGACGATTTGCTCGAGGACGGTCAAAAACTAAGTGTGGGGAACTTGATACGTGCTTAAATGTTGATTCATTTGATTTACTACACTTAGTGATTAATGCCTTAGAAATGCTTAGGATACTCACTTTAGCTCATATTTGATTTTAGATACATTTCAGAAGTGAAGGATCTAAAGTGACCCGAAAGCATATTCATTGAAGCCATCTTCTCAATGTTCACACTTTATTGATTCATGGAGCAAGAAGAAGAAAAGGATTGAAAGAAGAAGAGACAAGATAGAACATAAAGCAAAGAACAAAGGAAGAAGAGTCTCACGACCACACATTGGTGTGCATGGGAATGAGAAACTTCTCATGCCCATGCAACACCTCTCACAGCCGTGAGAGGTCTCTTACATCCATGAGAGGTTTTTCCCAACCATGACAAGTGTGTCATAGGTGTCACACTAGTCACACCCATGAGACACACACTTACGAGTGTGACAAAGCATGTCACACCTATGAGTCCACTCTCACAGGTGTGAGAAGGGACAACTGTCCCTTTAACCATAGTTTTTAACTATAAAGGGTAATGTTTTGACGGCATAAAGAAGAGATTCAGGACAGAAACAAAAACATCTTCATTCTTCATCATGTGCTCTCGGTTTTCAACACCAACAGAGGATTCATGGCTGATTCTTGGAGGTTGATGGAGAAGATGGAGGGCTAACCTTCTCGACACTAGTTCGGAGGTGCAATCGACATCGAGGAGCACATTAAGCATAGTATCATTGTGTACTGTTTTCTTCATGAAAACCCATAAAACTTGAAGACGATATGTAAAAGTCATGTTAAAGGTCGTATTTGGCAATTAAAGGTGTTGAATCGTTAGGGATAATATGGCATAAGTTAAATAATTCGAGCTTGTGTGATTATTGCTTAGATTGGTCCGTTTTACTCACTTGTAATGCGACTATCCGGAAAAACTTAGAGAGCTTGTTCTAGGTTTTTCAATAATTAAGGTTAATTAAAGAGCTTGTTTTGATTAATTATGACCTAAGGAAAAATCGAGATTAACAGAACTTGTTGTTAATTCATAACAAATAGTTTGGAAAAAGATGTGAGGACAATAATGGAATGATATATGTTAAAATGTGCATAGGCTGAGATTAAACCAAAGAAGCGGGTTTTACACACATTTATCACTCGTCATTTTAAACTATTTTTGATGCATTGCTTATGTTAGTTTAATTTTATCTTGTTATGTCAATTGAATCTACCCAGATAGTTTTATTTCTTTTATATCAATTATTTTCGTTGTGGAAATTAACCGAATATTCCTTGTGGATACGATCCCGACTCACTACAACTATAAATTTTAGTTTGCAGAATTAGGCAAATTTTGTAATGCACTCGACATGCGCTATCTGTCATTATCATAATTATCACCAGTAACATCATTACAAGAATGAGAGATAAAAGGTACCTTATTGTGATTGACAATAAATCATATAATCGTTGCCATATTTTTATATTCTTCTATTTTTGAATTAGTTATATCATCCTCATATGGTTTTAAATGCTTTATTTTTCTTATATTTCTTCTTCCTTTTCAATTAATGATCTCTCCTTTTCAATCTTCAAGAATTTCTTTATAATAAGGTCCATTTTATCCTAATCACTCTCACTTTTGGAAGACTCATTTTCCTCACTTGTCTCATCCCTGGAGGTTTTAAAAAAGCAATCCTCTCCTTATTTTATGCAATTTATTCTTGTCCGCCTCATAGGTGAAGATTAATCCAATGAGCTCTTTTAATGACAAGGTGTTTTGCCTCTTTATCCTTGATAAAAACCTAAGTAACTTTATCATCTAATTATGTTAGTATAGGTCTAGCTAAGACCCTTAAGAGCATTAACAATATAAATGAAGCAACTGTAGATATTAAAAATAAACTTGTTTTCTCTATATGAAATTCTTATATTTTAAAATAACATACCCCATTTACTTTACTTAAGTAATGCCCTCATGTATGATCTCAATTGTGTGCTATATTCCATGAATGATTTTACATATAAACACCTTATTAAATTCATTTATATCAATATTACAAAATAAAATACACATCAATTTGTTAATTAATACAATAAGTCTCTTGTCATTATTGCTCTATTCACTTTTATTCTTTGGTAACTTAATCTCCTTTAACTATGATTTCTAGTGGATCAAACGGGCTTCGACAAACCAACCCTCTTAGTAAAAAGGAAGTGTTTTTATCCTAGTCTACCAACTTTCCCAATTAGAAAGTGAATAAAAATAGTCTACCAACTTTCCCAATTAGAAAGTGAATAAAAATGTGTCATTGATCTTTGAATAAATTCAATAGAAATGTAAGTGTGATGAATAAGATTTACTCAAATACTACTTCTCGGTCCTTAAAGAACACAAAAAAGGAGGGTGAATTATTATGTGTGAACTTTTCGCCTTTTCATTACTTCATAAATGAAGCGTATAACTAATATTGAAAAATTTATATACCATAATCATAATAATAATAAAAGAGAGAATAGGGAATGAAAGTACACATTCATATTTATAATAATTTGACTAAACAACTTTTAGCATACACACACTCTAAAATTCATTGTCATCTTCCTTAAATGAATGAAGATGAACCATTTGTATAATACCTTACTTTCCAAATGCTAGGAGAACCTCTTATAAATGTCTAACTTTGCTTCATATTAAGAGAAATCTTTAATGTCTTATTCAAGGTAAGAAGAAACCTTCAAATTGTACTTCCTTATAATTATTCATAGTTGTTACACAAGTGCAAAATCTAATTTTTCTTATTTCATGTTTAATGTAATTTTACACCTTATTTTAATTTTTAGGTAATTATATTAGTTGAATTGATGAAATTAAGCTTAGATCATCACTTTAAAAGACACTTACCTATAAGGTCATTAAAAATGCATGAAACGCATCATGTATCAGGAAAGGAATATCGGTAATTTCAAGTGGAAAATATTTATAAAGGCCGATGGTACAAAAGTAATAAGGTCATAAGTATACACAGCCGTCTTCATGTCGTCCCGCAGTCTAAACGAAAGCCCATATGTTCTCGCGCTCACACAAATCTGATCATAATCTGCTACATTTATCCCTCATTACGAGTGTCATTCGTCTGGTTCTTTCGTAATTTCACTCAACTTTCGATCCAACCCGTTGCGACATCTCCCGTCGCCGCCGATCCGGTTCTTCGTACGATTTGAAATTGAAACGGGGTTAGGGTTTTGAGGAAGTTTGGGATTTTGTTATTATTAAGTCATGCCGCGAAGTTCACGACACAAATCGAGCAAGCATAATTCTAGGGACGCCAAGGAGTATTCGGATTCAGAGAGCTCTAAGGATCGAAGAGGAGAGGAGAGGGAGAGCAGTTCTAGGGTTTCCAAAGATTCAAGCTTTGGAGAGAAGCGAAAGCAGCTTGAGTCTGGAAATGCGGATGAATATTGGTGGAGCAAGAGGCGAAAAGAGAGAGTTGATGATGATGACGAGGACGACGATAGGTGGAATGGTGGTGAGGATGATGGTAGAGGAAGAGGAGGAGGAGATGGTACAAAGAATTCCAAAGAGAAGTCGAGAAGGAGAGATGGGAGTGAGGAGTTGGTGATGAAAAAGATTAGTACTAGTGGTAGTGGAAAGAGTGAAGCTAAACGAAAGGAAGATAAAGAAGATGGAGCTGAAAGGGAGCGAGAAAAGGATAGAAAAAGTAAGGAAGGTAAGAGTGAAAAATATGTTGACGGTGAAGATCAACGTGCTGTAAAGCATTTCTCTCATAAAACTGGTAAGGTAACTGTTGGATTTGTGGTTCGTTTCTGTCATTATTTTTCTTGTTTCGTAATTGTTTTTGTAAGTCGATCTTTTTGGCATCGACTTCTACTTTTTGTGGTTGTTGGTTTCTGTTGTTTAATAATGTGGATACTTCTTTTTGCTGCTTTTGAATTTTGTATAACGTTTGAGGTTAGTAGGTTAAAATATTTGACTTTCAAGCTGAAGCTAAGATTATGCAAGTGTTTTGGGTAGGATAATCATATATCTTATTCTACTTATCTTTGGCAAGACCATGTAAGATACAGGATGTCTACCTTTGGAGCTTCAATTTGATCATCCATCCCAGCGACTGAAATCTTGGGTTAAGATATGTTCTTTCGCAAACTTCCTTGACTCAAGGAGGTTTTGTTTGAGATCTCTCCTCTTGATTAATTATTTTGCAGCTCTAAGCCTTATTTTCTTTTTAAATCTTTTTTAAGTTTGATCTATCTTTGTTGATTTGTATCATTTGTTTTGTAATATATTTTTAGGTGTTTTCCTTGCAATTAGCTTGTCAAGAGTATTCTCTCAGTTTTCATTTACTGGGCAACAGTAAATTTTAACTACTGTATTTAACTTTCAGGGATGTTTTAGATTTGTAATTTGGCAATGATATGTGGATAAAAAGTTGATAATGGTGTAAATATCAATTGATATCCATACTTGTTTGCATTCCTAGCTAATCATTTGAGGCATAATGAAAGTTGGTCTCAATTTCAAAGAATGCCGGGATACCATAGGTTAGCTTGTATAGATGTACAGTGTTTCAAGTATTAGGGAGTAGTTTTTAAAAGTGTTTGAAAGTTCTGATATCTAGCCATAGCAATAAGTTTGTAATTTTAAGTCATCAGGAACATGGTTTTTTATTTTACTATTTGGGTGCCGCATAGGCATAGGGACATTATACATATTTATTTACATTTTTCAAGTTGTTGCCAACAATGAGTGATGCAAAAGTTAATAGCAGAGGATTATTTTTACTAGAATGTTGATGAAATATTTGTTAGCTCACATGAAAGTTGGGTGTTTCATTGTTGCATGGCATATCTTCCATGTATCTATGGGTTAGTTATGATAAGCACCTTTAGTGTGTATCTTAGCTTGTAAATCTTAGACTAATATGCAATTAGTTTCCAATGCTGGACTTTTTTAGACTTGGGTTGTTCTTGGGTACATATTATTTTCCATGTCTAATTAGTACCTTGGCTACTCAAATGCCCTGGATTTTTTTAAATTTTTACTTTTTCTTTTGAAATGTAATTATATTATCCTTTGCATCTTAGTTATTTAATATAGATCTTTGTGCTTTGACTTTCTTTATTAGTTATTTTTTCTTGAGGTAAGAATTGATTCCTTAAGAATGGATTTTTGTTCTTCTCTCTAAGCATAAGCAGAATTATGTTGTTTGTTAGATTAATGGTTCGTGAGTTTTTATCTTTCTAATGGATACTTAGGATCGTCCTTATGCAGGAGGAACAAAAGTGAAATATCTTTTTAACTTTCATATATTAGTTTGAGAGGGAAGGGGGATTGTATAACATAGACTTTGGAGGTCACTTACATTGATCATGTTGGATTGATGACAAATTACTTTGGCTTTTAGAGTAGCATTAGAACATGCAGTTATGCAAGAGTTGGTTTACGTACATCATCTATCCTAATAGTGGATTTCAACTCCTTCAAAAATGCAAATTTGAAGGTGTGTACTTTCAAATATATAACTCTTCAAATGACTGATTAAATGTTTTTGGGCTTTTAAACTAAAATGGAGTTGGAGGACGCAATAGTTGATGTTAAAGAGTGACATCTATTTGTTCAAATATATTGTACTCAAAAGCTTTTTCTTAACACAATGTTTTTGCCATAAAACACATATTTGCAAACAAAAAGAGTCAGTTCCTTTTGCTATACATGTCAGGTTGAGTCATAGCCGATTACATATTTTAACTTGCATGTCTGATGGATGAACAAGGTCTACCTTTGGCACTTCAGAGTGTGTAGTGGGGATGGGGAAGAGTGGCTCTTGGGCCTTTTTGATGTGAAAAGGATCTATTAATTGCCTTACTAAACTTCTAATATAGTGAACTTTTCATACTTTGAATTTTCTTACCTTAGTCTAAGCATGCCTTGTTTTCACTTTCTCTAGTTACAACTGTTAACAACAGAAGAGTTGTGATGGATTAAATTATTGTGGCTGCATATGGTACTAATTCATTCCTTAATGCAGAGTTTACATCACACAATCTATTGCAAAGTCTGGAATCAAATAACCAGTTAGATAGACGAAGTAGGAGGAGAAGAGATGGTTCTGGCGACAGAGAAAAACATGAAGATGATAAAGACATTGATGACAAACTGTTTTCCTCAAAAGGGGATGTTGACAATGATGGAAGATCAAGGGATGAAAAGTGTAAGCAAGAAAAATATAAAGACAAGTATTGTGAGGATGTGGACAGGGAATACACGTGTCGTGAAGATAAGCAAAAATATAAACATAGGTCAAGAGACTATACTAGCAGCAAGTTGGATGATGATCATTTGAGGGATAAAAAAGAAAGTATGGAAATTTTGTTGAAGATATCTAGGCCTCAAGATGATAAGTATGACCATGAGCGAGATGATGATCTTGATTGCGATTATGATTTTGATCTCAAACGTGATTGTGACGATTACCATGATCGAAATCGTGACGGCATATGTGATCAGGACCACAAGCATGGTCGTGATTGTGTGCGTGATAGAGACCGAGATCAAGATCAGGATCGTGAGCTTGACCATGACCATGACCATGATTGGGACTGGGAAAGAGATCGAGAGAGATATCATGCTCATGATCGAGATTGGAATCGTGATATAGAAAGAGACCGTGACGCTGACAATGATCGTGATAAAGACCAAGAACTTGAGCAAACTATTGACTTCAATGAAGCAGATGCTGATGAAAGGATTTCTAAATACAAAGATAGCCAGAAGGGAAGGAAAAGATCTGATGAGTTTGACGATAACGTTGATCGGAAAGGTAAAGCTACCCAAACTTTCTATCCTGATATGGAAAAGAAGCCTTTTGGAAGCAATAAGGTTGAGTCAGATATAGATAGGGGAAGGTCACATTCACGCCAACCTCATTTAGACAACAATGTCACCAACAACAGATGGAGGTCTTCCGAAAGTACCAGTTTAGCAGATGAGTATAGGTAAACACCCATATGTTTTCAGCCATTTTATTGAATACAGCACTCTTACTATCGTCATTTGTAATAATCTCTTCATTCCTTTTAACCCTTTGCATTTTCATGCTTTGTGGTTTACAATCAGAAATTGTGCTTCCTTTTAGTTAAAAAAATGATTGGCTAGCAAACCATGTCAGGTCCTTCGATCTTGGTATTCATTGGTATCAATACCCACCTGTGGGTTGCTTGAATATCCTAGTAGAGGATATAGCTGGGGTTTCCTTTCCCCGATTAATAGCATAATATGTGTATACGTTTCCTTATGATATAAAAAGAAAAAATGATTTGATTTTGTGTTCAGAGAAAGAAATTTGCTTTAATTTCCGTTTCCAGTTTTTTTGTGAACTCTCAGTGGAGGATGAAGTGCTATATTCTAGGAATGGTACATTTATTGGTATAATGTATTCATCACTATTGTGACGATGAAAAATAACATTCCATTTTGTGCCGTTGGCTTTGTGTGTAGTTGATCTTTTGAAATTTTCAAAGTGGCTATACATTTATATTTGTTGTTAAAGATGCCTTCAAATTTTTCAGATTTGATGGTCTATTGGAGGACAATTTTGCATGCAATGATATTCCTATCTTGAAATAAACTTCTA
Source organism: Erythroxylum gracilipes (assembly GCA_026413385.1). Lineage (NCBI taxonomy): Eukaryota > Viridiplantae > Streptophyta > Magnoliopsida > Malpighiales > Erythroxylaceae > Erythroxylum > Erythroxylum gracilipes. The sequence goes on along the minus strand of JANZLC010000007.1, from coordinate 7,683,992 downwards.
TTTATGAAAGAACTGTACAGTGTTTTTGTTGTTGAATAGAATGATAATTGTGTTGCTATACACTTTTTCCTTTATAGGCATTTTAAGCCAGATGAGCCAACACATAGAGATGCTGTGTCAGAGGCAAGGCCTAAAACAATTTCATCCAGGGGAATGATTGGCTTTTCTGGAGCTTCAGAAACAGCTTCCAAGTATAGATCAAGTGAAAGATCTACAAAGTTTGATGATTTGCACATGGTGGAATTGTCATTAGAGAGGTCATCAACTTCTAAAGCTTCGCCTTTGGGCTTGGTCAACAGATCTCCTTCATCTAGTAGTCTTGAGCGCAGGTTTACAAACAGAAGCGGTACAAGGAGGAGTCTGGACATTGAGGAATCAAATAGGAGTAGTTCTTCTATGGGTGCAAGAGATTTAGTCCCTTGTGATGAGAGACATGATCTACCTTTGGAGAAGCCACTGGTGGATGATTTGATTCCAAATGATTCACCGTTCTACCATAGAACTAGTCAGAACAACCCTGCTGTGACCCCTACATTCAGAGGTGGAGTGGGCTCTCCATTTGTTGGTGTTCTTGAAGAAGACAATAGGATCAATAGTGGAGCTAGGTATAAGCAGAGTGTTGATCCCATTTTGGGAAGAGGACAAGGAAATAATTGGAGGGGTGCCCCAAACTGGTCCTCGCCGATGCCAAATGGGTACATTCCTTTCCAACATGGACCACCTCATGCTAATTTCCAAACGTTAATGCCGCAGTTTGCTACTCCCCCCTTGTTTGGTGTTAGACCCTCCATCGAAGTCAACCACTCTGGAATTGCATATCATATCAATGATGTTGACAGGTTTTCTGGTCATTTGCGTCCACTTGGGTGGCAGAATATGATGAATGGATCAGGGAACACTCATGTGCATGGATGGGACGGAAGTAATGGCGTATATAGGGGTGAAATGCACATGTATGGAGGATCCGAATGGGAGCAGAATAGGCATCCAATGAATGGTCAGGGATGGGAAACTGGTGTTGACAGATGGAAGGGACAAAACTGTGATTCCAAAACAGATTTGCCATCAAAATCCTTAATAGAGGATAGTCAGGTGCAAGCTCAAGCTCCTGTGGATGCTTTATATGCTGGGCAGGGGGCTCAGAAGTCAGAAAATGAAAATGGCTATAATGGGCTACAGGAGAAAACCCATGAGACAAAGCCAGCTGGTATCTATTCTGTCAAAGAATCATCTAAACTTTCAAAGAAAAATACGAATGAGAAGATGCCATATGCTTCTGAAATTTCGACTGATTCTAGGACTGCTTACTCTTACTCTGCTTATCTTTCCAAGCTGGACATCTCAACTGAACTTGCCAGCCTAGATATTTATTCCCAGTTTCTGAGCTTTCTGAACCTAAGACAGAACACAATTGTAGATGACAGCATGGCGATGCTTGTGAACTTGAAGGTAGTACTCATCTCTGTCTCCTGCATTGAAGACTTCCATTGAAATATTTATAGGACTAAAAACTTTCTGATGTGCCAGTGTGGAGCAAAAGCAGTATCCAAAAGTTCCAATTCCTTGTTGAATCCTTCACTCTTTTCAGCCACAAGTGATTCTGTCCATAAGGTAAGCTTGATGGATTAGATGGTAAGTTGCTACTGATTAGTGACATGTCATTTCAGGTCCTGTTTAAGCATGTTAATGAAATCAAATTCACCATGTTTTTTTTTCATTTGTAGAGGTAGGGCATAATTGAATGTTTTCCTTAAGGTATATATTTTATATTTTTAATGTGAATTAAGAGTTGAGATGTTAGGGACTGATAGGTGAATTATAAATTCTAAAGCTTAAACAGCTGAATTTCATTTGCCAAAAACATGATAAGAACTACCGATGATCACCAAATCTTGTTTTTGTCCTTTCCCACGTGGTTTATTTTGTACTATCCTACTGCTATTGTGTGCTATAAAATGAATTAAACCGTACCGTTGTTTTTGGATTACATCTGTGGTAGAAATTTTTAGAAGGTTTATTTAGTTTCCATATTTCCTTTGATCCTTTTTGCCATACTCTTTAGAAAAGAATGTCTTATTGGTCTAAGAAATTTGCCCCCATTGAAAACTCAGTCTGTTTGTCTCCCTGGAGTTGCTTCTTAATGGCATTAGACTGCTCTGCGTGGGTGAATTTATGCAAGTTGGGGTGTTTTTACCTGTATTACTTCAAATTAATGTTGGGTAGAAGTGCCTTTTGTACAATGATGATTCTAGTCAGTAACTCATATACATGCAAATAATAACTATTACATCTGTTTTGTCTACGAGGGATCTGTTGTTCATTTCTTGACTACAAATAACTATACATCTTGTAGTCCAGGTTACTACTACTGGGCACCACAGGTGGCTATCAAGTATTTTTGTCTCTGGTGAACCAAGAGTGCAAATTATTTTGTAATTGCCATGTTTGGAAATCTGAAGCTTGGTTTAATTTCTTTTCCGCAGAGAGCCTTGCGCATTTACAAGAAGCAGAAACTTTTGGTTGATATTCCATCTGTTAATAGTAGACAAGTAGGGCTCAACTCCGTATCCAAAATGGAGGAGCAAGTCCTTGTCAGTAACGTGATCGCAGCACAGAACTTCACGTTAAGTTGTGAGGGTGAAATGAATAAGGCAGTAGTACTGGACTTGGGTCAGGTGAAGGCAGAGGCTACAACAGTTGCTTGTGGACCGACATCTGAAGAGATGGTGCCATCAGACAACCTAGTGACAGTTCGTGCTCATGACCCGCCTGTAAAGTTGGACATGCTTGACGAAGTCGTTAGCCATTATGGCCCACAAAAGCCAACCCATACTGTTAGTGGTGATCATATAGATGCCTCTGAAGGAGAGAGTACCGCAGCTGATGCCTCTGATGGCCATAACATGGATGAGACTTGCAAGATCAAAGACGATGTTTCTTTTAATTGTGCTGAAGAAGGCCGGGGCCTTGGTGATGCAATGTATGGTTCTTTACTATTTTCAGATGATCCTTGCAAGGCATCCGATGATTTGATGGTTGGTTCAAATGAGTCAGAGTCAGTAATTTTAAGTCGGATACATCATTCTCCTGAAAATACACATTGAGACATTTTCGATATCTATGATCTTCAATGCCATTTTCGGATCAAGATCTTACCACTTCTTTGTTGTTTTTCTTTTGAGAAAGGGAATAAAAATAAAAAGAAATCAGCTTCGGATCCCAAGATTGGGGGTTCCAAGCTTCCACCAAGTTTTCTGCGTTTATCTGCATTTGGTCTTCCTTATTTTGTAGTGCTCTTTCTATTTGCTAGTAGGCATACTATACAAGATAAGATCCAAACGTTGAGCGATCGGTGTCTTGAACTGCTTTCACAATGTTATAGTTGCTAGGTGTCACTGTTCACTGAGTTTGATAAGACCTCAACAGAGGTTTCTATTAATCACTATTTACACATAAGATTGCCTACATTAGTGTAGGATGATGAGCAACCATTATTCAGGGTAAGTGTTGTTTATGATTAAGAATGAAGAATTCAAAGAAATTAAAAAGGGTTGGGGGTTCGATGACTTATGTGATGGACCTATATGAAGTATGTATATAACATTATAAATTATTAATAAAAACAAAAATTTTAAATTTTATTTGATTAAATTTGCACACTACCTTCATTTGGATTTAATTAATTTGGCTATCATAACATGTAGACTAGGGCGAGAGTAAGCTGCTTCTTTTTAACCACTTGGAGCTTTTGCAATGGCTTCACTGATTTAGCTCCTTAGCTTTTCATCCCTGTTCAGTTGCCTATTTTCTTTCTTTGTTTTACCTTACCTTCTCCATCTTTACAAGGAATTAAAGGCAAAGACCAAACATATGAAGATAACTTTACAAGGATTAATTATAGAGTCGCAAGAAAAAGAGACCATTCAAGACGAATAAGATGCATTGCTAAGATTAATCACTGTTCTACATGTTATTAAAGATGAAAAATGCTAAATACATGAAGAACAAGGCTTAGAGAATGTATGATAACTTGCTCTAGTTGTTTTTAATTAAATAGAGCCCAATTTGCATAATAAGAGATATTTAAAGGCTTTAGTTCATTTTTTGTTATTAGTTAGCATGTTTTATTGTAATTGGGCTATAACTTAATTATTAAGCTCAAACCGTTTTGGTATTATTTTATAGTTTTGGTTAATTTCTAATTTGATCAGGATTCCTTAAATTTCTATTATGATTAGATTCCTTACGAAAGTAAGAATATGAATTAAAATACGATTTTAGAGTCCTAGTTAAAATAGTATTAGTAGTTAGTGTTTGAATCCTTACTACACTTAATAGGAAATGTTCCTTTTAGACTATAGTTCTCTTTTCCTTTTAGGATTCTAGTTCTTAGAGATTTTATGCCTATAAAAGGATGTCTTATTGTTGTAATTCGTGCATTATCAATATAGAAATCAACTTAAGAGTTTTCTTCAATTTTTGAAAATTTCGCCATATTCTTTAACAAGAGCTTAGTATGATATTATCAAGGCAATTTGTGACGATCAAAATCCTTATAGCTTTGGTTATAATCTATGGGTTTGGTTAGGGTTAAGTCTCCTTGCTTTATTTGAATACCATATTAGGGCTCTAATTCCTTGTGGTTCGGATTTTAGACGATTCTAGCCAAAGGTTCACATATTATTTACCTTATCCTCCTTAATCAAAGTTGATTTAGTTGGGTTGGGTTAGAGTTGAAACTATATTTCAACAAGTTTGCTCCTAGTGGCCTTTATGTCTCAAAATTTGCTTATGGAATTCTTCAAGTGTAAATCATTGAGACCAATTTTATGGATTAGAATTTCCTAAAGCAATTAAAATGTTTAATGCTTTCCACCTCCTAATTCATTCCTTACTTAATAACCTCTTAAAAACATTCCAAATTTGCTAAGTAGTTCAAGAAACTAAGTGGAGCCAAAACCTCATCATTGACAGAGTTTTAATGAACTTTTATTTGTGTGTGATCAAAGTATAAAGGACTCTTGAAGATAGCCAAGCTCCTTGAAAATTAGATTAACCAATGCTAGTTATCCAGTTTCTTCCTCGTTATCGATTTCCTTATTGTTTATTGCTCAAAGTGAATTGATAGCCCTCATAAGTTAAGTCAACGACCCCAATATTAGCGAAATAAGATCTTATCTCATTACAAAGAAGTTTGATGCAATTCTCACCTTAAGCCTCAATAGAGAAGAGAGTGAAATTGAAATCACCAAGTAGAATCCATGGGGTTGATAAGCCAAATCCTCTCATAAGAAGATCATTCCATAGGCCAACTCTTTATAAACCAAAATTGGAGACATAGATGAATGAAAAAAAGGCTTTACAATTACTCCATCTTAAATTAATCAACATGTGAATTACTTGTTCATTATCAAAGAAGTTAATACCTTAAAACTCTTTTCCAAATAAAAAACAGAATATATTCTCTCCTAATGGTGAAATTGATGATTGGATATAAAATGTCAACGTATTTTAATTAACCAAAGCTCTTTGCAAGCTAACTCCTTGAGCTTTGTTTCTTACTGTTCAAAAGCCAAAGGTTTAATGGAGGAAACATAATCAACAACAACTTGTTGTTTATTAGGGTTATTAATACCCCTCATGTTCCAAGCTATAATAGTCCAAAAGGAAGGTTAAAAAGAGCATGAACCTTTGATGCTCTTAATCTTTGCTTTCCCACCAAATTTCCTTTTGAAAACAAGGGCGAAGGAGTTAGAGTTACCTGCATCAGATAAGTGAGTAACCACTTTTATAATTTTACAAGTACTTGGAAGGCTAGGAGAAAAAATAGTGAAATCAAGAGCCTTAAACATCAAATCAAAGTTTTTTTTCATAAGCCAAAGTAACTAGAACTGCGCTTTCACCACTCAATAAATCCTTCTGAAAAGATGACATAATGATTATGGGTGAATTAACCTTATAAACTAAGCAACTAGGAACAACAAGCTCAAGCTCATTAACAATATAAGCAGATGCTTTAGTACACTCAAATGCAGCACTAGATAGATCATTAATAGCAATACGATGCACATTGCTATTAAGATAGATACATTTCCTCCTATCAGACTTGTCTTATTAACAACATTAGATTACTTATTTCCTTGTAGCATATGAATTTAAGGATGCGTTATAGGGCTCCAAGCCTAATAATTCATTATAATCCCCTTTTTGAAAAACTATACCATTCCTTGACCATTCTTTTCAAGAGTTATCTAGTGTCAGAATCCAATGGTAAGTGACATGAAAAACATCCTCCTCAAGTTCTTCTTTTGTCATTCAGTAGCATTAAGGGGATTCCATTGGGCAATTTCTGGGATATTTCCACCTGAGCACAAGGCCTAATGAAACCTATTCTATTTAAGGTGGCCATATGCTCATTTAATCATAAAGGTTGGCCTATATAACTTACCATATAGCTCAAACCAATTATGGACTAATATAGATGGAAATTGGTGCTAGTGCAAGTTGCTCTCAATCATTCCCTTCCTCCTTAAAAGGATTCATCTTTGAATCACCTACATTATACAAAGATAAATCAGTAACATTAAAAGTAGCACTCACATTACCATATTTGCTTGGAAAATATAGTTTGAAGGCATTGTCATTAATCTTCTCCAACACTTGAAAAGGTCTATCTCCTTTAAGCTGTAGCTTAGATGTCCTTTAAATAGGAAACCTCTTCTTACATATATGAACCCAAACCCAATCTTCAGATTCAAAAATAACCTTTATACACCCATTATTAGCTTATCTTGCATATTGTTCATTTTTTCTCTCCATGTTATCACAAACCTTAACATGAAAATCCATAAAAAATAACTTATGTTTATTATCCAAATTAATAAGTTCATTAGTTAAAAAAATAGCATGCATGTACAAAAGTACAAGTAGTTGATGCCTGCTAATTTAGCACCGTCAATCTCACAATTACTAGCAAAAGCACTAACTCTCTTTCTTTTCTCTTTATTTTGCACTTCACACTCTAATTTTTTATTCTTATTGTGCTGCACTATTCTCTTTTCACTTTTCTGCATACACTCACTTTCTTACCACTGTTTTCTTTTGCTTAAGTGGTCACTTATTTTTCACTCACCTTACACTATTTTTCTTGAGCTATCTATCTATTCAAACCACTAATGATTTTATCCATTATTTTCCTATTAAAAATCTCTACTAAAGTCCTTATAATAATTGCTAGGTATATCTTAGACAATAGATAGAGAAATTGGAATGCCATATTGAGACTAAAGATTTTTAGAAACCATAGTAGACCAATCAAGGACAATGTTTGACTACACTAAGTTGGATTTGAATGGGACACATATTAAATTGAACATTATTTAGATGGTGCAACATTTTGTCTAATTTAATAGGCTATAGGATAAGGATCCAATGAACATATAGCCAATTTTCTAGAGATTTTTGACACCTTTAAGATCAATGGTTTCACTGATGCAATTAGATTAATATTATTTCCGTTCTTCTTGAGGAAATAGGCAAAGCTATGGTTGAATTCTTTGCTTAAGGGAACTATCACCATATGAAACCAACTCCTTATGAAGTATTTTCCACTAGCCAAACCTTTTAAGCTGAGGAATGACATCTCTTCCTATGCTGATATTGTTATAGAAGTGCTCTAAAGGCAATTACCTTTAGCACTTATTGTATAAATCTTTTTGATTAATAAAAAGGCTTTTTTGTTAATTTGATATTTATGTTATTTATGAATTGATAGTGATCTTAAATCAAATTAATGAAGTCTTTGATACATTACATAACATGAAGGCAATCATGATGAGATCATTATAATGAGATTCCTATCATGTGTAATTGTGTTAGTATCTAAATTATCCCTAGTCATAGGATTAATAAGACGGGACATTATTAATCCAGATAGACTAGCACATGTTATACTCCTTGATTAGATCAAGCAGTGGATCTCATAAGTTGTAAGCATTAGTTGTTTAGAGTTAACATATGGATGCTTGCTAAGAGTAGTAAGTATATTAGATGACCTACCATGAGACAATCATATGGATAATCTATCCTAGTGTCAATGATAGTCTCATCATAGCAATGATGCAAATATCCTTAGACTTCAGGTGCTCAAGGATATCTTGGATACTAATCTTTGACTCCATCCTCATTGCCTCTTAGAGATTGCTAATAGGGTGGTAATTAGGTACAACTTGAGGTATTCAAAGGTAATTAAGTAGCCAATAAAGAATTCACCACTCCTAATAGAAGGAGATGATACCTACAGCCTCTTGTCAGGGTCATTACTCGAGAATCTCTGGCCAGAGTGAAAATGTCATAAAGAACTTGTTATACTAGTGCTCTAAAGGCAATCGCCTTTAGCACTTTTGTATAAACTTTATTTTGATTAATAAAGCGAAAGGAAATTTTCATTAATTTAATGTTCATTTATTTATGAATTGATGTCATTCTTAAATAGAATTAATGAAGTCCATGATACAAAACATAGCATGAAGGAAATCATGATGAGATCATGATAATGAGATTTCTATCAAGTGCAATTATGTTAGTATCTAAATTATCCCTAGTCATAAGATTAATGAGACTGGACATTTTTAATCCTGATAGACTAGCACATGTTATTCTCCTTGATTTGATCAAGCAGTAGATCTCATAAACTGTAAGCATGAGATGTTTAGAGTTAACATATGGATGCTTACTAAGAGCAGTAAGTACATCAGATGACCTACTATGAGATTATCATATGGATGATCTATCAAATGTCAGTGATTAATCTCATCATAGCAATGGTGTAACCTTAGACTTGAGATACTCAAGGATATCTTGGATAATGATCATATTCTTTGACACCATTCCTTGTTGCCTCAAGATGAGGTCGCTTATAGGGTGGTGATTGGGTACAACTATTGGTATTCAAAGGTAATAGGGTAATCAATAAAAGATTCACCACTCTTGATAGAAGGAGATGATACCCATGGTCTCTTGTCGGGGTCATTACTCGGGAGTCTTTGGCCAGAGTAGTTATGTGTCATGAAGAGAGTCTTCAATGACACATAGAGTAATAAGGTCTCTAGGATAAAAACTAACATCATTTGGACTAGATGTGACATAGTCTGTCTAGTGGGAGTTGACACATAGCCCATACTCTGAACTAAGTGGGGTATAGGATGGTGAAGGAACGAATTGCACGGTAATTGTCTATAGAAAAGTTCACAAGTTGGATAATTAACTATCAAAGAGTTCGTGTGTTAATTCACTTATGTTCCGATAAATTGGCATCATGAAACCCTTCATGATTTGCTTGGATTAAGAGTTAATTCAAGTGGCATGAAACCATTCATGATATGCTCAGATTAAGAGTTAATTCAAGTGTCCAAAATAACCGGGAACCTAAGGGTCACATGCATAAAAAATCCGATAAAATATAAAGTGTGCATGACTGTCATTTTAAGCAAGTTACGATTGGCAAGTGTTACATAAGTTAGTTCTTCACTTATGTACACATGAAATTAAGCTAAAACACACACAATTGAGAGGCAAAGGGTCCAAAAGAGTTTTGGAGGTTGAGAGGAGCGATTTTGAGGTTTATTCATGCAATTTTATGCAATTGTTACATGAGTTTAATGGCATGTAACTTGTTTATGATCTAACTCTCAATTGAGTATCTACTTGAATTCATCTTGTTTGGTGTCTAAACACCCTTATACACTAATTTTTCTTCATCTTTGCATGTTCTTCACTAGTTTTTGAAGGTGTTTTGGTGTTTGCTACAACCCAAACAAGTAGAAGATTCAATAAAGGAGGAGCATTTGCAAGGCACATATGCTATAATTTCATGTTCTTACATTCTACTTATACATGCACATAGATTCTGGATTTTTTAAGGATGTCTTGGTGTTGGAATTTTGATTCCAATGCTTCCGCTGCATAGCATTCATGAGATACATGGACCCATGTATTAGATGATCTATTAAACATGTGCAAACTGTTTGCTGGGTTGTGACTAAAATGCATGTTGATTTGGAAAAATTCGTATAAAATGTATTAAAAATGTTCTTTATGATTTTCTTTCACATAAATGTTTATAAGATGTTATATTATGTTTTTGTTAAATGAAATTATATTTTTGAAAGCTGAAGGGGTTGACTTGTTTGATGACTTATGTGTATGTGTTTCGGTTATAAGACCTTGAAACATTTTTATGAGATAAGAAATGTATTATTTTGATGCTAGTAGTATGCTAAGTGCATGTTCTTGAAATTAGGGCTTCAGAAAATTTCCGGACATCGAATTGGTCCCTTTAGTATCTAGTAGGTTAACTTGTTTATCTTAATAATTTTGGCCATCAAGAGAACTTGTCTTGATAAATTTGAGATGACCTATGGATATTTTAGATGACTAATTGATGTTCGATAATTTTAGAAACTGTAGGGATTAATTTAGAATTAATCTAAGTAGAGCATTGCATTTCTAGTGTGAATAGAATAGGCATGTGTACTAGACTTAAAGTGTTTAATTTGGACATCTTCATAATTGAATTTTAGGGTTCCTAATCAAATCAAATTCATAATTCGAATTAGTCGAGACTAAAACTAACACCCGATTCGGTTCAAGAGTTAATTTGAATCACAAAATTTTAATGTGTAGTCAAATCACAACCTAAATTAAACCTTCTTTGTGTGTTACATGCATTAGATGCTTTTTTTAAGGGTTGGTTAAAAAGGCATGATAGGGTTGTTATGGACATAGGCTCAATTTAATTGAGGCGTCTATAATCAGGCCATATAGTAACTATCTGAATATATATGTGAGATATATATAAGACCATCCAAGTATTAATGAGACCTAAGAACAAATTCCTCAACCTAAAGATTAGGACTTACGTCTTCCATTGATATGATGAGAACCATATTTTTTTAGAGTTGGGTTGTTAGGCAAACCCAAGCTTGCTCTACACGAATATGTTTAAACAATGGAAATTAGATTTTCAGATTAATGGGTTAGTCTTAACCCAAAGCATTGATTTGTTGGGCAAACCCAAGGTTAATGTGGATAGAGGTGAAGTTGGGTAATATACATGAGATGTATACTGATTGGCTCTTCTTTTCGATCTAAAGATCGAACCCTTGGAAGCTGAATCAATAAAATAATTTAATTCCAAGGATTGCAATATAGGGTGCAACCTCGGGTCGTCTCACTTAATCGGAACCTAATGAAATGGACCTAAGCTAGCCTATATGTCATAAAA
>JANZLC010000007.1:7659481-7672429 GCA_026413385.1 Erythroxylum gracilipes | reverse complement strand
AATCATGCCATATAGTTATAGTAACTATCTGAATATATATGTGAGATATATATAAGTCCATCCAAGTATTGATGAGATCTAAGAACAAATCCCTTAACCAAAATATGAGGACATTGATATGGCAAGAATCAGAGTTCTTTTGGTGTTAGGTTATTGGGCAAACCCAAGCCCACTCTACACGAATATGTTCATACCATGGAAATTAGATTTTCAGATTAATGAGTTTGTAACAGTCCAGACCACCCGCCCACAGATATTATCTACTTTAGGTTGCCTCTTGGGTTAAACCCCTCACGGTTTTGCTCTTCCCACCTTTGGAAAAAAGCGTTTTGTGGGGGAGAGGTATCTATTTCCTTATAAGACATACTTCGTTCTCCTCTCCAATCGATGTGGGATCTTACACTCTCTACCCCCTTAAGGTCCAACCCTTTTTAAGATCCAGCCTAGCTGGCACAACGGTTCGGGTACCAGCTCTGATATCATTTGTAACAACTCAGACCAACCGCCCACAGATATTGTCCGCTTTGGGTTTCTCCTCGGGCCAAACCCCTCACGGTTTTGCTCTTTCCACACTTAGAAATATAATATTGTCCGCTTTGGGTTGCCCCTCGGGCCAAATCACGGTTTTGCTCTTCTCACCCTTGGGAAGACGCGGACAATATCTGTGGGCAGATACTTTAGGCTGTTACATTATGCCTATTCTTCCCATTATAACATTAAACTCTATACCTAGGTTTTGATCCATATATAAAAGCTTGATGCTTGCTTTTAGGATTAGTCCTAGTAAATGTGGAATGTGCATGCATATGCTTGGATTTGGATGTTATATACTGTTGAGGCAAGTTTTAATCTATTTAAATCCCTCAATATACTGCAAGCGCACCAGTAGGTGTAGTATGTGAGATGTCGATGCCTCGAGGAGTTGTCGAACTAATCTAATTCTAAGTTATCTAAGACCTAAAAATTATTTAAAATGAAACTAAAAGCTGAACAGAAAAGTAAACATGTGAAAATGATTGATTGGAATTAAAATATAAATTTAACACACAAAGAATCAAATTGAGCACCACCAAATTAACAATGGAAATCACACAAGGAAGAGTAGTCGATTATGAGAAGGGAGATTTATCCTATTATCAAACACTAACATGATTACTTTTGAGTTAATACGGTATCGGTCTTAGACTTTGGAATGGTGGGTTACTCTCTCTCGAGTTATAATCATTAAACCCTAAATCATAACCCCTAATTGAATTATGGATTTTGCAATCTCTTAATTAACAAAAAACCCATAAATCTAATTAGATCTTAAGCTCTCTAATAGACTACTGGGTTCTTACACGAGATCTCTCTTTGTCTAAATTCCCTATTTAATTATTTGTGTGAGCTATTGGATTGTTTAACTCTCATTACCCAATCTAATCGCTTTGCTATCAGTTCACTCTCTCGATTTGTTACCAAAGCATGTAAATATAACAAATAATCACAACACCCAATGTATTAACATCAAAAGAAATCATATTAACGTTGATTAAGAACAAAACCTTAAAAAAGTTTAGAACATTATCATCAAACCCAAATCCATCACTAACATTATCATCAAATCCAAATCCATCACTATCAAATCCATCTTATACATTCAAAAGAAAGAACAATAAAGATGAAATGAAATGTCACTTGGAAGGGTCTGAATAGATTGGGAAGATAGCAGTACTGCAACCCTTCTTCTCCTTCTTCCTTTCTCCTCCTCCTCTCTTATTTTTTTCCCTCTCTCCTTAGATCTTTATCAAAGTGACAGAAAATGGAGCCCCCTTTTAGGTCTTCATTCTTTTCTTTTTATAGCTTTTCCATTTAGGGTAAACATTAGGGTTTACTTGGGCCCAAAATTCTGAAATATCCCTCGAAAGGTCGCGTTTTAGAAGTCAGTTCGCATCTGTTGTCACGCAAGAAGGAATCTCAAAGTAACTTAACTATTACCAAACAACTATCGATTATTAAACCTACACATTCTAAATCATATTCTAAAGATTTTAGGCAGACTAAAAGACTATCATTGCCTATTTGATTTTTGGTTTAGAACACTAACCATCTTTGGGATGAATATAAATTATAATTTGCAAACAAAAATTATATAAAATGGTATAAAAAGAACATATATAAGACTTTTATCTAAAGAGCTTTGTCTTCTATTCAACCCCCCCCCCCCCACAATAACGTGAATAAGAATTTATTATAAATTGCTCTAAATTTAAAATATTAATATATATAAATTTAGACTTAATTTTTTTTTAAAAAATTATAACCCAAAATCAATTCTTAAATTTTTTAAACATAAACTCAATCCATGGAGTAATTTTTAAAATTCAAGTCCTTTAATTTTTAAATTTAACTTGTTAAACCATATAAACCAAATCAATATATACAAGTATATTTTTGGCTTGTTCTAAATTTTCCATAGAAGGATCTTTGTTACTTTTCGGCATGCTACTTGATAGCTAGTTTTTACTTCAATATTTACAAATAATGAAAAACCAATCACCTTTTTATTAAGGTCAAAGATTTGTCAAAAACAAAATAAAATTATATATGAAAAAAGGAAATTACACATTTTCTTTCTACCTAAAGAATAACAATTATAAAAAAAAGAAGAAATTACAAAATTTCTGTACGACTCAAAGATCCCAAGCTCATGGTCACGGATGGGGGTTAGAGCTCCTTGCGGAGAAACAATGACTAACTCTGGGCTGTCCTAATTCATAAACTTTCGACAATTTGGGGCTTTACATAAACATGGCACTTTGAATTCATCAGGTTCGTCAGGGTCAAACAAGTAGTCGTACCTATCAAATACACATCAACAGTAATAAGATGAGACCACACAAATTATCTGAGTACCTCAAGTTGAGAGAGAACATAGCGTTTGAAAAAGAGAGAAATTACGTAAGCTCGTCACCAGCTGAGACATTACTCTTAGCGATAAGTACAATCCGACTTTCGTCATCACCCACACTCATAATCCTTGCATAGCAATTGGGCATACACTGCGTCGAAAAACAGAAAAAATGTGTAACATAAGAAACTTCATAAAATTTGGGTTACTACGAGCGCCGCTATTGGGAGTGTGTGAGTTAGTTGTAGTGCACGCTTTGCATGGACGAGAAATTTTCTTTTCTCGGTGACTCGTAATGTCAAAAAGGCAACAGTACGGACCGTCGCATTCCATTTCACATAACAGATTATTAGTCTGCAATGGCATGCAACATACAGGTATAGACAACTTCAACAAGAAGGCGGAAGTCAGAAGGAAAACCAAGCAGAGACTTACTGAATGGTTTATCAAGCGCGCTATATTTCCTTTATCAGTAGCATCTACCACTACCTCTTCGCTGATTTTAAAAAGCTGTTCAGAGAAGTTTAAATCAGAGTTAGCTGTCAGGTTGATAAGGAAAGAACGGAAAAAGGGTGATAATAAAGGCATACAATCAGAAGGCAATAGTAAATTCAATTAATAGAACAACATAATGATATCGAAACAACTTCAATCACTAGTTGAACCGCCGTCTCACACTACTAAAACCACCTGCACATAATAGAAGAGCACAGAGGAGACAAACTCACATAACAGTCTTTTCCTTCTAATCTATAGCGTGTCTCCCTAAGGTCCGCAACACTGCGTCTTACCTGTTCACCACGATACTCAAGAACCTGGACACACAGCCATGTTATTTGCATAAGAAAAACACATTCGTACATGTGTATGATGTCTATGCAATACGCATGTAGCTCGTTTTTTGGAAGAATAGGCACGTGACTCCTAGTCCATGAAATACAATAAAGTTAACTGAATAAACAAATTTCATGCAACAAAAGCAAGCTTGACATTTACTGCACAAGTGTCGATTTACAAAATGCTTAAGGGTGTCAAGGCTTCTATTGTTTGATAATGCTATAACATTTAACTCTCGCATAAATCTGAATTCACACTAATACCGAGATAGAGAATTTTATACGAGGGACCATTTAACAAACCATTTCTCCTTCTTGAATGTTTCTTCGCGCAAAGAGACCCCATCCATGTATTCCAGATCTACCAAAGCATACTCGGTCATTTTCAGTTCTCTGGATCATGCATAACCATGAAATTATCAGAAAGACAAGAAGGAAAGAAGCTGCTAAAAATAAATATAAGAATGAAAAAAATTGCCTGCAAGTGATATAGCCTTTCTCTAAAGGATGAAAAGCTTTTAGGCTCCTCTACTACCTGTCAAACAAGAAAGCGAAGCACCTTGCTCATCAATAATATATTGATTCCTCTAGATTCAGATATAAACAGGTGAAAACACAAATCCTCACAACAGTTGAAGATTAAAATAGAGAATCTTACTCTGTACATGTTGAGGCTTTGAATTGCACCTAATGGATGATGACAAGGTCCTGTCAACTTATGGGAAATGGCTTCTTCAGCTGTTCTCTGGTGTATCACAAAAAGGAAAGTGTGTCAGAGTTGATCTTGGAACCAAGCAAGTTGTGCTATTCTATAAATAGAAAAAATGCAAAATTAGTACTTTTATATGTTTAAGGTGTTCTGATCTTTCACTAAAATTGATTAGACAACCTTTCCCATTTTTAACAGGATACAGTTCCTTCTCATCAATCAGATAGTTGATCTTATATTTAGTCGTAAAAGCTTTAGGTATCTAGTAATACATGAAGCACAGAAAGTATCTGAAGGATCCATGCTTAATAAAAAGAAATCCAAACTCTGCTGGCAGTTGACTACAAACACCAGAATTCAAAATCTCACCATCCACGCAGGAAAATATTAAGATAGCAAAGCTGTAGAAATGTTGTACCGAGGACCTGGTGTTGTTTATTGATTCACTGACTAATGCTGTTAAAGAGGAAAACTACCATTACCTTCTTGTTATTGTCAACTCGTTTGAAGATTCGACACCTTGCAGCAGAGTGTGGTTCAGTCTCTATAGTTTCTCTTGTTGACAATTCTTCAAGTTTCAATCCGTTTGCTGAAATAAGTCTTGTACCAACCCTTTTCTTATTTTGATTGAGGCTTTTGGCAGAAAACACGCCCACAGGAGTCTGTATAACTAAAACAGTATCTGGATTTGGAGCTCTGAACAAAATAAACATGAAAACATGAAACTATATAAGCATATTTATGCAAAACAAGTAATGAGAGTGGTAATGCACAAAATAACAGTAAATTCAACAGAAATGAACTCCCACTGCAAATGCCCAGGAGATAGATGCTACCACTGTTATCAAGAAAGAGGACACATACCTGTGGTATGCACAATAAGAAACCATTTTTGTTGTCTGCTTTCCATTTTTCTCCAAGCAGTGCAACTGTAAATAGAACAAATGAAATTACAACTTCAAAACAGAAATATACAAGCTAATCCACGAAGATTAAAGCTTAAGCTATCTAGTGCAACTTATCAATGCACATTCTTCTACAAGAAATATCACAACATTTTTTAGGTAAACAACTAATTCACCTCCATCCGATACCCAGCCCTCGAAGCACACATTGCATGGAAGTAAGTAGAACACTTGCAGCATTGAGTGCAGGAACCATGGACTTGCTTGCAAATAA
The DNA here is from genome assembly GCA_026413385.1 of Erythroxylum gracilipes. NCBI lineage: Eukaryota > Viridiplantae > Streptophyta > Magnoliopsida > Malpighiales > Erythroxylaceae > Erythroxylum > Erythroxylum gracilipes. The sequence goes on along the minus strand of JANZLC010000007.1, from coordinate 7,666,815 downwards.
CACAAATCTGGAAATCCATGTGAGGAGGAGATATAGATTATTGCACAAAAATGCATCTTTTATCTACATAAAAGAGTGATATTCTCGTAAAGCACATGCTAGAACTGAATATAAAATAAAGCCAGAGTCTTAATGCTTTAAGGAATATTTATAAAAAACAGTAGACACATAGAGTATCTCCCTCTTTTATTAATCTTGTTTTTTATCCTTTACTTCAGGCTAAAAGTAATACCCGATATCAGTACGAGAATGAAGAGGTAATCTCCAATTATAAACTTCCAAGAAGTACAAAGAAAATAGAAAAACCAAAATTGTGAAATTTTTTATGCATAGCCCTCTCTTTATATACTATCTAGTATCAGCCTAACAAAGAACACTGTTTTGCCACTAAGTTGAGTGGTTTTGCATAAATAAAGAACAGCCATCAAGCATTGATTATTAAATTAAAACTCTACCTTTACGAATGAATTTGACGGGATACTTAATATTCCAAGTGCAGGTTCCATCTTTTCATCACTAGCAAAGGAGACTTCAGGTTGAAACCATGCACATGTGACATGAACCCATAATGTCTCCACATCTGTTGGCTTTAGAGCACCACCTATTTTTGAGGGGAAAAAAATAGTAGAGGAGAAAATGTTAAAGAGATGAGACATAAAATCAAAAAAAATAAAAGTAAAACCAGCTAAAGAAATGCTTATAACGGTAATGGAAAGGAAGTATACACATTATATAACAATACAAAATCTATGTCATAGGCAACAGATGTGGGATAGGACTTGTAGAGCTATCTCAAGAAGAGAAGAGATCCTACCATTTGTTATGCTCAATGTTAAGGAAACCCAAAAAAAAAAAAAAAAGGGCATCTGAATCTAAAACATCTATTATAAGATCACGAAGGATTTAACCTTTTACAGGACAAAGGCAACACTCTCGTTTGACATCAGTTGTTTCACATGCTTTGCAAACCCATGAAGTAAAATCCCGCACATTCCTTGCCCCATAGCATTCTTGATGAACAGCTATCTGACATCTGGAAAACACACATTAAGAGCTAGCATTTAGAAAAACAATTTCCCAGTTGCTGTTAAGAGAGATTAGCAGATAATGCCTTCCTTTTCTCACTTCTTTTGGAGTCATGGGTTCCAGCTAACGAACCAAGAAGCACATCAACTCAATTTTAGACAGTTATAGCATGTATGCAATAATGCAAAACTGACAGCGCAAGATTGCTTGAGTAGGACGCTTTAGATTTCGTATAAACAAAGGGACTGAAGCTCAAATTATCAGCAGTATGCAAAGCATTCTAACTATCTTGCAATCCTTTTAGCCACAGACTAAGATTTTCTCCGTTACAGAATTGGAAGGTTGTCCAAAAGACAAAGTGGAAAACTACTTGATCTATTTGTAGTTTAGATCAATAAATGGTCCAAGGGTACAGTTACAGCTCCTAGTGATTATCCACAGAACCAAATAAACAAATAAAATGGAATTCCAATCAACAATTTTCATACTACCTGTTGCAGATAATAATTTTGTTGTAGTCCCAGTCTTCAACCCATCTACATACAGCACAACGCTCTGTTGTCCACTTTGCATAAACTGGTTCATATTTCTCTATAATTGCAACCATGAGAATAATTTCATACATCAGTACTGTAAATCCAGGCAGCAAAGTTAAATAAATTTACCAGCAGCAGTATTTTGTTCTTGAAGTAAACAAATACCTTGCAGAAAAGCAAGCAACTTTTGTTTCCGCTCTTTAATGGAAGAACGCTTTGGTTTCACAGAAATAGCACGATCATGATACTCGGCTAACTGCATCATCTGCAAATGCAAAGCATAATGTATTTTAATTTAGCACAAACCTCATACCATATGACCATAATTTCTGCACATGTAAAACTCAATCAAGAAAACAAAACTGACAAACTCTCATATCCACAGTTACATGGGTATGAGACAGTTCATGAATATTACTACTCGTAGATGCAACAATTATTTCATAACACTCCAAATTAAGACAAAATCAAGAGATGACCGTTATTTCGAATTTGAGATAAAGATGTCCAAAGTTGCTATACGAACCCATTGTTCTAGGGGTAGCATGGAACCTTTCACCCTGACACTGGTCTTCCAGTTTTTTGCTTTGCAACCTGTATGTCGTTCCCATTCACTTAGTGCTTGCTTTTCTGACCCACAAGACCCACATTTGCACACAACCCTGAAGCAAAGCAAGGTATATTTATAAATCAACTTCAGTACTAAACCAAGACAACTTGAACCAGAATCAAAATCCTCTATAAAATGGAAACTTCAGTAATCTCCGAGGGAAATAAAAAAAAAAAAACTTATGAATCAATTAACTAATAGCAAATCCGTCTATCAGCCTCCCAAAGTGAAACATCATCTCTTCAGAATCAAAATTCTTTATAAAATGGAAACTTCAGTAATCTCCAAAGTAAATAGGGGCAATCAAAGGAAATTTACAAATCAACTAATGCATAGCAAATCCCTCTACCGACTTTCCAGAGTGAAACACCATCTCTTCCTATCATAGAGACAAAAGGTCTCCACAAGCAATCAGCCAGTTGTAACACTCTGTACAAGTTATTTAATAATTTTAACTGTTTTGCATTTTCAGATCTGAGAACAACCCTAGCGTTGCAATTGGACATGCAATCCAGAAACAGAAACCCTTAAATGTTACAGAACTAAAATGGGAAATTTATTTTATTATAGTTATCTTTTCTTACATGTGAAGACTTGGGAAATAAATGCCTTCCATGCCTGAGCAGACAACAGTGACCTTGTTAGGAAGCACTGGTTGATCATTACTTTTGTTCAATCTGAATGGAAAGATTCATAACCATCAGAAAGGAAACCAATTATAATACAATAATCAAGATATAAAGCGTCAATATCTCCCAATAAACAAAGGAATATAATATGTTACTTGGATCTGGTCTGCCTTGTTTCAGAGTCAGACAATTCAAAATTAAATTTTGCTTTGCAGGTAGGGCAGTAATAATCAATGCCTCCCAGATCCTAGAGTGAGCAGAAAATTGGTCAGCAAAACCATAAAATTTCAATTTTAATTTTTTATAACATAGATAGAAAAAGACCCTATCAAACAGCATTGATAAATTATACAAAGACATGCCTTGAGATGCTCGGTATTTATTTTGTCGCACTCGGCATGGACCCACACTTTACACCCATCACAACAAACCTAATTCAATAAACAAATGCATAGAGTTAGTATGGAGAAAAATTAAGGCAGAAAAGAAGCATCACAAATCTGCTTCAAATGGTAAAGCTGCCTCACCCAGCTCCCACTGTCAGAATGATTCCAAATTTTTGTGCATATTCCACAATAATGTTTTGATTTGGTTAACTGCAATAACAAATTAAGTAATTTAGAACATGTAAAGTAACAAGCTTATACACAACAAAAACCCTGACTAAAAATTTTTACATACAAAAGGGATATACAAAAAGGATAAGACAGGTGGCACCAACCCTAGCACAAGTTTTACATAAGAATTGGTCTCCAGAATTTGAAGCCTTCAACTTTTTAGACAATTTAAATGGAAGGATCATGCCACATCCTTCACAAGGTCTAATATCTTTATTCTTGCCAAAAACATTCTGCAGAAGAACCACTACTGTTGAGAATTATGGACAAGGATAACAAGTTATTAACAACTTATCAATCAATATTTAGTATAGATAAAGCCACCTCCAACAGCATTTTCGTGGGCAAAAATACCACTGCTGGGAAGGTCAATGTTCCTGTTGTCCCACATTAATGAATGTGAAAGGAATCATAGCAAATGGAAAAAAAAGTCTCTGGATGGAAAATCTTTTCTTGTTCTCAAATTGTGAAAGAGGAGTCAAAAAGCTGGAATTTGTTTGTTCATGAAAGACCTTTAAAGTTACATTGGAAAAAATGAAAAACCAAGAGCTGTTTGAAATAATTCTACCCTGATGTTCAGCTTAACATTTTTGGGGAAACAGTATTTACTAATCAGAGAATCAATAAGCCTCATGATCAAAGTCAAAACTAGTGGCCTGTTGCACATGTGCAACAAAAGGAAGCAGGAAGATATCAAAATTGGAAAATGGATCAAACAAGCTCCTAACATTTACTTCGAAGTACATCATGGTCTCTAACGTTTTGAAGTGTTAAAGTAAGCCCCTAATGTTATGAAAATGAACAATTTAGCCCTTATTTGAATGATTCTAGTTAACATTCTGTTTAAATAAAGGTTTAAAACATTAACTTTTGGAACATTAGACATTCCACTTCATCAAAGTTTAATGGTTTCAGTTAAAAGTTCATCTAAATAAGAAATAAATTGTTCAACTTTGTAACAGAAAGTGCTCATTCATGTGCTTTGAAACATTACAAATCATAATACATTTCAAAGTAAATGCAAGGGGCTAATTTGTTTTCCCAAGCAAAATCTTGAAAAAGGACTCTTGATGCGTAGGCATATGGAATATTATTTTACATAGGAACTATTCCAAGTACGGTGGCAACGTGAAGACAGTGACCAACAAAAGAGCAGTAGATCTAAAAATACTGATATTCTTGGAGGAAATAAATAAAGGTAATATCTTAAGTCAGGGACCATGTTTGCTCAAACAAGTATGAGCAGATCTAAGAGTTTGCCAGTTTTTTATGGTAATTCTAGGAAGGGATTTTAAAAGAAATTTAAATTTGAAAATGACGAAAAGGCGTCAAGCTAATAAGATAAAAGAGTAAATCTGGAAGAAAAGAAATGATGATTTCAGTACAATTGTCGAATATCAATGGCAAGCAATTGAAAAATAAATTGTTTCAAAGAGGACATGGTTAAGCCCATCAAGAAGATTTGAGAAAATAACTTGTTTGACAGGATTCACTCCAACCCAGCTTCATTTCATAAATCTATATCCTAAAGTCTCTATGGCCGATTTAAAGAGTTAATCCCACAGGCAGCAAAATATAGCTGTACCTAGCAAGTTATAAATCGGACACATTTAATCATCTTCATATTTAACTAACAGTACTTTTGCAGTCATCAAATTTGAATGTGTATCAACCGCATGGTGCTGAACTTCAAAGGATATGTTACCAAGGGCCAATATAATATCATATATTCTTACTACAGGACCACAATGAGTTCTCATTCAGCACCCTTGGAATTAAAAGTACATAAGAAGGGAACAAGAACGAGGAGAACAAAAAAGTATGTAGAAAGCATTGTAAGACACTAGCCTGGCTCAGAGAGCAACAGTCTTCCTGGTTTGAGCCAGTGGCCTCTTGTACCCATCTGAAAACAGAATCATCGTAAGTTGAATTCCCAGCCGCCATGTTTATATCCTGTATCAACTTCTCCATAAACCCCTGTTCTGCCAAAAATGCCTCCTCAATTGCCGTCTGAAAATCATCAGGCTTGCCATTCTCCAACTCAGACTGATCCTGAAATCTATATGAAACAGACTATCTTTAAAATTAAATTTGTGAAGTCATGAAGACAAAGAAAACAAAGGAGGAAATTTTGCCAACCTGTACACAAAATCCATAAATGGAAAGATCATCCCATGTTTAACCCAAGCATAATCCTACACACAATCGTCCAAAGTACCATACTTAGAGATCCCACGCTTCGAGAAGTAAAAAAAACCACAGAAACTTAATAAACGTAGCAAGTCCCTAGCATGGAAACCGATTAATTGTTCATACCCTTTGAGTATCATTCCCAGAGTAACCCAAAAACATCACACAAGCTGCATCCGGTATACATGATCTCAAAACCAATTCCGGTGCTTGTGTCATCGGATCAATCACAATGGCTGGCCAAAAGGGGTCTTTCTTCCCTGATTTTGCCCACACTATATCACCTGAATAGAAATCCTCGGGACCATACAAGCCATCTTTCCTCTCACGCCTCTCCAAGCTATTCAAATCAACAATCACACGCTTGTAGTCTTCCACCAACTCTTCTTGTAATGAAGTAAGTGTAATACGTGAACTCAAATATCTTTCTACATCAAAACCCGCTTCTCCTGCATCCTCTGTCTCACAAAATGTGTCAACTTTAGCACACAATGCGGGAGTGCATCTTCTTCCACTATTCCGCTGTTTCTTCACAGTACCATTACAAGTTTTATGTGCTCTAGTACTAAATGTCTCTTTCTCTTTATCCCTCCTACCATTGTTACCACTTGCACCATATTGAACACCTTCATCACCATCATCGTCATCAATACTATAATCACGCAAACTAGTTTTGCTCTCTTTTCTCCAGTCCTCGATAATTGAATCGTTAAACCGCGAAGGGAGTACCTGAACCCGCCCTCTAGACGTTCTTATAAGAGGCGGCCGAGCAGCCTCCATCGTCCGATTGGTTATTCTAGTCAAATGTCGACCCAAAGGTTTAGTCTCCAACTCGTCCATTTCGCTGGGAGGTGGGAAACACGAAATTTCCCTGCACCAGGAACCATCAAATCCCTCCTTGGAAGAGCCACCGAGAATTCCAGGAAGACTCAACGGAATTACGCCGGCGGCAACCTCTCCGAGAATATTGAGAGGATAATAACCATTCAGCTTACGCTTCTTCCGAGAAGAAGAATTGCTGTCGTCGTGGTCACCAACTGAGTCGCCGAGTTTACACCGTTTGAGACTCGGCATTTTGGATTTCAAGTTCCGCTTGATTATCATTCTGGCAGAACCCAATCACAGAGTTAAAAAAACACGAAGAAAGGATCACGTCATGAAGAAACAACAAAAACTACCAGCTCTTAAATCCAAAATTTGACTTCAAAACCTCTTCTAATTCCCTATCCCACAAAACCCTAATTGAGAGGTTGGTTCCGAGCAGAGAGAGCTCGAAACGATAGAACAGAGACTCCGTTTCCCCTCAGAAGACACGACTGTGGTGGAAGAGAAATTCGCAGGACAGTTGAGAATTAAAAAGCAGAGACGAAAAGGGAGGAGATTGAAATCGAAGAGAGAACGGAAAGAAGAGAGAGATCTATTTGGATGGGGAGCTTTCTCTCTCTAAGTAGAGCTTCGCAGAGGGAAGAAAATTAACAAAGTATTTCTTTCCTTGTTTAAAAATTTATCACGACTACTCGTCCTAAATGTGAGTAACAGAGGGAATTATTTATTATAAATAAAGGAAACTAGGATTTAGGAGTATTTGTAGAGAGAGAGTGAGAGAGAGGGTGGCTTGTCTTCGGTTCGGCGTTATCTATATTGTTGTGTGTGTGTGCGCGGTTGAATAATTTGTTGAGTTGACGACGTGTTATTTATGGTTTGTTTTTTTTAATGCACTAAATAG
>JANZLC010000007.1:7628576-7651184 GCA_026413385.1 Erythroxylum gracilipes | reverse complement strand
GTGGAGCTTCCGCCTCATACGGCTCCTCTAGGGCTGGAGGTTGCTTTAGATACTTGTGCGGTTAAGGTTGTTGTACAAAACCAATCTCATGTCGACGACGTAGGAAGGAGAGGGAAGAAAGGGAGAGAAGGCAAGCATACTTGATTTTATGAACCTTCCTGATTGAAACTTTCTATTTTTTTGAAGCTATGGTATAAGGGACCCGCCCTACGTATGATCGATTTTTAAAGACTGAAATCAAATGACAACTACTGGCACAGGGAGTCAGCCACGATGAAGGAAAGACCAAGAGCAATAGCTATGCTGCTATTTCAGCTGGGAAAAAGGAGAACTTTCTTGATGTTTCGAAATTACCTGAACCAAACAAGGAAGATTTTTATCCCCAACGAAAAAGGAAGGGGCATTTTCGGGGACTAGCCCGCTTCACATTACTCAAGAGGGCAATTCCTCGCACATAATTAAGGGAGCCATTGAAAGGTGACTAAAACACCAGAAACGGGGACTACCCGAGCTAATGATAGAGGCAAGAACACTTTCCGGCCAAGTCCCATTAATTGATCATAACGATATCGTGGAAATGCTGCACGGACCCATATATATAGAAAGAGAAAGAGAATCACCTTGATACTAAACCAGATCGAGCCCGGGATCTTCTTGAAAATGGGAAGATCTAGAATAGGCGGCCAACCTCCTGGAGAGAGCGATGTGCATGGACCAGGTGAGTAGGGATGCAACTCCGTGGACCGCTCGTCGGGCCTGATAGGTGGTGGTATCACACCCTTCTCAAAGGAACCGTACGTGACACTCTCGTGTCATACGGCTCCGTCCCGGAATCAGGACCCCCCTTTTCCTTTGACCAACGGGTCCTCGAACCAAAGATCAGTCCAATAATACCACTCACTGGTAAATAGCGAAAGACTTCTTCGTGAATCTCCGCTATTTGAATATGGAACATCATAACAACGAATAGGAATGAAACGGCTATAGCTCCTATATGAACTACTGGGAAGATCATAGCGGAGAAGTCGAGACCTAACAAAATCAGTAAACCTGAAGAAAGAGACTTCATAAGAGACCATTTGAGCTGCAGATCGGAATACGGCAAAGAAAAGAATTCTAAAAACTATTTTATTCATCCTCTCGGTAATACTGTTCAAAGAACAGATCTAATAGACTTTTCGCTTTTTTATAATTCTTTAGGAATTTTGCAAGGTCCATTATTTCACTATCTGTCTTCGTGTCGATGTCGAGAATAGAAATAGCAAAATTTTCTGCAAAATATTGGGGATCCTCCTCTAACGCATAAGGATATTTCTCGGTTATAGCTTTGGAAGCACAGTGTTTTTTTATATGTCGGGTCAGTTCGGACACGAGTTTCCTCTTCCCCTGATGTGGGTCGAGATGAGAGGATCCCGGATGGCCTTCCTGATGTGCCTCTTGCGAGGACCCGGAAGGATAGTGATTCGAGTCTGGGCGATCCCCATCCCCCTCGCTTTGCGCACCCGGAATGAGCCCCAAACCGGAATTTTCTGGTGGCTCGGGAGGGTGGACCCCATTCATGTCTGCCCCACCACCCCAATTCGGAAGGAATTGGGCCACTGCGCGGGACAGATCATCCATAAACAAATAAGATAAGTCGGGCAACGAATGAAAGAGTGCGAACGAGGCCTTTGCCAAAATAAGAACGAAAACAAATTCGAAAACCAGAAACACGTGCAGTTGTAACCACATCGGCATCCTTCGAACCAGGAAAAGCTCTCTAAAGAAAAGAAAGCGACTAGCTGGATTCAATTCCAATACTGAAACAAACTTTACCAAAAAAAATGGATAAATACGACGGTACATTTTCTTCTCTTCTCTTCTCCTCTTCCTCCTCTTCTATTGATCAAAAAACTTCCAGCGGAGAAATCAATTCAATAGATTGACTTCGGCAGAAGTTCAGTCCTTGATTTCTTTGCTACATACCAAAGGAAATGGGTCCAGTCTCAGCTTCCTAGCTCTTTGAAGAGAAATAAGTTGTTCGACTACTTTATCCAGTTGCTCCATTTCTTTTTTCTTTGACAGCTCTGCTCCCCTCCCAAAAAATGAAGAAAGACTTGTCGGAAATCACCGTTGGTACAACTAAGAAAGACATGGGATTGTTGGGCGTAAAAGTTGTTCTCTTATCTTAAGATATTTCGAGTTGGATGAAAAGATCGCTCCTAAATGAGGCCTTCTTTTTACAATTAAAGAGTTTAGAAAAGCTCTTTTTTAGCGTAGGGGAAGGAGCTCTTACTTCTTAGAAGTAGATGAGCTACCTAGATCTTTGTATGCACGGGTCTCGATTGGAAGCCCCCTACACTGGCAAGTAAATCGAGCCATGTGTTCTAAGGCTGAGACACTTCCTTCTCCTGAGAACACGGTATTCCCTAGGAAAAGGGTGGTAACTGGCAGCATAATACACCATTATTGAATGGAACATAGTCCCTTTGACTTCATGAAATAAAGGTTTTTATTCCTGATCTATGATCGGCATCAAATGAAGGACTAGAACCCCACTTCTTTTAGATAGAAAGATTCCAACGGTTAAGTATCCCTTTAGTTCAGCTAGAATCAATCTATTAAGTCATAAGACAGGCTCTAGTTCGACTAGCTTTTAGCTGGAACGTGGCTAATTTAACCGGAGATCGCAGTCTCAATCCTAAAGTGAACAGAGGATTTGGCACAGCTTCTCTGAGCTTTGTTTAGTACCAAGCTGTAGTAACAAGAGTAATCAGGCTTTTTCAAAGAAAACCACGTCCAGCGTGGAGATAAAGATTTGAATATCGTGCAATGAAAGCATTTTCATCATGGGTCTTCCAAAGAAAGAGAGGGAAGGCCATGAAAGTCTGTCTTGCATCTCACGTCACGTGGAAAGAAAGGATGCTGCCAAAGAATCAGTCGAAACTCGGTCTTCACTCCTGCCCTAAGAAGCTGGTCCCACTCCGTCCAAAGCTGATTATAGCTCTCCGGCTGACTAAGCAGGTTCACCCCAAACTCCAAAGGCTGGTTCAACCCCTGCTTGAAAATGATACAGTCCGGAGCCGGGCATTTAAATTGGAACAAGAGAGAGATGAGATTGCAAAAAGCACTTTCCACTCCAACAACTACTCAATTTGAATCCAAGGGAGCAGAAACAACAGGCCTGGAGCGTTAGCTTCAAGTGGATTTATCCGATAGCACTGCAACTCCAAGGTCTTAGCTTAACACATGCTCTCTCTATTACTTTGACTTCCTTATTTCAGTTTTTTACATTAGTATACAGTATAAATCTTATATAGTTGTTGTATACCCGTAATAGGAATATGGGTTCTCCCACCCAATAGAATTGCAGGAGATTCTCCACGGTCTAACTGTAGATAAGCTCTAGTTTTTTTATTTGTCTTCCTCCCAGTAACAGTCTTTGTCTCCCTTGTCTTGTAGCAGCCTTTGTAGCAGTTGTAGTTTGTCGTGCCAGGCAAGCGAATAGTTAGTTTCCTTCTTTACTTGCAATATATCCTAGTTTCTTGGCATCATATACATATCATATTTTCCTCTTTATATTTCCTCTCTAATTGATTCCCCGCCCTAGAGACTACTATAATAGGATTTCTTCCTGCCCTCGTTTTTAAAATTAGATGAGTTAAGCAAATGAGTTTTCAAGCAGGCTCTTTACAGCAGTATCTTACTTAGGCAAGCCCGCCAGTGAGAAAGATGAATGAATCCTGTGAGTTAGAAAGACTTGACTTTACAGCAATCCTAAGCTCATCCCCTGCTTTAAACAAAGCAGCTAGATTATCATCTCCTCCAATTTTTTAAGTTCTAGTGCTAAGCCCTTCCCAGCCAAGCGAACATAGTGCATAGGCGGTTTGAGATCCAATGCCAGTTGCTTTCCTTGTCGATCCAGTGGAAGTGCTAAGATAAGCAAGCTAGAGATAAAAAATCAAGTTAGGGATAGCTCTTATCTTTATAGGACTCTATAAACTATATATATGTTTTTACTGGGGGGTATAACATAGATAGATTAGAGGGCTCAATTTATTTCCCTGGTAGGTCTTAACGATAAGAGATAGATTTAACAGATGGATTTATTCCCCTTTACAATCATCTTTTTATCCGGGCATTTCATATCCTTTTCATGGGAGGTCTAACTAGATACATGTCTTTCCTTTCCGTGGAAGATCAAAGTAGGTTATGAATGAACTAGGTTATCCTTTTCATAGAGCAGGGCTAGAGAAGGAGAAAGGGATAGAGCTAGGTAAAGAGTAAAGGGCGCAAAAGCAAACCTGTTATCAAGCTGTTCAAATGGCAATGAAAATGAATGGGCAAGTCGGTTCGCGGGCGAGTCAGCAAGAGCAACTAGATCGGTAGTGGAAAGGGCGGCTAACATGGATGGATCTCTTTCCCTTTTTTCAGTTAGAGTCCTAATCCGACAGTCCAAGTCGTTTTTTTACGGGCCTTAGACAAAAGCAAGCTCAATTGGAGTTATAAGCTAAGCTCCTTTTTTAAGGCCATCTCTTTCCATGTCAGTTCCCCTTGCTTGAGCTTGAGGTTGCCAGTGGTGAGTAAGCCTTTACAGCTGTCCCCCTTAAAGTTGGCAAAGACAATCCATCAGACAAGTGAAAGCCAGAAAGTCAGATAGTGAAAGCAAGGGCAGGTTCAAAAGAGTATATGTGCTTTTTTTTTTTTCTCAGCTAAATAAAGTTCAAGGGCCTAAGCCTAAGCTAGTTCAGTTCCATCCAGTGATCTAGTTTCAATCCTAGTTCCGAGTCATGCATTTCTAAGCGATCAAATACGGCCAGCCATTTTGAGTGCCTAAACTCATCCAATTGAATTTCTAGGCCTTAAACAAGCTCATCGCCTTCCATTCTTACTTGCATCTATTAGGAGAAAGCTTAATCGAGTGGGATTGATCTTCCATCCCGTGAGAGTTTCCTGCCAGCTAGTTAAGTTCTATTCGTAAAGTAAGTTATCTGACTGAATCCAGCAAGTAAGCAAGTGAAAGCAAGGGCTTGGGATTTGATCCACTCGATATAGGGAACGAGCAGATGCTTTCTCTTACATTAAAGAAGACTCATTTCGATCAAATAAAGAACGAACAAACTAGACTCTATACCTTCTCTTATTCTGTTTATTATACAGAACCTCTCTGAAAGGGCTATTTCTGTAGTTCAAAAAAAGAGTTAGAGCTCTGTTCACTCAACGGGAACACGATTTCTGGTTGGATCCCGTTTCGACGGATTCTGACTTGTTCATCTTCGGGCAAATCCGGCATTTGTTGGCCTCAAGCCTCCATCTGGTGATTGAATCTTGGACGGTTTCCTTGTGTCTTGCCCAGAGCTTGTCTTTATTCGGAATGGATGCAATTCCAAAGTTAGGGCGGCAGGTAATGCCTCCGCTTCGAGTAGAACTAAGAGAGATCAACTATATGCTAATTGGCAAGATCACAGTGATAGCTTTCCTCTTGCCTACGAAGCGTCTGGTAAGGACGAGGTGTAGACCTTGAATACAAGGCAAGGCAACCAGATTTCGTATATAAAGAAAGGGGAAAGAATCAGCCGTCAACAGTGGCAGTTAGCGCCTTGGTATTGAATCACTCCCCCCCTTCTGCCCTAGGGAGTGTCAAATGCAGTGTGTTAACTAGGATAATCAAGCCTTAAAGTAAGGAAGAGAGGTAAGGTGGGCGTGAAGGCGGTGGAGGTAGAAAGGCTTTGAAAGCAGAATCAGCAGTCAACTCATTTTCTTAACACAAGCAGTCAACAGATTGGGAAATGCCCGTTTCACCATCTGAAAAGCGGATGTTAGGAGTTGACAAGAAGATCAGGCAAGGTTGGCGAAGAAGGAATGGAATCAGGTAACTATAGAGACAGCTACTACTAACCTTTTTTTTTTTACTTTTTTCATAAGTAGTGTTTTCTTTATTGATCTAGTTTATGTCGAGATTGGGTTGGTGAATGGAATGATTATCTTAAACTCCAACACTTTTCCGCTTGCTCTTTGTTTACAGGAATCTGACTTGCTTCTGGAGGTGCAGGGATGTCGACTGATGTTAGACTGACCCCGGCCCTTAAAAAAGGTGCTGCAGAGGTCTGTGCTGGGGCAGGTTCGTTCTGTCTGATCTTGAATCACTCTGGGTTCCAGTCATTTCTTCCAGGCTCAGTCACTACTGGAAAGCAGGAAACAAGCTATACGTGGTCTCTTGGTCACAGTCTGACCTGCTCTTGCCTGTCTGCTTCTAACCCTGTCTTTCTTCCAACCGGAATTCATCTAGAGCCTTCTGGCCGAGGCTAGCGAAAGGTGGCTTAGTCATGCCACAATTCCTTGTCCCAGGGGCGTGGTAAACATTCTGCAACTGGACTTTTTTAGAACTAGAACGTGGAACAATTATTGCCTTACCGATTTGTGAGTGATTGGCAGCCTTGAATTGTTGGCCGTCACGACAACTCGACCCCCTTTATACTCCGACATGCCGAGCAACTTCTCTTTGTCGCCGGTCATTTGATTGGATTGGAACACCCTGAATCGACGATCCAATCGTTGCTGTAGTCGATTGCTCCGGAATTGGACACCACGAGTGCAGACTCTGATTCCTCCTCTACAATTGAGCTCGTTGCTATCTCGCTTGTGCTTGAGCTTGGCTGTTCATCCTCCTTGGAGTCTGTCTCCTCCATTTTAAATAAAAAACCTTGGCTGGCTCTGCCCTCGCGTACGACACTTAAATGTCCCACTCATCTTCGCAGTTTTTCTCTTTGTAGCCCACTTGACTGTTGAATGAAATAGGAAGAGAGCACTCTGAACCGAGGAAAAAGCAACCTGAAGGTGATGCCTATGCGAATAGAGAGCACTGGGCACAATGGGGCGTGTCGATAAAGCGGATGTATGAGAGTTCCCCTTCCCTTCTGTCTAAATACTAAGTAGCATCCAACAATCCTAGCTTCATGAGGGCGTAATCACTCTTTCATCACGCTCACTGGGATCTCGCTTGGAATATCACCCTATCGCGAATAGGAGAGGGAGCCGTTCTAGACCAGATAAAGCCCTTTTTGTTTCCAAACCTTGCTTGCTCCTTCCGCCTTGGAGCACCGCTTGATTGATGAGAATGCCACCACCTTGCAACTAAGAGATGGGTAAAGCCATTCTGTGAAGAGAGAGGGCAACTCTACCACGGAGTCTCTCGCCCAAGAGTGGCATTAGTAGCCCCATAGATAAAGGAAGTTGCTGAAGTCCCTACAAGAGTTCTTAGGGGACCCGATTACCTACTTCTGCCGGCGCTAAAGGGGAGAGAGTCCTGAGAGTCGTTCCAACGCCTGTGGATCCGGTCCCGGGTTCAACCATACTGCGAATTCTCAAATGTTGGGTAAAGAGGAGTGCCCCACGTCGCTCTCACCATCTTGTTTGTTCTCTTTGCGCGCTTCACTTTTTCTAAAAAGGGGTGAGTACGAGATCTTTATAACAAAGGGACTCCCGGTTCAATTCAATGATTGTAATGTAACTTAGTAGCTCCCACAGATAGAATCACCCCATCATTAGGATGCCAGACGATGGGTTAAGCTCCTAAGATCGATGAAAGCTTCTAGTGAGATCCTTATATAAGGATTTCCATTCCCCAGCTCTCTAAGAGGATCCCTTGCGTGCTATGTATACGGGCCTCTCAAATCCAATCCAATTCGATCAAGCAGGAACCCCGCATGGGAGTCTTATACTTTTCGACTTGGGAGATTGCATAAGGAGAGCACCCTTCTTCTACCTCGGTGATTGAAAGGGTTTGGGATCAACACGAAGGCTATTTGACCAATGTTAGGCGCTTTCTCAGACACCAGTCTTCCTACAAGAGAGGTTTCTCAACAAGTGAACGATTTTCAATTCAAGGGAGTAGTGTCCCTTATACAAAAATTGGATATACTCTAAAATTCATTCTAGACTTTGAGACATGCATGAAAGGCTCAATAAAAAGGATCTTAGTGATCTCATTCGCTTAATGAATCTAGGGTCTCCTCTAGGTTTGCTTTAGCGCCTTACTAAGGATGTGAATGTCCTACTTCTTCCAAAATCGGCTTCTTCAACATGCCTGACTTCCACTTATTGGGCAGAAGCTCAAGAGAGCTGGGAAGATCATGTACAGATGAACCTTTGACTCTCCCTTCCTTTACTGAGCAAGTGAGCCCCCTCTATTTACAAAGAAGCACAGAATGGGGATGCAGCCAACATGGGCCTTCACCTGAATGTGGTTTTTGGCCAGAGGGAAACTATCTCATGACGGAGTGTGCAAGCCAGAAATCACTCTCGAGAGTGAGTTGGCATTACTCTCATTCATTGGCTATTCTATGAGAGCTCATGCGCGGAGCGATCGCACACTCTCTTTTTTAGAGATTCTTGGATTAGGGGCATTGGCGGATTGAGCTGACACCCCCCGTGCCACTTTTAAGGCGAGTGAAGCTACTTCGTTCCTATCAAGAAGGTTGTCGGAATCCTCAAGTGGAGTCAGTCCCCTATTTAGCCTGATCATCTTTCTGCAGCATTAGTAAGAATCATTTCTCATAGAGAGTGGTGGTCCAGCACAAAGCATGAAAGGCATCCATGCGCGCGCTGTATCAAAAAATCCTTTCTGTAGAGAGGCTTAGCTGGAGTTAAGACAGTAATGAATTGCCCCAAAACTAGTACCAGGATGACCTGGAGAAATCAATAGGGAAGTTTCTATGGAGTCGCACTATATGATCCCTTTCTCCTCACTGGGGAATGAGTCTTACTCAATCCTGGGCAGCAAAAAATGCCCTTGGAAAGCTATGCGCCTTTCTCCTTTTAGTGAAACCAACCGTCCCTTAGCTCGTGTTATCAGAAGAAGAGCGCCAAGTAACTTCATCCAGTGAAAAAGAAGGATAGGATTCGAGGGCTTGAATGAGAGAAATCAGAGTTCGTTTGTGGTGAAGTCTTGGAAGTAAACTAGCTCGACCAGTTGCAACTAAAGATTTTCCAGAAGAAGGCAGAATTGCTACGAAGGCTAATTAGATAGTGACAGCATTGGTTGAAATATGTACCCTCCCGGTTGGATCCTTCCGCTTTAGAATCTCGCTTTACAACAGGTATGTCCGAAGTCCCCTTCTAAGCCAAGCTCTCTGTTCTATTCCATTTGCAAGCTATTTACTTTTTTTTCCGGGCCTCGCCTCTCCTTCGGTCTCATTTTGGATTGAGTTAGCTAGGGCTGCCACCCTTTGATCGTGCATCTTCCTTACTGCCAACGTGGGGCATTCTCTCATAGGCTGCATAGAGCGCATTCAGTCTTTGAATCAAATGACTCTCTCTGGGGACGCGAATCTCTATCTAGCTTGAGAGCACCTTTTCTGTAAGCCATAAGGAGTCAGTCTTATTCAACAAGCCCTTCATCCCAAGTTCTTAGGTAAGGATCTCATTTTTTCTTGCTATGGAGGAGCAACCCACATGTGTTAGAGATTCCTAAGCAATAATCATTCTATATACCGGACCACCTTCCACTCCTTCTCTATGATTTGAGAGAGCAAGGCTTCAACTCCCACTCCCTATTGATGAAATTGTGATCTCTTAAGGGGCCAGCTGCAGGTGTAGGATTAAAGGATTCACGCATAGGCTTTCTTCCTCCACCCTCTCTATTGCTCCAATGTGGTAGTACTAGCTTTATGGACTTTTAATGGTCGGGGATCCTCTCGAATGTTGAACTGTTAAGATTTTGCAACCATGTTGGAAATTAAATTTCTAGCTTCGATAGGTGTCTTATCTACCAATACACCTTTTCTTGTTGCATCTATCATACTTCTTTGGTAAAAGTCCCTTATAGAAATATTAGATCAAGATTTGTTCATTGATTTGATGGTGAAGGTAGCTAGCACACAACCTCTTGAAATGCTCCCAAAACTCATATAATGTCTTCCTGTGGTGCTATCTAATTTCACATATTTACTTTCGCATATTTGAAGCTCAAGAGGCAGGGAAGTACTTCTCCAAAAAAAGTCTTTACAACTCATTCCAAGTAGTGATTGATCTCGAGGGTAAGTAGTAAAGCCAATCTTTGGCAATGTCCCCCAATGAGAAAGGGAATGTCCCCAGCTTAATTTTTCCCCAACTTAGGAATGTCAAAGTGGTTTTGACTAACCTTTCTGTGCATAATTTTTCCTTATTATTCAATTCTTTCACATACAATGTTTTGATTAGACATAGAGTATGTAATTAATGTCTACTCTATTTTGAGTCTAATCATATTAGTTCTCTTCCATTATCTATTGATTCAATTAATGACATTTGTAAACTATTTACAAAGCGTCATTTTACCTTAGCCAAGGATTTCCCGAATCAATACTAATCGAGAACAACGAAACATTCTCCTCAATTACTTTAGGGTGATGAATCATATCTTGATCATTCAACTATCTCCCCATAGTTCATGCTACATCCAATTCCCAATTACTTTAGGGTGATGAATCATATCTTGATCATTCAACTATCTCCATATAGTTCATGCTACATCCAATGTTTACTGATTAAACAACCTATGATTAAATATATCATTAATAGTATCAAAATATAACAATCCTTATATAAGATAATTTTGATGATCTCAAGTCAAATGATCACTTATACAATCATCGCAATGAGAATTCTATAGACATACAAGTAATTTTTCAAATGGATTTCTTATATTGGGTCTGTTTATTGAACTTATTCTCTAGTAAGCACCCATACGTTTGTTTAAGTATCTTTATACTTTAGCCTATGAGATCAACTACTTTCTTCATAAGGAAAAACAAAAATGTGTGCTAGTCTTTTTATGTTCTATTAATGTTCAATCTTAATATAGCAATGACTAGAAATATTTAGGAATAATACATAAATGCAATATGAATATCATAATTATAATCTCATTATAATTTCATTTGCAATGTACAATTATTCCATAGACTTTATCATATATATCTAAACATGTACAAGATAAAGAATATCTTTAAATAATTTGTCATTAAACTACAACTAAAGTGATTGGCTGTAGGGCATAAATCAACAACAATAACACACGGTAGCTAGCCTAAATCACAACCACACCTCATTCCAAAACATACAACCCACAGTAACCAACAATAACAAGTTAACAATATAGAAGTCCTAATTTAGATTTTTGAGTTTTTAATCTTGTGAATCTGAACTTTTTCAGATTTTAGGCGTCTTATTATGTTAAGACTAAATATTTTGCTTTGGCTTTTATGCCTTTGCGTTTTGCTTTCTAATTACAATCTTTATTGTAATTTCAATTCTAAATTATATTCAAGATTCAAAACCTTTAATCTAAACTTTTCATATTTATGATAATTAGATCTTATTCTAATTTTAAAGTATATGATTTTAATTCCATAATTCCCGATGAATAACAATCAAACAATTTAATCAAATTATAGAATTAAAATCTTGTTTTAATACCACTGATAAGAAATCAAAACGAGATCAAATCCTGACCGTAATAGAATTTTTTCGAAACCTTTTCGTATTTTGATTTCTCAAAAACAAAGACCACTTTAATTCTATTAAATAGTTAGCACATAAATCAATAACAAAGCATGAATTATAATTTATACCTTATTCTGAAGCTTAATCTTTTCTTATCATATCCATCAAACTGTTTTCGAAACTAATAGAAATGTTAGCTCCATTAGCACTCAACTCTATTTATAATAAGTTTTGGACGTTTTAATAATTTAATTGAAATTAAATTTTAATTTCAGTTAAACTTTCATTAAAGTTACAAATAATTCTAATTAAATATCAATTATGCCCAGGTAAGATCCAATATCTCATATTGATCCTTATTTATTAAATATCTCATATTTAATTATAATGTTTCTTAAACTTTGCAATCAAGCCAAACTTGATTAAAATATATTTACTCTCTTCAATCAGTTCTTTATGTATGATCCATTAGGTTCTCAATATGTTGGTAATGATTAAAAATTATAAGTATAATTAATAATTAGAATTAAAATTAGATAAATTAAAACTCTTTTAAATTTATCTTTAATTCTCTATTTAAACAATTTATAATTATATATCAAGATTAGTCTAGAAATGTTTTATGACTACTAAAATATTTAGAAATGTCAAAGTGATTTTAACCAACCTTTCCGTGTATTATTTCTCGATATAATTCAATCATTTTATCATACAATGTTTCTATTAGACAAAACATGAAAATAATGTCTACTTTTTTTAGACTAATCATATTAGTTCTCCGTCATTAGCTATTGATTCGATTAATGACATTTGTAAATTATTTATAAAGTATCTCTACCTTGGTTAAGGATTTCTCGAATCAATACTAATCGATAACGAAACATTCTTATTAGTTACATTAGAGTGATGAATCATATCTTAATCACACAATTACTTCTATATAATTTATGCTACATCTAATCACTATAGATTGAACGACTTATAATTATAATAGGTTGTAAGTAGTATCAAAACATAGCAATTTATATACAAGATAATTTTGGAGACCTCGTGTTAAAAGATCATTTATACAAGCATCATAATGAGAATTTCCATAGACATATAAGTAATGTTCTAAATGAATTTCTCATGTCTGGTCAGTTATGTGAAATTGTTCTTTAGCAAGCACTCACACGTTTATTTAAGTTTCTCTATACTTTATCAAACGATTGTTTACTTCCTTCGTAAGGAAAAATATAACGTGAATTAGTCTTTTACGTCATATTAATATCTTGTCTTAATAAAACAATAATTAGAAACAATTTAGAGAAAATATATAAATATAATATGAATCTCATAGTTATTTCATTATACTTTTATTTGCAGTTATTTCATTATAATTTTATTTACAATATATACTTATCTCATAAAATTTATTATATACATTTTAAATATGTATAAGATGTAGAATACTTTTAAATAATTTTCTGATTAGCTACTTGGCATCCTTATCGAGTCTGCATAGTGACAGTAACGGAAGAACTCTTATTCAAGTGTCATTTTGTTTTAATGAAAAAGTTATAGATTAAAATATATTTTTAATACAGATTAGTTATAAAACCATTCAATTTTTTTATTAACTGAAGTAAACATTGAAAATATCAACCCCACGTATTATACATGACACATGTCGAGTTATAGCAAAATGTTTGCTCCACGTTTCGTCATCTCTCAGCTTGCAATCACAGCTGGAGCTCTCACCCTCTTCTACCTGAAACCTCTCTCTCGTAAACGGACATTGTGTCACAATGGCTATGACTGACACACTAAAAGCATCCACAACGAAGGAAGACGAAGAACATAAAGAACCACAACCAGAATGGTTATCGAAACTAGTGTCTTTCCAAGCAGCTCTCATCTTAGACTTTGCACTCACTATTTTCTTACCAGTCATTGCTTTCTTCTCCGTTGCCTTTCACTCCTATCGCCGTGCCGAGCAGACTACCACCATCATGGAGTCGGCGATTCTCAAAGTTCCCTCTACTGTCACGCATAGTAGCTTCGCTTTTTTCAGGAAAATGGTATGGGGGATTCTTGGGGCAGTTCATGTAAGCGTGGTTTTGACGTTCGTGATGATATTTGCTTCAGTGTTGGGTATTGGGTTTGTGCAACTTTGTGTGGAGGAGCCTGTGTTTATGAGAGAGAAGGCATTCTTCGATTATACTGATGTCAACCCTAAAGCTATCTTTCATCTTAGTGGGGTTGATGGGGGCTTCAAGAAGAAGTATGTGGGCATTCCAGTTGGCCACACATTTCAAGTCTCTCTGGCTCTTTTGTTGCCTGACTCTGATTTCAATAGACAAATTGGGGTTTTTCAGGTAACATGAATCACCTTCTTGTCTGTCTAAATCTTTGATTTTTAACTTTTTGGAATGGTTATGGTTGGAGGGAGGGTTTGATGGTTTTCTCTGTCATCTGTGCTACTTGTATATTGTTTATTCTCAGATCAACATTTATTTTCTTGAGGGAAATTTTATGTGGGTTTGTTAGATGGCTAAGGTACAAGGCTTTGTAGAGTTTAGCCAATCAGTTTTGATCTTCATCAAAAGACTGTCGAATTTAGATGGAGACCATCAGTTAATCTATGTTCATCGTTGAGGTTTATCTCTTGAAATTCGAAATAAGATTTTACAAGTGTCTCTCTCTTGTCCAGTGTTCTCACAGTGGTCTATGGGGCCAATTTTTATTGATGTCCTCACTTCATTTCTAATTGAGTCGTTAATTTCGGTAAAAGTTTCGCTTTACTGCGCTATGACTGATCAGGAACATACTGCTGTGTTACTAGTTAACCTCAGAGCTTATATCAGTCAATGGAAACGTGAGTACAAAATCAAGCCAGCCATGCATGTTGCCATTCAGAAGCCCTACTGTTAGGCTTGCACGAACTCTTTTGATGAGTGTTCCCATACTCACTGGAATTGCTGAAGAAACGCAGAAGATATCGATCCAAATAATTAAGCACAAAGAAAGATACCCGACGACCAAATTCATAAAAATAACCATGTATCCAAGGGCTGGAACTTCATTCCTCCCACAGTTTTATGAAGCAGAAATCCTGGTGAACTCTAAGCTACCATGGATAAAAGCACTGATAAGGAATTGGAAGTGGACATTTTATGTCTGGACGTCAATATACTTTTACATCATTCTTGTTATACTTATTCTTTGTTGTTGTAGGCCTATTCTCTTCCCCATTACTGCAATGAATAGAAGCTCAGGAGATCGTATTGAGGGAGAGATTGATAACGGAGATCAGTTGAAAGGACAAGAAAAGGATGAAGTGGAAGTTTCAGAGTTGGTGAAACGACTGCAACAAAGGAGAAGGAAAAGAAAGGCAATTGTTTTGCATGGAGACATGGCAGAAGCAGCGGCGTCATCGTCAGCCTACAGCATGAGTTTTAGAAGAGAGGACGCCAGTGTTGTAATCGACGAGGACATAGGTGACTCGGAATCTGTGTGTTTGGTGGCTGATTGACTAGTTTTACATGTTGCGCCTGTCAAAGATAATTTGACATCATGCAGGGTTCCAGCAAAATGGAGTGTATCTATCATATAATGGGGAGAAGAGTACTGAGACATTTCATAGTCGAAAATAAATTTTAATTTGTACTACAAATTTATAAGGTAATGACTTCGTTAGAGAAGATACTGAGACACTTGAAATTCGAAGATAACTTTTAATTTGTACTAAAATTTTTTAAGTTGCCACAGCTTTGGAGATGAAATTAGAATGGAGATTTTAAGAATATAAAATTTGGGGTCATAGAGAGTTGCAGAATCCAGGATAGAGAAGATAACAGAACTTAGAAGTAGTGACGAATTAGGTGTAATGCTTTGAGTTTATTATTGGTAGATGAAGATATTAAAGTATAATTAAGTTTCAAAATATCACTACAACAGAATACGGTTTTGGCGAGGAATAATTTTGTTGCTGAAAAACAACAAATTGTCGCAAAACATTTTTAACTACGGTGAAAAGTCGTTGCACAAATAGTGTAAAAGTTCGGTAGTAAATAATTATCAGCGACGTTTTCACGAAATTGTCGCACAGGCCTGTTGCAAAAAGAGACAGGCGAGGAGAAAGAAAAATGTGGCAAATGTCATATTGTGAGGTTTGTGTTTTGGTGGCTAAATATAATTAGCTTTGTTAGCGTAGGTATAGGTAATAATATGTGGCGACGATTTTTTTTTTTATAGTAGAATATAAAGACGTAGCAAAAGGTGATTGAAGACGTTTTGTGAAATGTAGCTAAAAAATTTGGATGACAATTTTGTAATTGTAGCTAAAAAGTTTTAGTGACTGATTTTTATTTTTAATTACACTTTCTTGTTAACAATTTATCATTTTATTATAATTATTGATAATATTTTTAATCCATCTTATTGTTTTTAACATTGTTTGAATTATAGTTAAATAACAATTTTGAATTATTGTTAGAAACAATGTTTGAATAATAACTAATTTAAATAAAATAAAATAAAAATAATTAAAAATTAAATGCATTTTATAAAAATGTAATTAAATGTTAATTACAAAATTTAAAAAATGTATACACAAATTAACACTCCTCATCGTCACTTCGACTTACATACTTTGACCTAAGTATTTGTTTGACCATCTTTTTATTTTAAGCTTGGTCAACTCTCTTTCAATACGGTTTATTTTTTGCTCATTACGTTGTAATTTTTGTTCAGTACGTACTAGCTTTCCTTCTTTACAATCTAACTTTTCTTCATTACATTGTAACTGAGTCTTAAACGATTGGTTCTCCTCTTAAAGTGTCGTTACATATGCTAGTCATGATGATGATGAACCAATTGACTTAGGGCCATACTCAAGACCTTTGATGTACCCTAATCTTGTACCAAGGACGTTGCAAATGTCATCCATATTGGGCTCATTTCCGTTAGACAATGATCTCTACAACAACTCTTGCATCTTATAAAATTTAAAACACAAAATTGAGATGTAATTCAAATATTATTAGTTAGTATTACATATATAAATAAACTTTAAAATTAAAATTTTTAATACTTACATAATTATTCTGCGTTTCTTCAAACGTCTAACCTTTACGTTTCTTGTAGTGTGTCAGTTTGCGGACTGTGATCCTATCACACTCTTGTTTATGTAGTTGAGTCTGATTCTGTTGTATGAATTAAAAAAATGGAAACACAATAGATTATATTGTATTTACTAATATAATAATAACTTCTAAACAAAGAACTTACAAATTCTTGTCGTACGACAATAAATGATATAGAGCCAGTGTTGTGAGGAGTTTTCATTTTTTTCCTCTATTAACCTTGGCATTCTGTAGCAAGTTGTCTTCCTTCAACTGCCTAAAATGCTGAAGGCAAGACAATTTAGTCCTAACAATGACTCCTAACTCATTGGACAATTTTGTTGATTAGATCTTGTCAACAGGATGACATTGTGTAACATCCCACCCCCGACGGGAAGAGTAAAATAGTAATTTGAAAAAGGTCAAGAGTGATTAGGACTTATTGGAAAATGTCATGCATACTGGTATTGGTCAATAGTGAAATTTGTTCACATGAAATAACTGTACATGCATTCACGATTACTTCCCGGTATTGGGCCTAAATGGACTTTTATTATGAATAATGTGGAATTTGTGTTTAAAAAATTTATTGGAGTGAGTTTTTGTGTGTTTTATATTTTAAGGAAATTTTAGGAATTTTCTGGAATTTTCCGGGAAAAAATTTTCGGACCAAAAAAATAGCCAAGTGGCGAACTGATTTAATTTCCGGTACCGAAACTTTCTGTCTAGCGGCACTGGAATACTGGGTACATTATTGTGGAACTGTAATTAAAACCATTGAAAAATTGGGGGATAATTAGACTTGGAATTGTTTTCTTTTCATAATTATGTTAATGAGTCAATAACCTTTGGACACTTGTCACATGTTTTGACCATGTGTTATAATAAGCCATTATGTTCTTGATTTAAGCACCCCTTCCATCCACGACACTCTAGAAGAACCAAGCTCTTTTTATTGTCTTTCACCTTATATTTTCTTCTTCTTTGCTTCCTCCATTCACGATCACACCCTCATCCTTGCATGTGATTATGTTTCTTCTATGTCAACACTAACCACTTCAAGGTCATTGCCATCTCTCCACCTTGTTCTAAAACAAAGACTAATCTAGCCCTCCTTGAAGTGATGATCGTTTAAGGTGGGGAAAATTAAGAAGTTTGTGGGAAGCTAGGAAGATTGGAAGATTAGAGCTTAAAGAGGTAAGTATTATGTTCTATGTTAGTTAAAGGCCCTTATTATGATGACTTATAATGCATGAATTCCATGAAACCTATGGCTTGATTATTTGGGTATAAGTGTATGTTGAATGAGGGTTAGTGAATGAACATGGTTTAGATTGGTTTGAGCTTGATTTTGGATTGATTTTTTATGACTATTCTTGCATGGAAATGAAGAGTTAAGTCCTGCCAAATTTTGTCTTTTGGTCTAAGTAAAAGTATTGATGATGTAGGGACTGATTTCATGTCCAATTGGTAGGCTTATGGTAGTAGAATTGGAATTGACATGATAGGAAGTGCATTGAGGAGCAAAGCTGGAAAATTGGTTTTGCCCCTATTGCACTGTTTTGATCATAATTAATTGTGTGGTTATGCACATGAGGTGAGGCTTAGACCAACTTAAACTTGCGTTTGTTGGCTACAATTTTGTTTGAAATAGGTATTGTCTAATTATAGCCTTAAGAGGTTGAATTTTGGCTTGAAAGGTTCATGGTATGTACTGTATGAACAGTAACTGGAAGTAGTAATCTGAAACTTTGGTGATTTTTCTAAATTTATGTAGAAGGAATTGGTGAAACTGGTATTCATGAAAGTTGACGCCTATCATTTTAGCTTTCCATTTCCACTGATTTGGAAATTTTTCGATATGTATATTGGGAGATATGACTTGGTGAATGTTGACTGGTTTTGTGCATTTGGTGAAACCTAGCCATAAGTGTAGGTTTTGTGACCATTGTGATTGAAAACAATTTTATAGATTTCTGTGAATGGAATTGGCTTAAGTGATCTTCTAAAAAGTTGTAGAGGAAGCAATTATCTTGAAAATTGTATATAGCATACAATTTTTAGATAACAGAATTGGGACTTATGAATTTTCAAAGATTGGACTAAATTTAGGTCATTGACTAGTGGTCAGGGCAGAAACTTGTATGACAGTTTTGAGCTTGATAGAAATGGAATTGGCTTTCAAGCCCTTCATGAGAAGTGTATTACTATGTTTTATCTTTTCATGGGTATAAAGTATGCAATTTTTTGACATTTGTGTAAGGAGATATACTGTTTTGAACATTTCTGTTCAGATTGGGTATTTTCAGTGGGCAGATTCTTTGTTGAATTGTTTGACCTATTTAGCATTTGAATTGGGATACATGTTGTTCATGAAAGTTGTAGAAAACATTTTGATCTTTCTGTGTACTAAGGAAATGAGAAGTTATTGAATTTACAAAATACTGCACTGGTTGGGAACTCATTGATTGGACAGAAACTTTGACTGAATTTTTGACACTCTTAGGGGTGAAATTGATTTTTATGGTTTTAATGAAACTTGTAGAGGGTTTCATGATCTTTCCAACGACATATGGTTTGTAATTTTCTGATTTATATGGAGAGAGTTATTAAAGTTGGAAATTCGGAAAATAAAAAGGGGGAAAAGGGGAGTTGAAAGCTCGCCCCTCGCGAGGGCGACGCCTCGCCCTCGCGAGCCGAGTGATTTGTCGCCCTCGCGAGCCAAAAGGATAAATATATATATATATATATATGGGATTTTTGGTTTAAATTTTGGGTTTATGATTTCTCTAGTGAATAACTTTTTCATCCGACGTCCGATTGACCTTATTCTTGAGACATCGGATTTGTATAATATTGAATTCATTTTATGAGAAATTGGGAATTTTTAGACGGGAAATTGACGGGTTTCTGGGTAATGGTCTGTTTAGTCACTGTTTTATTTATTTCGGGACCTATAAAGGTCCGAATTGAGTACCGTCAGTGCCATTAGATTTCTAATTTTTATACGGATTTTTATGATGGAAAATATTGGATTAGGGCCGAGAATATCATGAACATGCATTATGCACCGTCTAAGTGTTACATGTGCATTCTGAAATAGTTCTGATTGAACAAATGATAATGTTTATATACTGTCACTGTTATAGAGGCACTTTTGGAGCGTCAATCCTCCAGTGTTCCTGAAACTTCCAGGTATTCACTCGGAAGTACAGGTGAGTAACCTAGTGGTTCCTTCAATTATTATATGTTTACTGTGGCAAATAATGGAGGGATTAGGATTGTGATTATTTATGACTGAATTCCGGATAGGTGGTCCGATGAATTGGGAAAACTGACATAGAAGTGTCTCTGGTTGTGATTCTGTGAACTGAATTGCTTCTACTGTGTGAAATGGCTTGTACTGTTACTGCTGAATTGTGACTGGTGAAATTGTGCTATATGCACGTGAATTGTTTACGATTTCTGTAATATTGTGATTAACTGCTTGAAGTGTTCTAGATGTGCACATTGTGCATTGCTTGCTACACTATACTGCATTTCGTTGCCTCTACTGGAGCAGACTGTTTATCCTGACTCATATGCATTGCATACGTCAATGCATAAACTGATAATAACAACAGTTGTGATTAGAGTCGCCATTGATACTGATACTGAAACTGAAAAAGAGCCTCGAGCTCGAAGGGAGTCCTACTTCCTAGACGCCAAGCATCCACTGAATACTGTTCACTATTAATGCACTCGGTCACAACACTGTAATAAAATGGGAAAGCGTCACATGTGCATTACATACATATTTGACTGAATACTGTAAATGAAAAAAGGCATAACTGCCTTATCCTTATAAAATTGTGATTCGCTTATATCTATTGATTGAGACTGATTGTACTATTACTGTCATGTGCTTGTATGATGCATGAATTGGGCGAACCATCGATGATGGTTCCTCACTAAGTTCGCAAAAACTCACCAAAATTTTGCATCTATTTTTTTCAGGCTTTGAAGAGTACCTCGTTCGACACGGGAGTACGTCTACTGTAGGCAAGTGAAGGATAGAGGTCAGGATCAGTTCGCGTCTGCATTAGTATCTCATAAAAGTCTCTGTAAAGGATGCTTTGTATTTATCATGCGCCTAATGTGGTTCTGTTATTTTTGTACATTGAATGGTTATTGTAACTTATTATTGACTGTTTGTAATAACTATCTAGTCAATTGTAATCACTGGCTACTGTTTTCTGCACGTATGAATGGCTTTTACAAAAAAAAAAATTATACTGAGTTTCGTCTGACCGACTGATGTAGTACGTCACCCTCGCGGGGCACGAACTCAGATATCACCAATGATGGCGGGTTCAGGTCAAGCGGGAGTGGGGTGTTACATTTAGGTGGTATCAGAGCCCAACAGTACGTATTGTATCTGGACATTTCTGAAACATAGGTTGCATGCATTTGAGTCGTGTCGTTGCAGACCGTGGCAACTGATCCCTAGTCTGATTCGCACGAGGATAAATCCTACGTGTAAACATGTGTTAAATGATTAAGTGTGAGAATAGTGAGAATGTATGAGAATGTGAACCCCTGAAAGTGTATAAGCAAGTAGGAAGGGGAAAAGGAAAAATGGATAATGAGATGTATGTTGTACTGTGGTTAGAAACCCTCGCCTGTGATATTAGTATGACTACGTTGGCATGGGCTGATTGAGGAAAGAAATGATATCACAATGAATCCCCGATTCAAGTGCAATATTACGGCGACAGAAAACGAACCGGTCTATAGCTTGGAGAGGTCCACTGTCGATATGAGAAATATACTGGTTACAGTCGGCCTATGTGAGATTAAATGATTAGGTATTTAGAGTTCTGACGTGTGTATTCGACGAAATGGGAACTAGAAATGAGCCAAAAGTATATGGTCCAATTAGGCAGATATGGATCCACTACATTTGTGTTAGTGAATATCTTAGATGATGAGAGCGAGATTGTACCGTAACGGTATACCTATAACTGAAAGAGCGAAGTGACCTAAGGGTAGAAAGAAGTAGAAATGGTGAGACGAAAGTGTATAGATGAACTGAAATGGACTCGTGAAACGGTTATGATCATGAGCGCATAAGCGTGGGACTGGAATGGTTATGCGAATATTATGCTAAGAGTTTGGAAATCAGTATAATAAGATATTAAGGAAAAAAAAGGAGAAAGACTGAAAATTTCTACTGATAGTGTATTGGAAAATTCTGGATTGGTTGAATATATGTATATGGACACAGAAATGATAAATAGATGGGTAAAATATAGAGAAATACAGTGTAATTGTATCAACGATTTTGTCGTGTTTTGGGGACACATCCCCGAATGTACTATCAAGGTGAATACCCTATCGTGGATTGTTTGAGGAAAGTAAAGAGATAAGTAGCAAAAATGAGCTGACAGTGTATAAGCCAAACTGATATGACCTTACAAGGTCAAGCTTGCACGTAATGGATATGGGAATAAAATGATGAGACATACAGTTCAATGATACGTAGAGAATGAAATAATGATTGTGATATATGAAAAGAGTTGTCGCATTTCGGTTAATCTATTTGTGGGAGTTTAAATAGTGAATTCACCAAGATTAATGAAACTTATGTGAACAGTATACATGGAAATAAAAGAGGAAATGATCGGTGAGTGATTACATAAGTGCTACTATGAGTTTCTATAAGTGTAAAGTTTATAAGAGGTTAAAGTAAGACATAAGCGGACTAAGCATGCCTGTATAGGAGGAAATGAACAATGATTATGGCATAAGTCCTCTATTCGAGGATTGGCAAAAACGGAAAGGATTTTTGTGGAATTCTGAATAGTATAAGTTACTAATTGGTCTCCGGATAAGATGAAATGATGTCGGGTTCGGGTCACGTGGGAGTGGGGTGTTACATATCATGCTCAAATCAATTTATCGAATGCTCTTTTCCGAATATGCACAATGCCATGAAGTCTTTCAAGGCATAACACAATGTATTTTGCAATTCATCAAAAGTTCATGTATTGAATCAAAA
>JANZLC010000007.1:7605190-7621290 GCA_026413385.1 Erythroxylum gracilipes | reverse complement strand
TCAATATTAGCTCCTTCGCCAAATCGGTCTGCGATTGGAATTTTGACCCTTGATTGTTTATCATTCAAGCGACATTTTCTTCACTTGTCCTTTCAATGGACGCGTAGGATTGCCAATAAGGAGGCTCATGCTTTAGCCAGGGTAGCCTTATTACATACAAACCCACATCACTAGACTGATCGTCCTTCTTGTTTAGTCTCCATTTTAAATTCAAAATTTTCGGCTTCTGTTATTGTTAAGAGGGAAAAACTATTAGGTTCCGGGTGTACGGGATAAGCCTGTTGGCGTGGGTTAGTTTTTTTTGCCTTCTCTGCCTATTGTCTGTTTTTTGCGCTAATGTTGATTTTAATCAAAAAATAATAATAAATATTATTTATTAGCATTATCACATAATAAATAAATTTTGATGGAAAAGTTTTCTTTATTTTTATATTAGACTAATAGATATATTATTAACAATTAATTGTTTTATTTTTAATAAAATCAAATAAAATTATAAATTAATATATTTTTAATGTAAGCAATCGTATATAAATATTTTGATAAATACTAATCTTATAATTTTGTTAGTTATCAATCATCCTCACATGGTATGTCTGTTAATGTGAAGTGTTATACATCCTAAATAATTAAAAGTTGTTAGGTGTGTATACGGTATCCACATCTGTACATAAATGCACATATATAATAATCAATGAATGTGAAACTGATAAGTACAAGTAGGGGGATTAGTTGAAAAGAGATGCGTCACAGAACTTGCGACTTTGACTGCGAAGATGAACCCAGAAGAAGCTTCAACCTCTCAGGAACAAGGAGTTGCAATAGGATTAGAACATCAAACCGATTATGATATGGCAATCAATGTAGAGAAAGAAGCTCTAAGCCCCGCAGCTCGCTTGTTTCACGCACCGAATTTCAACTGTTATGTCATAGCGATCATAGGCTGCAAAACCCACATCGACCCTGCTGTTATAAAGGCTGGATTGAGCCAAACTTTGATGAAGCATCCCCGTTTCTCCAGTAAAGTGGTAAGTAACATCTTATATTAAACAGCACGAATATACAGCCTGGCCTTTGGTTTCTCCTTGTTCTTGATTGATCTAATGGATATGAACCTCTGTAAAGGTCCCATACGATGCTAATTGTCAACTCAAAAAGATGTCTTTGTTTCTTTTCCATTTTCTATAAGGATTCTCATGCTTCTTCTAACACCTTTCTTTAATTTTAAGATTTGTCTTAACGTCTAAGATATGATAACACCTGGTTTGATCTCCTAAAGATTTTCCCCTCTCAAAAATTATGTGTGCATCCATCACAACCAAATGACTCATTATCTAAAAAGAGTTTCTAGATATGTTTGGTTGACTAACATCTTATTTATCAATCTAATCGGTAAATATATATGTCTCTGTTTAACTTTAGCCTTAGATGAATCAACTTTACTTTGTATGAAAAGAAAGTTTGTTTATCATTCTTTCAATGACTTTTAACTATTCCTATAGGAAGAAGTACATGAGCACGCCTGTAGATAGACATTCCATTCAATACATAGACAATTGGATGTTGCCTCCTTGCAAATCATAGATTCACATTCCAAGTTTAAATTATTTCCAATTTGATTCAAGGGCAGGAAACATTACTTATAGGAAAGTCTAAAGGTGATCAATGAGATTCTCTAGTATTTCATTGGAAGATTACCTAACTTGATTCTATGGTATTTCATTGCAAGATTACCTAACTTGAATATTGTAGCTTGAGCCAAGTGTGAAGCCATCTCATAAATGTCAATGGATATAAGGAGATTCTATTAGTATTAAAAACAAAAATCATAAGAACCTTTAATAAAATAATATATGGAGGAATGATTTGCATAATAGAAAAGTAATATATTATTTACAAACAAGAGCTAAAAATAATCAGAATTTACATATTTAAACCTTCTTCAGTTATCAATATTTATGAAGATAAGGAGAGTATCCAGAATGCAAATACATAGAGCAAGATTATGTCTCCTTGTTGAATGGCTTTGGTATCTTGAAAAATGAACCATAGTCTCTATTGATAAGAATATTGAGATATCCAGTTGGTAAAAGCTTTATAAAACCCAAATGCTTTGAGGTGTTCAGATGGAAAACCTCATTCATCTATGTCAAAGGATTTTTAAAATTCAATTATTATCATGCAATTTTTATTACCGTCAAATTTGTTGTATTTTCATTAAATTTTATGCTGATAATATATTATCCTTAATGAACATACTATGAATAACATAATCTTAATCATGATCATTAATGATCTAGAGTACCTCTTTCAACCTGGCAGTTAATATATTAGAGATAATTTTGTATATAGTGTTACAGTAAGAGATTAGGTTGTAGTTTTGTAATGTTTCTAGATTATATATACATGTTTAGTGCTAGGAAAATGAAAATTTTATGTATCTCCCTTAACATACTACTTTTGTCAAAATATCTTGTAATAACATTTATTAGAATCCCCAATTAAGTGTCAAATTTTGTGAAAGAAGAAAAGTCAATGGTTTGACTAACATTATAATATTTCTCAGAAGGTTTAATTATTTTAAACAACTCATGTTACTTTCATGAAGATATATTCTAAGTCTTTTGATGCATGTCAAATACACCAAAAAATAAAACTTATCTCTACACAACTAAATTTGTAGTAGTGGTGAGCAAGGATAATATTCACAGAGAGTGTTTGTCTAACTTTTGTCATGAATAAATCAACATTTAGGATTTGAGGGTGGGGGTTTTGTTTAGTTCAATTAACAAAATAAAGTAAAACTAAAATGTTAAAGGTAAATCAGATCAAACAGTAAAAGAGTGATAAAATTAAAGCCATGGGTTTCGAATCTAGTTTGCATTAATCTCAACCTTCATAAATGAGAATAATCAATCGACATGTTGTTTTTAGACATCTCCTTAAAATTATTAATCGCAGATTAACAATAAGCTCTATTAATCTTAGTATTTCCTTAGGTTGTATCTAATTAAAACAAGCTCTTTAATTAGGTCTAGCAATCAGAACACCTAGAATAAGCTCTCTAGATTTAGTATGACAATCGCATTATGTACTAGAAAAATAGGTTAATCTAGGCAACAACCACATAAGCTTAAGTGATTTAACTTATGCTATGTTATTCCTAATGATGCTCAACCATTAGTTTACCACAAGTAAATCAAATATATAATGACACTATTAGATTGAGAAATGTCCAAACATATTTGTCGTCCTTGATATCCCCTTTGAACCGAAAGGATGAAGTTTAACTCCTTATAACCCTCTAAATGGTAAGAAATATGCCCCTTTCTTGTCTGTAAACTCTTCATACCTTATTTGGCCTCTTAAATGCCCTTTTATAGTAAAAATTAGGGTTCTATCATAATACAAGGTCATCTACATGGACATGTAGGTGATCGTGTGAGTAAAAATTGTAAGAATTGTGAACTTACACATTGAAAGTGCATTATACGGCCACCTACACAACAATGTAGCTCACTTATGTGGTTGTGTATGTTCACACATGGTCTTATAGGTTATAAAGGTGGCTGAAAAGTTGTCCTCTTATATGCTTCCAATGAGTTACTTTATCCCATACACGATCGTGTAAGTTGCAATAACTAAATATCAACCAAAATAAGTATCTTAAGGACATGTTAACATTAATCACTAAGCATTAGGTAGCAAGTATATAGTTAATAAAAATCAAAATCAAAATCCAAAACACTTCCTCCTTTTCCATATTTCCTAAGAATATAAAGTTATAAGAAAAGCGTAATAGCTTTCAAAACTATAGAAAAAAATCCAATATTCAAAGTTTTTACTCATGATCAATCAACAACCATTCCTTTCAAAAACTAAGCAATCTAAGGATGGACTTTGACAAGTTGTGTTTAAAAATAAGATAAATCTACAAGTACACTCTAGCCATGACTTGTGCTAATCTTCATCCCTTTTGGTATTTTCTTGTCTCCTCTTGTTCTAATCCTTTTCGTTCTTGCTCCATGAAGACAAGTGAGTGTAAATTTTCAAAAAACGGCTCAAATATAGTACTTTCGACTCACTTTAGCTCTTTCGCTTTCCAAATTGTACCTAAAAATAGATATGAATTAAAGTGAATGTCTTAAGCATGTCATATCATTAAAAGCTAAGTGTTATGGAATAAATCTATAATCAATTAAGCACATATCATATATCGTCAATCAAGTACTTATCATATTTTCTCTTAGAAAAATAGACAAAACTATAATAAAATACTTCCAAATTTTTATAATCTTTTCCTAATTCTCAAGATTGATAAATACAACAATTTTATGTAAATTTGGTACATAACTAGATAATGATCTTATGTACTTGGCCAAAATCAAGTTATGATCTTAAGTACTTGACCAAAATCTCCCGAAATTTACTCAAGTCACCATCTAAGGAAGCATGCTTTATCTTACTCCCTCGTATATCCTTACACATTTTTACACTATTAATCTCTAATATTGTTCTAATTGAATTTTAAAGACAATTTATCACTATTAGACTATATATATATATCACAATTCTTAAAAAATTTACATCACCTTTAAAAATTCCTCTAATATTTCCTTTAATTTAGAAAATGCCGTAGAATAAACACCACATATAAGAAAATCAAATAATAATATCCTCGCTTGTTATCGATTCTCCTTATAGGCATAATATAAATGGTACGTTTCCGTAAAAGAAAGAATGATGGAAGTGGCGACAAAGTATTAATAGGTGTTTTTCACTCCATGTGAAGTATTTTAGTTTTTACCTTTTTGTTGAAAAGATGATAACGTTTATGTTAAACTCTAATCGTAGTTAATTGCCCATGTCTAATTGAAAGGTTGTGGATGATCCAGGCAAGAGGAAGAGAATATATTGGAAACGTACTATAGTGAATCTAGATGATCATGTGATAGTTCCAAATCTGGATCCTAATATGGATTCACCTGATCAATTTGTTGAAGACTATAATGCTCATCTTACAACAATGTCTATGGACATATCCAAGCCCTTATGGGAAATACACATCCTCAATGTCAAAACAGTGGATGCAGAGGCAGTTGGCGTTTTCAAGATCCATCACTCAATGGGTGATGGTGTATCGCTAATGTCTCTTCTTCTAGCCTGCACTAGAAAAACCAACAACCCGTCGACATTGCCTAGCGTTCCAGTGCAGAAACGAGTTGGTTTTAGGATATCTGGATCAAATGGGTTCTGGTGGATCTTTAAGGTTATTTGGACGGCTACCATAATCATTTTCAATACTTTGATAGACATGATTATGTTTATTGCAACAATGCTATTCTTAAAAGACATAAAGACTCCTATTAAAGGGGCTTCTGGAGTTGAGCAAAAACCCAAAAGGTTCGTGCATAGAATGATCAGCATGGATGATATTAAGCTTCTAAAGAATGCCATGAACACGGTCAGTCTGCTTTGCTTACTCATCATCTTGCCCATCTCTATTCTTTATTTTACTTTTCTATAATCAAATTCATCAATCTTATTTCAGCTGCTAAAGAATGCCATGAACGAAGTTAGTTTGCTTTGCTTACTCATCATGCCCATGCAAATTTACATCTCTATGTTGTAGACAGTTAACGATGTAATTTTAGGAGTAACACAAGCTGGTCTGTCAAGGTACCTCCATCGAAAATATGGTAAGCCATCTTTCCATTACGAAAGAGAACATAGTCAACAGGTATACAGACATTAAGTTATCAAATTATGAAGCGTTTTTAATTTGGCAGGTGAGAACGGCAACGATGACGATTTAACGCATGGAAAATCCAATCTTCCAAAGAATGTCCGTCTGAGTGCAACTATTCTTGTCAACCTAAGACCAACTGCAGGAATCCAGGTGACTTAATCCAAGCATCTAATGATCAACCTTACCTGACAAAAATATAAACATATTTTCCAATGCTTCTAAAACATAATCAATAGTGACGGGCATCAAGTCCTATGCTAAGTAATATCGTAGTGATACTTTGTGTTTTTGGCACTTACTAAATTTGTTGACAAAAAATGGCAATAGGAGTCTAAAGTTCAACGATTGCAGATAGTGTAAAAAACAGGTTGTAACGACACAAGTGTTCATAATCAGGAGTTGGCAGAGTTAATGGGTGAGGCGAATAATAAAAAGGCAAAATGTGGATGGGGGAATTGGATTGGCTACGTCCTCCTACCTTTCAACGTTTCTTTACAAGATGATCCACTGGACTACATACGTACTGCTAAAGCCAATATTGATAGGAAGAAGCTATCCTTCGAAGCCATCTTAACTAATATATGTGGTCGCTTCATATTGTACTTACTCGGTATCAAGGTAAACTACTTGACAACTTAATTAGTTTCTTACTCGCTATAGTTGACGTATAAGCAGTTACTGTCTCCTAACATTATTATATTTTTTAGAATTAATTATATAAAATTTAAAACTTTACATAATTTTATAATTATAACTCTAATTTTAAAAGTGACGGAAAAGTATTTACACTTTTAATTTTTTGCAAAAACTATTGATGGAAGTTTTTCTGAGGTGACATGATAATGTTACCTAAGACAGGACAGAATAAGACAACATAATATTGGACAGAGGATTCAGACTCATGTTACCTATGTTATAGTATATACAAAATGTCATATATCATGTAAATGCTACATTAAATTTTAATAAAATAATATTGAAGAAAATTAAACTACAAAAAACTTCAACTCATCCTTCTACCTCCTTTGCAACATTTAGAACACTCATCCTACCACCGAACACCATCCTCTCTATCACACTTATTTTGTTCTCCTCATTGTCTGCTCATCCTCTGGTGACGACAATTTGCATGTCTTCTTTAAACTTCGAAATCTAAAATCTATGGAGAATTTAGGCACCTTATTGACCTGAAAATACTAGAGATTATTGGTTCCCATAATTTGCAACTCTTGCAAGAAAGCTTGTCATCTTTTCTCATTTTTCTATCCATGTAGGGCAGTACTTTGCTAAACAAAAAAGAATTCAATGGGACAATAGAGATGATTGGCTAAAGATTGCTCATATTCTTGCAGTTCAGGCCAATAGCTATAATATGTGAAACTACAGAACGCCTATTGGGATAATAACCTCTGTTTTGAAAACCGGACCGGACCGGCCGGTTCGACCGGTTCGATCGGTGATTGATTGGCTATTAAGTCCGGTTCACTCTTAAAAATCGGTTCTCAATTGAACCAGTGAGAACTGGTCAAAACCGGTCAATTGACCGGTCGAACCGGTCCAGTTCGATCGGTCCGACCACTGGTTCAATAAATTTTTTTATTTTGTATATTTTGTATATTTTTTTGGTATTTTTGGTATTTTTTAATATTATTATTATTATATATAATTAAATATAATTATTGCATAATTATGACATCACAGTCAAACCAGTGACTAGTAAGGCCTCTGGTTCGATGGTCGGTCCGGGTTTCAAAACACTGATAATAACCCAAGCTTTCAAGATTCCAAACCGGTCGAATCGGTCAAACCGGTGACCAGTAAGGCCTCTGGTTCGATGGTCGGTCCGGGTTTCAAAACACTGATAATAACCCAAGCCTTCAAGATTCCTACCCTATGTAGATTCCTACAATGTGTAGGTCTTCTTTCCTTTTTTGACACTATTTCTAAATTCTTCGTTTGTGTAGGTTTCATATCCTAAGGTTATACTACTATATAAACACCCCCTTGGGGTTCTTTGTAACGTCGTATTAGTATTCTCTTCATTAGTCCTGGGGTTTGTAAGAGAGCAAAAAAAATACTTGTAGTTTTTCTTTCTTTGACGTAGTGCATATTTTTGGGCTCTCTTCCTGTGGGTTTTTCTTCTGATACTCAGGTTTCCCACTTAAAAATTCTGTGTCCTTTTACTGTTTTTCTTTATTTATTTGATTAATTCCATTGCTTCCGCAACTACTAGCACAACAAACTGGTATCAGAGCAAGGTTCGTTTCGATCAATCAAGTCTTGTCGCCATGTCTCCTTCAACCAAAATTCAACATCGACAAGTTCAACGGAAAAATTAGTTTTGCTATTTGGAAGGTCCAAAAGCAAGTCGTTCTCACACAACATGGATTGAAGTAAGACAAAGAAACCTGCCAATATGTTAGACGAGGATTGGGAAGAGTTATCCGAAAAAACCTTGTTTGCTATTCATTTATGCTTGACGCGTGAAGTGCCCCAAGAAGTAGTCAATTAGACTACCACTACAGGGCATTGGTTGAAATTGGAGTCTCTTTACAAGACAAAGAGTTTGGCCAACAAACTTCGTCTCAAAGGACATCTCTTTACGCTTAAGATGTCCGAAGGTACACCAGTCCCATCTCATCTTGACGAATTTAATTCCATTATTATTGATTTGGAAAATTTTGATGTTAAAATTGATGATGGGGATCAAGCAATGTTTTTGTTATTTCACTTCCTCATTCATATAAGCACTTTAAAAAAATTATGCTTTATGGTAACTGTGAAACTCTCACTTTAGAAGAAGTTATATTTGCTTTGTTGTCTTAAG
The DNA here is from genome assembly GCA_026413385.1 of Erythroxylum gracilipes. NCBI lineage: Eukaryota > Viridiplantae > Streptophyta > Magnoliopsida > Malpighiales > Erythroxylaceae > Erythroxylum > Erythroxylum gracilipes. The sequence continues at coordinate 7,612,714 of JANZLC010000007.1, read as the reverse complement.
AAAAGTTTGATGCTTCCATTGAGGAGGAGACTGAGAGTTTGACAGTTTGAGGTAGAACTTTTGAGAAGGGAGAGAGTAGTAACAGCCATAAGAAGTCTAGATCTAAGTGTAGAGGTAGAGATGCCAATATTACATGTAAATATTGTAAGAAAATTGGACAAAAGGTCTCAAACTATTATAAATTGAAAAATAAACTAAAAAAAGAAGGTAAAAACAAGGGTACTCAATCTGATTCTACCCCGAGGCTATTGTGGTTGGTTCTAGTTTAGGAAGTGATGTTCTTTTGGTTGTTCTAAGGCAAACAAATGGTTTGCCACCTACGAAACTGTTAAAGGTGTTGTCCTTATGGATAACAATGCACAGTGTGATATGTTGGGGAAAGGTACAATCAATATTAAAACTTATAATGGTGTTGTTAAAACCCTCATTAATGTTTGTCATGTTCCTTATTTGAAATGCAACCTTAGTTCACTTGGTACATTTGAGTCTCATGAGTGTAGGTACTCTTCTGAAGGTGAAGTCGTGAAGGTGTCCCGAGGTAATCTTGTAATCCTTAAAGGGAAAAAACATCATACTCTTTATGTGTTGCAAAGCTCTACTATTATTGATACTGCTAATGTTGCCTCATTAAAGTCTCACCAAGATGCCACCAACTTATGGCATTATCACCTAGGCAATATGGGTGAGAAAGGTCTGCAAATCTTTTGTAAGAGGGGTCAATTGAGCCAAAGTTAAGGTAATATGAAGTTTTGTGAACATTGTGTCTTTGGTAAGCAGACTAGAGTGAGTTTTCTTCTTCGGGGATTTATAGGACCAAAGGTACTCTAGATTATATTCATTATGATCTATGGGGTCCTTCTCGAGTTGCTTCTTGAGGTGTTAGAAGGTATATGTTGACCATTATCGATGATTTCTCCCTTAACGTTTGGGTGTTTTTCCTAAAGAAGAAAAACGAAGTTCTTCCCACTTTTAAGGAGTGGAAAACCTTGATTGAGAACCGAACAGGAAAGAAAATTAAGCGGTTGAGAACTGACAATGGTTTGGATTTTTGTGAAGATGCTTTTGATCCATTGCTAGTGTAACCTGATTATGTGTTAGCCCAAGATTGTTCTAGGAGACAGACCCAATTGCCAACGAGATTGTAAGACTGATTGTGATCTCTTTGCTTATGTTTCAGTTGCTACACAAGAAATTGACACTTATTTTAAGCCAAAGAATTATTTTGAGGCTATTGCTAGTGCAGATGCTGGGAATTGGATTGGTGCTGTACAGGAAGAAATTTGAAGTCTTCAAAAGAACGAGATCTAGGATTTGGTGAAGCTTCCTAAAGATAAGCGTGCTATTAGTTGCAAGTGGATCTACAAGCTCAAAAAAGGCATCCCCGGTGTTGAAAGCAAGAGATATAAGGCTCAATTTCTTGCACGTTGTTTTTATCAACGTGAAGGAGTTGATTTCAATAAGTTATTCTCTCCCCTTGTTCTTTATACCTCTATTCGCATACTATTATCTCTTGTTGCTCATCATGACCTGGAGCTTTAGCAAATGAATGTGAAAATTGCATTCCTACATAGTAATCTTGAAGAAAAAATTTACATCCATTAGCTCTAGGGTTTTGTGGTTCAAGGAAATGAGGACCATGTTTGCCTTTAAAAGAGATCTTTGTATGGTCTCAAACAATCTCCAAAATAGTGGTCTAAGGGGTTTGACTCTTATATGATTGGGTGAAGCTATTCTAGAAGTAGCTATGATATTGTGTGTACTTTCAAAAGTTGCCTGATGGTACCTTCATCTATTTTTTGCTTTATGTCGATGACATGTTGATTGCGGCGCCTAGTAAGGCTTTTGTTAATAGGTTGAAGGCCCAGCTTAGCAGTGAATTTGATATGAAAGACTTAGATGCTACTAAGAAGATTCTTGAGATGGAGATTATTCAGGATCGTCAAGTAAGAAAACCTATGCTCTCGAAAAAGAAATATATTTAGAAGATGCTTGACAACTTCAATTTAGCTCACTGTAAGCTCGTTACTACCCCATTGTCTGCACACTTTAAATTAGTTGCTGAATAATGCCCATCTACTAGTGAAGCTAAGGAACGTATGTCTCATGTTCCATACTTCAGTGCCATTGGTAGCTTGATGTATGCTATGGTATGTACCCGACTAGATTTGGCCTATACTGTCAGTGTTGTATTTAGGTAGATGCATAATCCTGGGAAGGTGTGAAGTGGATCCTTCGCTACTTAAAGGGTTCTAGTGAGCTGGGTTTGGTCTTCGACAAAACTCGTTCTGATCCCGATGGTTTAGTTGGCTATGTTGATGCTGACTATGGTGGTGATTATGATTGAAATAGGTCACTTTCATCCTATATTTTTACTCTTTGTGGTTCCACTATTAGTTAGTATTCTTCTCTACAGTTCATTGCAGCATTATCAACCACTGAAGTGGAGTATATTACTACTACTGAAGAAGTGAAAGAAGCTATTTGGCTCCAAGGTTTGGTGAAAAAGCTTGGTCTACAACAAGATGTCCTTCTTGTATTCTGTGATATTCAAAGTGTTGTGTAGATCACAAGAAATAGTAAGTACCACTTTAAGACTAAGCATATTAATGTTCGATGCCACTTCGATTGGGATACTATTGAAGCAGGTGAAGTTATTGTTAAGAAGGTCTACACTACTAAGAACCTTGTCGACATGGTGACCAAGCCACTACCTATTGCTAAGTTCAAGCATTGTTGGGACTTAGCTGGTATTCTTGATACTTGAGCGTCTTCAGGGCTTACGGAGAAGAGAGCTCCTACTTTCAGTTTTGTGTCAAGGTAAAGATTTGTTAGGATAATGACCTAAGCATTCAAGATTCCTACTCTGTGTAGATTCCTACAATGTATAGGTCTTCTTTCCTTTTTTCACACTATTTCCAAATTCATATTCTGTGTAGTTTTCCTACCCTAGGGTTATACCACTACATAAACATCCTTTGGGGATCCTTTGTAAAATCGTATTGGTGTACTCTTCTTTAATCTTGGGGTTTGTGAGAGAGAGTGAGAGAAAACCCTTCTAATTTTTCTTTCTTTGACATAGTGCATATTTTGGGCTCTTTTCACCCTGTTGGTTTTTCTCTCAACACTCGGGGTTTCTCACATAAAAATTATTTGTGTCCTACTATTTTTCTTTATTTACATGATTGATTTCATTGCTTTTGCAAATACTAGCACAACAAGTACCATGTATTGGACCTTAGAACCAACACCCGCTTTTACAGAGAACTTTTATGTGAGACCCATGCTATTGAGATATCTAAACTTGGTTATCGCTCAAACCATCAGACACTAGTTGAATACCAACATATGTGCATTAATTGCTTGGCCTCTTGACCAACTAGCAACAATGAGTCCACTGTATTGACAAGGAGGATAGCCTTCATTTCTTTCGTTAGCAACAACACTAATACTTTTGAGAACAATGATAAGATTATCAGGTGTTCTAGTTGCAATGAAAGCTTGATTAACGATCTCTACCCTCTTTACCTTTTGTTAAAGCCTTATTGGGGTGATTTCAAGTACGACTAAAAAAGAATATTTGTTTTAGAAACCATAGAAAATGAGAGCAATTGCAAAGAACTTACGAAATGTTTTAGTTTGGCGCATTACACTATTAATAGTAGCAAGGTCAAAAGATATTGATGAAGATGAGCTTAATCATAACGATGATATCGTTGCAGAATAGCATCAAATCCTCTATAATGTTGGCAGTTTTTGGGTAATATTGTTGTAAATGAAGACTATTCAAGGTTCTAATCAAATTTGCAATATGGCGAAGAGGGAGCAAATGAAGATCAGGAAGCTGGTAGCAGTGCTAACAGGAGAGAGAATGAATCTAGTGTCATGGGCTTTGTATGTGGATCTTTTGATATAGGTAATACACAATGTTCTTCCAATGAAGAAATTTATATAGAAATTATATACCTGAATTTTGGAAAACACCTTGGTTGTGTATCTAATCATTTAATCCCTATCGAATTGATTGCTTCTTCTACTAGTAAAAAGGATAGAATATGCAACTTAAAAGAGGAGTATCTACATGTCCAAGATCTTAATGAAACTATTGATTCTCCCTTGGATATCGACAATTATGTCGAAGAAATGGAAGGAGTTAAAGAAGTGAGAAAACCCTATGGAGAGGTTGTAGAAGTTAATAAGGATGAGGACTAAGGACAAAGATCTTCAATTATAAATATTAGAAAAATCAAGGGTGATGCCAAGGTTAGTATTAGATCTCTAAGTCTAAATTGCAGAATTGTGTGTGTGTTAGTGAGCCTTGCGAGTAGGCTAAGAAAATGGGCACTATCTATGAGTTGGTATGCATTGGTAAGCATTGACAGAAATCTTCGACGAGATACAAGATTTAGATGTGAGATCAAAAGATAACTTGAGATAGACCTTGAGTTGAATGTTAGTTAGATCACATATATGAGGGAGACGTGTGAGAGCTCTAAGGACTTAATATATGCTCAAATAGATGGACTATGATGAATGGACTTGACATGAGTAAGTATTGGACTTGACCAGTATGTTATGAAAGGCTTTTGGCTCAGATGACTCATCATCAATAGATAGAGATCAAAGGTAAATCTTGGATGATGTTCCAATAAGATCACAATAGATATACATCAGTTCTAAAAGATAAAGACCATTAGATGAATCATCTTCAATGGATAGAGATCAAAGGTAGATCTTGGATGATATCTCAATAAGTTCACAGTAAATATACACCAGTTGTAAAAGATAAAGACCATACGGAGGATTGTCTAAAAATAATGGAGCTTTTCATATATGTATATACATCTTTTTTTAATTAAATGTAATATCTTATCTTGTTAGTTGGGATATAGCTAAATCCTATCAGATAGATTCCTATTTAGATGAGAGTGTCATCCAATTAGTGTGATGTAAGACGATGAGGATAGAAATGATTCAGTTAGTTCAGTTCAATTAGGATTCTGAATTGTAAAGTCAGAGATGCTTATAAATAACTTAATTGTGTCTTGCTCCTAGGAATATATAGAGGGGGAGGGGAATACATTGTAACAATTATCATGCAAGCTACATCTCCGAGACCTGGCAAAAGTCTATAAACTGGGGCAACAATTTTGAAGCAAAAGAAGAACAATTCCCCGCAGATACCAAGCAAATATAAAGAAATTTTGTTTCAAGATTAGAATTTTTGTCTTCTAAAAACAAATCAATAATTGGTTAATCATATAATCGTGTAATTAAGGAGGATGAAACGGGTGAATTACAATTGTCCATTGACTAAAGCAAATCTATGCTGTTTGAGGAACTTCCTGATCATCTAATTTGTCCATCCCAAGCTTAAGCATCAAGTCCTCCATAGTTGCTGGCAGATCATTCTCCCATTGATGGAGACAATCCAGAAGTTCCTAATAGCTAGGAAGAATATGTTCAGCAAAATGAAAACGGCAAGCTACATTGTACATTATAACAGCTCTACTAGTTCGTTTTTAAGAATATTCATGTTTGACGAATGACAATGTTCAACTCAAACTACTGTTTTATATTTTATTCACTAGCCCTGGCTCTAAAGAGAAAACATCAGTTATTAAATTGTGTAAATTTTAATTTTTTTTAACAATTAGTCTTTTTTTTAAGGACACTGAAACAGATTTCAGACAAATATTATGCAGTTTGTTTTGTGATGGCAACAGTAATTAATATGCATTGTTTCGCTTTAATTGACAGACAACTGCTTATTTACTGCACAGAGTTCTTTCTAACACTTCTCTAGCATTTTCGAATGTGGTCGGTCCGCTAGAGGAAATTAGCTTTTACGGCCACCCCATAGAATATCTTGCTCCGAGTGTCTACGGCCATCCTCAGGTAATTAACTTTCTCATATCATCAGCATTCCTCCTTTGTACGAGCCTGTGTCTTCAGCAACTGTACTGTTTTCATTTTCATTCTCCGCCAACCAACTTGTTTAATTAACAGGCGCTCACTATCCATTTTCAAAGCTATTGTAAAAAGATGATGATTGTTCTGGCGGTTGATCCAGAAGTCATTCCCGACGCTCACATACTTTTGGATGATCTCCAAGATTCTCTTGGAATCATTAGGAATGCCATCGAACACAGTAAACTAGATACGATGGCCTAGCTAGCTCCTTCTGTTTTCCTTTTCTTTTTCCTCTCATTTTTTTGGATGAAAAATGGATTTGAATCACCCAAAGCAATTACTATGAGCAACTATTATAACAATTGGTACTAATTGCGTGGTGGGCTGATAGTTTTCTTGCTTTTGCCCTGAAAATTTCTTATATTGATTGAAAGCATGGCGAAACCATTATCGTTATTTTATTTTGCGCTGTAGTAACGGTAGCAGATCCTGTCCTTATAGCATTATCTTACAATTTCACAATCCGCTGTGGCTATTGTAGTTGCGACACCGTGCAATCTACTACCGTTAAAATCAATGTTATGAATATTGTACTGGATTTGGTGCCGGATTGAGCTCTAGAACGGAATTATATCGGTACCGGGTACCGTTTCGGAAATTTTTTTAAATTTATAAAATAATTCTTAAAATTTTTAAAAATGGCAAAATAGTCCATATTGAATAAAATATATGTACAATTTTTAATTTCAAATTATCAAATTCAATTCCTCAAACTCAAATTCAATCTCATCTATCAATAATTCAACAATTCAATATTAATACCATAATAAATCACAAGTTAATTTTCACCATTCAATAATCAATAAATCACCATTTCAAATTTAATTTCTAATCCACTTTCCAATTCCAAAATGCAAAATTCTAAAATCCAATTCCAAAATCTAATTCCAGCAACACCAATTTCAGTTGAATTTTCATAAATCACAAATGACAAAACACAATAAACCGAAATCCACTTCCATTTTCCATTCATCCGAAATCCACTTTCAAATTTTTCCCCAAAACCAACACAACACTACCAATTTTTAACCCCAAATCCACTATAATCCAACAACCAACACAATCACAGAAGCAATTATTTTCAAAATGCATGAAAAATGAAACAAAAACCATTAACATTCACCCAAAAAAAATAATCGGGTCTTCAGTGTCAATTTGGGTCGACGTCGGGTCGTGAGCTCCCGCTGAGCTGAGGTGGTCGTGCCGTCCTGTGGTGCGTCGGAGACTCGAGGAGGACGAAGGAGAAGGCTGAAGCCGACGACGAGGAGGAGCGGGCTGAGGTGAGGGAGCTTGATTCGTCGAAGACTTGAAGGGAGAGCAAACCACGGTCGAAGACTCGAAGGAGGAAGACTGGAGAAGACGTCGACGACGAGGAGATGGTGAGACACGAAGAGACAGATCGGAGAGGGGAGGAGCAGCGGCGTTCGTGCGTGGAGAAGAAGGAGAAACCGAAGTAGAAGAAAAATCCAGAAGCTCGGGAGGGGGGGGGGGGGGAGATTTTTTATGTTTAAAATTTTGTTTTTTCAAAATGGGGCCGGGATAATTTGAATTTTT
>JANZLC010000007.1:7593009-7605090 GCA_026413385.1 Erythroxylum gracilipes | reverse complement strand
TATAACTTTTGCTTTTTGCAAAATGGTCCCTGAAGAATTTGAATTTTTGCGGAATGGTCCGGTATTTTTCGAAAACTTGGGTACCGGCCGGTACCCACCGGAATTTCTTTACCAGTACCGGTACTGGTTTCCTGCCGGTACGGTACGGAACGGTAATCATATCATTGGTTAAAATAGTTAACAGTGCAAAAGACGATGAAGATGGAAAATTGGAGAGGAGTCTAACTTCGCGCTAATAATTAGAAAAAACTTTTTTATTTTTTGAAATTTAAAGATATCTAAAATATTATAAACTATATAAATTATAATAAAGCATGAACTTTAATTCATATTTTATTTAAAAGCTTGACCTTTTTCTCTCTCTTTTTTGAATTATTTTTGAATCAGCTTATCTCAACCACCATAGCCATATAAGTATCTAATCTCTATCAATTTCAACAAAACATGTTGAGAAAACTCTGCAACTATTATAGAGAGGGCTAGGCAAGGAGTGCTAATAGAGATACTAATTTTGGCTCGATTCGCCCAACTCGACCCAATTTTGGCCCAGGTTGACTGGGCCACAGGCTAAGGTCGGGTCAGCCCGTGGTCTATCGTTACTTCAAAAATAAGGTCGTTTTTGACATTTTTTTAAAAATAATATATGACGGGCCAAGTTGGCCAAGCCCACCGTGGTTAGTGGGGCCACAAGCCAACCTATCCTAGCCCTTCGGGCCACCCTAGCCCGCGGTCCAGCCATTAACATTCTTAAGTGCTAACTCCCGTCTAAGGGTGTGCTTGGTTCACTTAGAGAAATAGTAATAAAAATTATAATGAATATAGTGAATAATGGAAATGAATCTAACTTCTATTCCTCACTATATTGAGGGATATAAAGTAGTCACAAAAGGAGATATAAAAACACTGTCAATCCATTCTAACATATTACTAACCATCTTTTATCATTTCTTACTCATTCCTTTTTTCCCATGCAAACTAACCAAGCATCCCATAAGTCTATTTATAATAGGTTCTGAATATCTTAGTAATTTAAGTGAAATAAAAATTTAATCTCAATTAAACTTTGATTAAAATTATAATTAATTCTAATTAAATATTAATTATTTCTAAATAGGAGCTAATATCTTATATTGTTATTAAATACTTATATTTAATCATAAGTTTCTCAAACTTTATTATCTAAGTCTAATTTGATTAAAACATATTTTCTCTTCTCAACTCGTTCATTATGTATGACCCACTAAGTTCTCAATTATGTTAGCGATGAATATAAATTATAACTCTAAATCATATTTAAGATTAAATAAATTAAATTCTTTTAATTTATTTTTAATTCTCTAATTAAATAATTTATATCTATAGATTATGATTGATATTTAGCAACACATCATGATCATTCACATATCTAGGAATGTTAAAGTATTTCTAACTAGCCTTTTTGTACATAATTTTTTCTTATAATTCAATTATTTTTTTATACAATGTTTCGATTAGACGTAAGACATGAAAATGTCTACAATATTTGAGTTTAATCATGCTAGTTCTTTATCATTAGCAATTGATTTAACTAATGACATTTGAATACTATTTTTAATGTGTCATTCGATCTTGGCTAAGGATTTCTCAAATCAATATTAATCGTGAATAACAAAATATTTTTCTTAGTCATTTTAGGATGATAAATCATATATTGATCATTCAACTATCTCCATATAGTTTAAACTATATCCAATAACTACTGAATGAGTTATCCTTGACTAGAATAGATCATAATTAGTATACAAAAATATCAAACCCTATTTGAGATAACTTTAGAGATTTTAAGTTAAATAATCTCTTATACAATTATCATATTGAGAATTTGTATAGACATACAAGTAATGTTCTAAATAGATTCTTTATATAGGGCCAGTTCAATGAACTAGTTCTCTAATAAGCATCTACGTTTTTGTTTAAGTATCTCCATACTTTAATCTATGAAATCGGCTATTTACTTTATAAGGAAAAACATAATGTTTGCTAGCCTTTTTATATTCTATTAATGTTCATTCTCAATAAAAGAATGACCAGGAACAATTTAAGAATAATATATAAACACAATATAAATCTCATAACTATAATCTTATTATAATTTTATTTGAAATGTACATTTATCCTATGAAATTTATCACATACATCTAAATATGTATAAGATAAAGAGAATCTATAAATAAATATTCCACTAAACTATAACTAACTGATTGGCTATAAGATATAAACCAACAGAAGAAATACATAAAAAGACATAAATGGCGAAGACAACAGTTGTTCTATTGTTTCACTTTGTTTTAGTACTGTGTCGTTTGATTTTTATTGTTATCATTATTGATATTCACAATCTTTCTCACTAATATGGAAAATTAAATTCCAAAAGAGAATAAAAGTATCTTTATTAAAGATTAAATATTTTGAACACTTAAAATGATATGTATTCATAAGTAAATATATTAATGAAAGAGTAATTGAATTTGAACTACAAGATGCCATAGTTTAAAAAATAACTTTCTAAAATAAGGTGAAATAAAGAAATTATATGAGACTTTAGACCAAAATAATTCTCTTACATAGGATGGGGAAGAGGAATTCAATTTCTTTGAAACTTGGAAGCAACATAGAATGAGGAATTCACTCAAGATTTATTCAAATTGCATCCTAATGAGAGTTTACCAATTGTATTTAATATGATTGAAAGTAATCAATTTTCTCATAAGATAATAGGCTAAACCATGTTTCTCTAAGATATTATGATTTTCTTCATAGTTTTGCTTGGAATGGTCTCCATTTCTTGAATAGTACCATCCTAAAATCTAATTTATGCAATTGCCTAAAAAGATATTAAAATTTAAGTAAAATAATTAAGGTAAGATAATATAGGCATATTTCATGCACGTCAAAAATTGTAACGTAAGTTTTTGCTTATGCTTTAAGCAAATTAATCTAAACATTATTAACATAAAGAGGTAGTAATTCTAGGAATGAAATTAATAACTCAAAATGATAAATCAAGACTATTTATCAGTCATTCAGTCACGAATAAGACCCCCAGCAGTAGCTAGATCTGACCTTAGAGTAAAAGAGCCGTCTGTGTTCAGTTTGACCCAGTGCTCTGGGGGTAAACCCCATCCTACGTTGTGACCCAATGGGAGGCCCCAATGGGGAACAAAGGATCTTTCCACTTCACGCGCTCGTTTAATCCACGCAACGTAATCCAACACAGGTTTCGTACCGTCAATGGGCCACACAAAAACTCTCCTCGAAAATACTCTTGTTTCGCCACTGCCACAACATCCAGTAGGTGACCCCAAATATCATGGTCTAGTCCCATTGCAGCTCAGGGGAGGGCTTGAGAAGATTGTTGTGCACCCAGATGTCCTCAGGTTGCTGGAAAAAATCGAAGTCAATCACCGTGGGCGGGGGGGGGGGGGGAGAATTTTCTCCAAAATTCCTGCACTCGCGGACAGTCCTGAATGGCATGTAAGGTTGACTCCTCCTGACCGTATGAATGGCAGGTGCTATCAGACGCAATGTGTCGCATCACCCTTTGTTGGTTCGTGAGAAGTTTTTTCGAAGTCATGAGCCAAAGGAATGCCCGGATCCGTTGAGGACCCGGCCATTTCCAAATTAATTTCCAGGGCGAGGTAGAGGTAATTGAGTTGCTCCCTCAAATAATCTTGCAGGCAGACGCGACCATAAATCTTCCATTTCCAGTGTGTGGCCAGTAGATGGAATTGGCTTCGGCCAGATCAGGAATGGGGTGTAACTCTGCTATATCCATGTAGACGGCTGCTGGGAGGTATTGCTGGAAAGCGGCCCACTTCCAATTGTCGTCCCTGGATACTTTTAATAACTCTAATAAATAGAAAATATAAAACTGAAGTTTAAATTTACATAGTAGTATTTAAAGGCTTATTTGAAAAGTCATCTAACCTTTTGATGTAGCCTTCAATAATATCCTTATATAGTAATAAATTAGAGTTTTTGAGATATACATATTGTCGTGTAAGTGACCATGTATCTTCAAAAACACCAGTAACAAAAGCTTACACAGGCAACATACATGGGTTTGTAACTTTACACGGGTAGGAACTGTGTCTTTAAAGCTCCACATGTTTACAGTGACTTACAAGGTCACTGTACATGACTTTTTATGTCAAAAATTGCTCCAGCTCTTCCATTCCATGCCACAGTTTCACCCAAATACTTCTCCTTTTGGTATCTGAAGGCAATTATCACCTAAAAACATAGTTAAAGCAAAATAAGTACCAAAAATACTATAAAACTCTTAAATAACAAGTAAATGACACTAAATATAGGTATATAAATGTAGACAATTAATCATTTATCAGTGTCTAGTGCTCGTGTAAGTCACTAGTCCTTTGTCAAATGTAAAACAACACATGATGGTATACACCCGTGTCCACGACCATGTGCACCTGTAAATTCCTAGAAACTTTTTAACTTTCATCTAACCTCATTTTAATTACATGAAACACACCTACAACATATAAACTAGGAAAACGAGTTATGAATTAATAAAATCCTAAAATTAAACTTAAGTTAATAAAAATAAACATAATCAATTTAACAAAAAATTGTAATAATTATTGAGTTGCCTCTTAAGTAGCGTTTTTTAAACGTTTTTAGTTAGACATATCTATGTACAATCAAGATGGCTTATAGATATTAAACTCATTATTCCCTACCATGAATTTATTAGCCTCTAAATACGCTACTTGCTCTTTCTTTATAGGGCTATCCCTATCTTTCTCCTCACCATAAATAAGACAGCTCCAGTAGATCTATAAAAACATATTCTTGCATAGCATTTGAAACTGAAAAATCAATTGTATCAATAAAATAGCATCATCATATTCAAGGAGATGTGTCAAGACATCATATATTTTAAAGATAACTTCTCCTTCCCCAGCCCTAAACATTAGCTTGACTTTTTTTCTCCTAAGGTGAGTGTTGCTAAAATCCTGACAGAGGGTTGTTCCTTTGCTATTTTTAATTCCTCTAACAGAAATTCAGGTGATTTCTTCATCATTGATTATATGTAAAATTATAAGAATTATTTTAGGATCTAGGAGCATTCCTCGTGCAATCCACATGGTAAGGCTTTGTCATAGCCTTAACTGCCTGACATTCTTAACCTACATGTCGTAACCTACACACCTCGCACTGTATCACTTGGAACAATTGAGAATTCATTGTTAATCCATCTAGCTTTTTGCTCAAATTGTCAATTTGACTTGCCAATGTTGTAATTGCATCTACATTATAAACTACGACTGGCTTGCTAAGTTTTGCTCAAGAAGAGCACCACTGATAATTGTTTATGGTCATGTCCTCAATGAGATCTTGAGCTGCTTCTAGTATTTTATTATTCAAAATACCTACAGGTGCTGCTTCAATCATCTACCTAGTTCTTTAATTGAGCCCATTATAAAAAGTATGAATTTGCATCCACGTTAATAAAATATAATGTAGACAATTCCTTAACATCTCCTTAAATCTCTCCCACTATCATATTGAGTATCTAAATCAATTTGAGCATAGAAAGATATGTCATTTCTTAATTTGACAGTCTTAATTGATAGAAAGTATTTCAAAAGGAATTTCTCTATCACTGGTTCTATCTGTTGATGGATCCCTTAGTTAGATAATCCAACCATTGCTTAGTTCGATTCTTCAGTGAGAATTGAAATAATCTTAATCTTATTTCGTACTCAGCAGTGACACCATTAATCTTAAAGGTGTCATAAATTTAAAAAAAATTGCTTATGTGTGCACTGGACATACTGCTATATCATCTAAATGGTATTCAATTTAATGTTGGCAGTAACAGTTGGCCTTACAGTATTGGACTTCGTTCTAGTCAAGTTCGACTTAATATAATCAAACATTTTCCTTAGTTGGTCTACCATGATTTTTGATTCTTCAGCCTTAATTTGGCATTCTAAGTCTTGTATCCGTTGGTCTAGCTCTACCTCTCTAAGTCGAGTCCCTCAAAGATTTCTAAAAGCCATCCTCTTAAATAGTCTACCGTGATTTTTTATCCTTCAGTCTTAATTTGACATTCTAAGTCCTAGATTCGTTGATCTATCCCCGCCTCTTTGGGTCTAGTCCCTCAAAGATTTCTACAAGTCATCTTGTTAATTTCTAGATCTTCTTCAACCAAGTTAAATAGATTTCTTTCTGTTATAAATTAACCAAAAGACCTGCAAAAGTGGCAACATAAGAGTCGACAAAATGATTAAATAAATTGTAAACAATAAATAAAAAATTAAAAAGAGAAATAGTGATTATACGTCCATGGCAATTTGACAGGAAGGTTAGACATGATGGGTACACGAATTGTTACTATTTGTACTTTATAACTGAAACTTTGTACTAACCCCTGTTAAACCTTTGCAAGCTTATGAGAATCAGATTAGGATAGCAAGTAAGTATAAAATGAGAGAAATTAGATTAGCGAGCAAGAGGAAAGGAAAAGAAAGAAAAACAGAAAATGAGAGAAAAGAAAGAGAGTGAGGCCGAGAGGAAAAATCAAGAGAGAGATGTTCAAGAAAGAGAGAAAAGCAAGAAATTAAATGTAATTACTTGAAAAAATGACGTTAAGAGTGCTATGTTCATAAGACAGTCATTACTTATACTTATGTACAAGGATGTTTATTTTTCTACTAATGACTTTAACCATACTTTGCGTAGTGTGGTTGTTTCTTTATTACAAGAGTTTGAAAACCTTTTTCTTGAAGAGATACCATATGGATTACTACCTTTAAGAGGCATTGAACATCAAATAGATTTCATACCTAGGGCTGCTATTCCTAACCAACCTGCCTATAGAGCCAATCCTAAGGAAACAAAAAAGATACAACGGCAAGTTGATGACCTAGTGCAAAAGGGATTTGTGCAAGAAAGTCTTAGCCCATGTTCGGTTCTCGTAATCTTAGTCCCAAAGAAAGATAGAACATGGCGCATGTGTGTATATTACCGAGCCATAAACAAAATAACAGTTAAGTATATATATCTTATCTCTTGATTAGATAATATGCTTGATGAATTACATGGCTCATGCTTGTTTTCTAAGATTGAGTTAAAGAATGACTCCTATCAATTTTGCATGAAAGAAGGAGATGAATGGAAAACGACATTTAAAACTAAATATAGATTGTATGAGTGAATGGTTAGTAATACCCTTTGGTTTAACTAATGCACCTAGTATTTTCATGAAGCTTACGAACCATGTCTTGCGTGCTTTCATTGGAAAATTTGTGGTAGTTTACTTTGATGATATTTTAGTTTACAGCAAGAATTTAAATGATCATGTGGAACACTTGCATGTTATTTTTAGTGTATTAAGAGAGAACCAATTGTATGCTAATCTTAAACATTTTGCATGGAATTTGTTATGTTTCTTAGATTTTTTTCTAGTTCACAGGGTGTTAGTGTTGATGAAGAGAAGGTAAAGGCGATAAGACACTGGCCTACACCTAAGAATGCGAATGAGGTAAGAAGTTTCCATGGTCTAGCAATTTTTTATCAAAGGTTTGTTAAAGACTTTAGTTCCATTGCCGCACCTTGGAATGAACTTGTTAAAAAGAATGTTGTTTTTAAGTAGAATGATGTACATGATCAAGCTTTTAATATATTGAAAGATAAGCTAACTAATGCACCTTTGTTGTGTTTGCCTAATTTTGATAAAGCTTTTAAAGTTGCATACGATGTATATGGCATTAGCATAGGGGTAAGAATCTTAACCAATAGCTTATTTTAGTGAAAAGTTAAATGAGGTAGCATTGAATTATCCTACTTATGATAAAGAACTATATGCAGCAGTAAGAACTCTTCAAACATGGCAACACTACTTGTGGCCAAAGGAATTATGATAATTGGCATTTATATATAATTTTCTTAGGATCATTTCTTATTTAATTGTGATAAATTGAATTTTGCTAACTTGTTTAGCTTATTTTTTGTCTTAGTTTCATATAATTGCATGATTATGTATGAATGTATGTGAATATGCATGAATGTGTGTGAATTAGGTCTTTAAGATTAGGTTTTCCATGAATTTCGCAAGGCATTGTTATGCATCTTTTTCTTACATTATGTTGGTATTAATTTCATGTGTTTTGGGCATGATTAAGTGATTAATTTTTTTGTTAATCAATAGGTTTGAAGGTGGTTTTGAGGGATGGAAAGATAGAAGAACCAAAGAGAAAGCAAGTCATGTGGCCCAAAGGAAAGTTGGAATTTTCTTGGGCCAACCCATAACCAATGTTAAGCTTTCGCAAGATATAATTCTTATTGGATTTTTTTGTTTTTAATCCAAAAGAAAGGAGAAATTCAGTTTCACATTGGTGAAATAACAGCCTAATTTGGATAAGAAATCAATAAGATATCACGAATTGAAGTCAACACAGAAAAAAGAGTTTTCTGAAAAATTCCAACTGCCAACTTCCTCCTTCGTACGTTGTTTTAAGCATTAAATGGGGTATAAAACCTCAATTTTAAACCCTAGAAAGGAGGAGGTCGGGCATGACATCCAAGGAAGAGAGAAGAACACATTTTTGAGAGAAAAACCAAGAGAATTCAAGGTGGAATCATAGGATTTCAAGGAAACACAAAGACATTCAAGCTTTGCTCTTCAACATATAACCCTTACTTCTTCTCTTTTCTTGCTTCTTTGTTATAAAGAAGGATGTATGGATATGTTATGAAAATGTTGGTTGAGATTTTGATGGAATTCTAAGTAGTTATTAGGGTTGTTATTGTCAAAACTATGTAATACCTCACCTTATTCAATATTATGGTTATGTTTGATGTTGTTTGATGTTTATGGTATATTGTTGTTCATGCTTAGCTTACATAGAGATATGGAGTTAAGAAATATGTTAGTAAGTGCCATGAGAGTGGGCTTACACTAAGAATACTCTATATATCAAGTTAACTTGCCATTTAAAGAGAGATCTTGAATGGAAAAGTGACTATCCAAAAATCTATTCATATCTTTTTAATGGTTAAGTGAAAAATTGGAAGTGAGAGCTTACATAAGTCATTTACTTCATTAAACAGGGCTTATTTGGTTCAAGTAATGAGAGTGAAAGAACCAAGACATTAGGAAATTTTGGAGTAAACATAATTAACATTGCTAAAGTGAGAGAATACATAGTTAGGTAATGATGATACTAAGTTGTTAAATTGATACTTTGATTCACCATTTTCTAAATTTGTGTTCTTACTTTTGTAACAACCCTAAAGTGTATATGTATGACTCTTTTTTATATTTTGGATCTTTCAAATCTAATTATTTGAGTTTTCTGAACAAAACAAAATTTGGATCATTTTGATGGCTAACCAATCCTTGTGGGACGATACCTATCTGTATTGCGATTTTCTATATGTATACTTGCAGGATAAGAGGTTTAATTTAAAATTTGAAAAATTACCTATCAAGTTTTTGGTGTCATTGTCGGTGATTGCGCCTAGCATTGAGTTTGGTTTGAATTTTTTGATTTCAGTTTTCTTTCCATTTTTACTTTGATATTCTTTACTTCGATAGTCTTCTTTAGACCCCCAAAATGACCTGATTCTTGAACCATTGTATTCATAAGACATTGCTCTACATTACTTCTAAAAATCTTAGCCTTCTAAAAGGAAGTGAGAAAGATGGAGTGAAAAACGTGGGACATGTACAGTGAGTGTGTTCTTAAACACTTCAGTATTTTAATGATTTCTGGAGTGGTAGACCTCCAAATGAGATGATTTCTGATTTGTGGTAAACTAGATACATGGAGCTACAAAAAAGTATGTAGAAAGTGGAATCTAATTCAGTCTCTAAGATGTTTAAATTTTAGATGGAAGTTGTGTATAGCATACTGTTATGGACAAGAGCAGTCCAAAAATATTTGAAATGTATCTTTTGAATCTCTGAACCAAATTGAATGTGATCAGTAGACCTGAAAGGGTGTTATAGGAAAAATCTGAAAGTGAGAAAGGGTTATGACTTGTGATTTCAATAGTTTTATTAAGTCATAAACTTAAGTATAAACTATACTTAAGAGAGATCTACTAAAGAGAAGGGGATAAGTGGATAAGAATTGGATAGGTGTCCTAGTTAAAGATATTTATTTCCTTGAAATGACAAGTTGATGTCCTTGTCTTTATCTTTTCTTGAAACTTCTTTCTTTAAAGCTCCCCCAACCCAGAGTTTTTTTGGAAATATCCACAAAAGGTTAAACCTTACTTTCTCTATTTTTCCTCACCACCCTTCGGATATTTCTTTCTTCTATCTCAAGAAAGACCGAACCTTTCCATCCGCTTTCAAGATGGGGTACGTGGATTGCATGAGAGCTAGGGTTTTAAGATGGTTGAGGATTTTGAAGCTTCAAACAAGTAAGCTTACTATGCTTACATAGTTTTGTATGAAATGAAGCATGTATCATTAGTTCATTGTTAAATGAGTTAGAATAGTGATGTTTGCTGGAAATGTGTGAGGAGATCTAGTGTGTCGTACATAGTGATTTTGACTGAAATGCTAAGGGATAGTGTTAAACCAGTTTTGGAGTTGAAAGATCTATGAGAATATGTCATGATGTGAAAGAATGATTAAAGTGAATGTTTTTGTTTTGATGATTATGAAAAAAATTGACAGATATTGATTGAGATTGTGATTTAAAGAATTGATGAGGGATTAAGTTATGAAATTAGAATGAGCATATGATGTGAAGTTTGTTACAGCACCCGGGTTGTCATTGAGCATGCATTGTACATAGTTCATTAAAGACAGTTGTGCATAAACAAATGCTTATAAGTGTGCAATTATTGATGTCAGTGCAATATGTGTCTTGCATAAACAAGCTATACAGGTCAAGTGCCCGCATTCAGGTGTTTCAGAATTGGAAGCAAATTCTATTTTTGAAGCGTACTATGAGTAGACCTAGATGGTTCTACTTTATTGTTTGTTTTGTTTATGTTATAAATTGAGTGATTATGAATAATTATAAATGTGGTTGATTGTGTTG
This sequence comes from Erythroxylum gracilipes, assembly GCA_026413385.1. Taxonomy (NCBI): domain Eukaryota; kingdom Viridiplantae; phylum Streptophyta; class Magnoliopsida; order Malpighiales; family Erythroxylaceae; genus Erythroxylum; species Erythroxylum gracilipes. Next base: position 7,594,021 of record JANZLC010000007.1, on the reverse strand, counting down.
GTTTCCGGACAGAAGGTCCAATGACATGTGAAAATGGCTAATTGATCATATGTGATTGATGCATTCCATTCCATGAATACATGAAACGTAAAGGCAGTTGTGACCGGAGTCGCTAGTGAAAAAAAGCTTAAAGCTCGATATGTGATAAGAGCCTCAGGCTCAGTTGTAAATGTACCCCATATCCACTAAGAGATATGGGACATTATCTGACCAGCCCGATATCCACTAAGGGATATGGGCTTGTGAAAAAGGCACTCGGTTACAATAAAGTAATTAACAAATAGAAAGTGAGTCTCATGTGCACTGTATATATATAATATGAATGATTAAGTGTGTTGAATGTGAAGTGTGAAATTGAATGTGAAATGTGAATTATGTGTTGCATGATTGAGGTGAGCCATCGATGATGGTCACTCATTGAGTTTGCAAAACTCACCCAAAATTTGCAACTATTTTTCAGGATAAGAAGAATACCCCGTTAGGCTAACGAGAGTATACCTACATCATTTAAGGGAAAGATAGAGGTCGGGATGAGTTTCGCATCTGCATTGCATGTCTTTAATTTTATACTGAATTGAATAATCCACAACTTTTTGTATAAATGAATCAAGAGTTCCTAAAGCAGGTGGCCTAGTGGAAACGCACAACTTGTTTTCTATACTAGATACGGTCACCTACATGACCATGGACATTGATTGTATTCATCAACATTAATTTAAAACTCAATAGTTGTTTAACAACTTACATGATCTGTGAACACTACCATGTCCATCATCACACGAGCATGTTTAACCTCAACACTGACAAAATGACGACTTTCAACCGTATAGATGGTTATAGGGACTTACACAATCCTTTATACGACCGTGTACAAGTCCTATGTAGGTGTGTCCACCTACATAGGCGTGTCCTTCCAAACAAGGCTTCAATTGGGTGCGTTTACTTTCTGAAAATTCTCTAGTTTTCTAGAAATTTTTTTTCATAAAATAGAAAATAATTAGAAAACATGTTT
>JANZLC010000007.1:7543177-7558982 GCA_026413385.1 Erythroxylum gracilipes | reverse complement strand
ATTAATCAACTTTAATTTAATTCTAACCTTAGCATAATTCAACTCCAATGAATTGATCTAATAAGACCACAAAAAAATTCGAAACATGCCTCAAAATAAATAAAACAGGTTTGGGGTCCAACACTTGTTTCTTTGTATATTGTTTTACTTTGAGTTTGAGTCGTGATGCACCTGTAGGAAGTTAGTAGCAAAAGCACTCCTTCATATGTTTCACTCAAAGATTCCACTAAACTTTCAACCTAAGCTCTTGATTGAAGGTAACGTAGGTAATACAAAAACAAATAAACAAAATAAAATCTAGTGGACATGAAAACTTAAAACAACAAATTAAGTTTAAAGGAACCTAATAAGGCTTAATAACAAGAAGAAGAATTTGAAAAGAATAAAATAATGGTAATAAAATAATTTTTGATTAGATAAATAGAATACCTTTACTAGTAGGATTCCTTCTCCTTACTGTAATAGGACTAAACTTTTCTTTAATGATTGTTACAACTATTAGCCCATTCTTGTTTGGTGTAGGAAAAAAAAATTCTAAGGCTTTTTTTAACAAAACTTTGCTAATTTTTTTATTACCTTGAAATTTAAAAAGGAAAATAATGATATTAAGAACCAACTTGAATAAAGAACAAAGCTCATATAACAAATTCTTATAAAAGTCTGTTTAATAGGAGTAATGAGATTTGATATTAATATGAAAGGACATATAACCATTTCATAAAACACAAGTTAATCTATGAAAACAAACATAAAAACACAAAGAAGGATATGAGTTACCATACTTCTAAAAAAGAAAGGGCTGGGAGTGATAAGATCATAGTTTTGAGCGCCACTAGTAAGCTATATAAGATTAAAGTTTTAAGAGAACCTTGAGTAAGAGCACTTTAAAAGTTGGAAGAAATATCACTCTAATGGTTTTAATTAATCAATATTGTAAATTCATCAAAAAGTGGCTATTACAAACATTAGTAAGCCTTTATAAGCATAAAAACCCTAAAAATTATAGTTCTAAAAGGAAATAAATACTCAAATAACAAAATCCTATCAAAATAGCAAAATCAAATATGTAAATAGTACATGATTGGTGCTTGTCTTATACTATGACCATTTTTGGTTCTATTTTAGACAAAAACATGTAAAACTAAAGACGAGATTCGACATAGGTTATAAGTTAAACTCCAACATCAGTTTTGATTTGTAACTTTAACCACAAAAATTTGTAGAAGATTGGCATCGATCATAGATGATGTTGATGCCAATTACATACTATTTCTTCAGCACTCCATAAACAATGCAAAAATTAATGCTAATTATTCTTGAAGTCAATTGTCGATTAAATTTTGAAACTGTGATTATTTAACTTACTTCTTCGCTTAAATCATCATAATAGGTTTAATTTCATCCTTTAAAAGTAACATAAGTCTCACTCCTTACATAAAGGACCACTATTAAAATATTAAGGACCTCTTTGACCTTTTTTCCCCTAATCTATATCATCATTTATCCAATATTCTTCAATAGATCTCCAATAACTCTTCGTAATTGAGACTTGAATTTTAAAAATTCAATTCAAACTTGCTTACGAGTCTGTAGGGTATTCTTAAGTAGGTTTGCATCATTAAGCTTAATGACAAGCAAATTATCTCAAACCTAATGACAAGAGAAACATCTCAAGCTTAGAGGCAAGTGAAATACCTTATCTTAAGCTTAACTACAAGCGAAACAACTTCAACTTTATCAAAAGTGAAATAATATACCAAATGGCAAGCGAAAATATTGAATGGAAAGAAAAATAACAAACTAAACGGTGAGTAAAACAACAAACCAAACAACTTGAAAAAAATTACAATCAAAATAAACAAAATGAAACATCAACTAACGTAAAATTCAAAACTAACAAACTATTAAAATGACTCTACGAAACAATATGATAGAAAACAATAGTGAAAAATAAATTATATTTTTGGAAATAGACCTATTAATCAAAATGGTATGAAAAGATGGTCAAGACACCATAACTGAAAAATGTAACAAATAATAGAAAGTAGCTCATTGACTTTTAAGATGCAAACTCGAATTTCTATTAGTAGGTACGAGGTTATACAAAAGTAACATCCCTCTTTGAATGTCGAATGAAGGAAAAGGCACACATGAAAAAAATACATAGGATAATGACACGTAGCATAATCTCATACCTCGGTTGGCTCAGAAGGGAACGAGAGTTTGCTTAGATCGTGAAACCCTTGAGCTCAGGGATTTGAGATTCTTTAGAAAGCCCTCCGCCACTACAAGTTATACCTATCTTGAGGAGACTAGACCCACAATAGCCTTGACCATAGGCCTGACCTGTCCTAAGCTCATCATTCTTCACTTTTCTCCACTGACGGGCCCAATTCAAATCACCTTTAGTTTAAAACTTCAGGATTAGCAATGATTTCGGCTTTGACATTAAGATTAAGTCTAAGTGCGGTTTATCAGAAGAAATTGCGGCTGAACTTGTCCCTGGTTGGTCGACGTGACACAAAGATTTATAACTAGACTTAATCCAAACGGAAGACATAACCTCACGTTGGGTTAAAATTTCCGGTCATTGGGTCGGTTGTTGAACAGTGTTTGATGGGCATTAAAAAAAATTTCAGAACTTGATCTGCAAAATTAACTTACATTAACCTATAAAAAAATAAATTTACATGTGTTTGTTTCGACCCGAAAAATGACTCGGTCCATCAACGAATCTAAAGATTTTGTTCTAAACATTTCTCGTAAATTTATTAATTACTTAGACTAATGGTGAGTCTCTTTGTATGAGGTATTTAAAAAGAGGAATCTAATTTTAGTAAATAAGATTTCTATCAAAAACTTTTTTAAAAAAATAGGTTAGACTGAGCATTTATTAAGAACAATAGCTAAAGGATCTTATATTACTATTTGGATCTGAAATTTAAATGGTGATATTTACAATTTTGATAATTACACTAATAATCTAGAGAATATTTCTCGAAAAATATTTAGTGTTCATTTTAGCTAACTTTTCGTCATGCCAAATGTATTTATGCGGTCCTCATTTTTTCAATTATGTTCTTATTCATATTAGACCTAGCGCCTTCTCATCTAATGATTTACGCACCCAAATCAACATGTATTTCAAGATTGGTCACGAAGAAATGACCGCAAGGAGCTAAGTAACAAGTTGAGATTTAGAAACATTAATGTCTTTTGGTGATGGGCAGGCTAAGCCGAGAAAGGGACAGACATAACCAGGTACATGCCCAGCTAACTTTTTGCGGAAAGGGGCATTTTGAAAGTGACTGACAGTGGCTTATATACACACTACAGACAAACATCTCAAGTGACTGTCAGTGGCTTCAATACATACATTACAGGCAGTATCTATAGTGACTGTATGTATAGTGACTGTAATGGCTTATAAGTTATGAGACTTTGCATTCCTTTCATTTAGTCTTTTCATTGACAGTGCCTTACGCGCTGGGCTAGAAGGTTCATTGCTTCTCCATGTCTAAATGCCTGTAAGGGAAGAGGAAATCGACGGTCGGTCATGGACAGAGCTGGTTATGCATTAATTGTCTCGTTGGGTCAACTCAATAATTGCAGCAGACTTCTAATTTAATCTCCAAAAGATTAAAAAATATATTTTTAAATCTTACTGTTTTCTTCAAAAGTGTAACTTCAATTCTAACAAATCACAACTTTAAAATTTTCAAAACTTTTAAAATTGGACTCTCATTGAATAGAAATTTTAATGGGACTAAGCTTCCGCAAGCTAAATATCATGTTAGTGTTCTTTAACTCTGTTCACATATCTCATTGTCACGTGGCAAGTAGGTTCCACAAACAAATTTTAAAAATTTAAAACTAAGTATATAGTTAGAATAATTAATTTATAATATTAATTATTTAGGCCAAATTGTTAATTAGAATTGCAAACCCTAATCAAGTAAACTCAATTTCTTAAAACCTTAGTTAGCATCAAACCCCCAAATTTTCAAATTCCTCGATGCACATTCTCATAACTTTTGATTTTACATGCATGTTGTTACAAAGACTTTGTAAGGAATTCCAAGTTCGCACACAAAATGAACTAAAGTCTAAGTACGATGCTTGAACTTTCACAAGTCAACTCAACCTTACCAAAGTCCTCATGTTTAAGGTATTTCTCACAAAGGCTAAAGTAAACTCATGACTTTTACTAAGCCAACACAATAGAATAAATAGCAATAAGAAAAGAAAGACGCACCAAGCTTTATAGCAAAATTGTCGATCTTTATATTACTCTCAATTGATACAAAGATACAAAAACTCCAACTCTCTTTACTTGAATAAAGTCTTTGCTTAAATGAGTTATTTACAGACTTTTGCTGACTTGTTAGGAAAGAGTACGAGAAAGTAGGCACAAGGCTACTAAGTCACTAATTTGGTGGTTGACATCCCCAATCACTTTAAACGTTACTTTAGTGGGTACTTTACATATCTTACCACTATCCTACTTCTAAGTAAAAAGAACATGTGATAAATGAAGACAAGACACCTCATCTATGTTCTTTGTCATGTCCTCCCACTTCTTTGATGATTCATCCCACTAATTTTTCCACATCTTCATCTAAAGGTGAAGGTGAGCCAAGTTCCTAACAAATTCACACATGGTCCAACCAAGTATGACCCATAGTCTACTTCGTTCATCCATGGTATGTCATTTAAGCATAATTTCGTCCCTAGTCCTATCAAAGATGTCTTTGGTAAGTCCAATTCACCCTATCCAAGTTGATCAACACCCCACTATCGATCAAAGCTAGCACAAGCTCGAACCATGCTTGATCTTAATTGGTAAGTTTACCTTGGTTCTTTTGGCATGCTTTCCTTATGCATAATCCATGCTAGACACTAGCCAAGGCTCACCAATGACTAAAAAGAAGGGTCCTACAATGTGAAGAGTCTAACACATGTCTATTAACTAATCACAGACTCATAATCTAGCAAAGAACAATGTACGAGGAGGGCGTAAAAGCATACAAAGGTTGGTTTTATACTCTACGAAAATAAATGGTAGAAGAAATAAAAAGTCATATCCAGAAATGAAAACTCAATACCTAAAGATTTTATAGCCTTAACGATGATTAGGTTATGAAAGAGAATTTATAATCAGAGAATAGTAAGACCATGGAAAAAGGCAAGTGAAGAGAGGAAAAGAGATTGCCATGGCTATCAACTTTAGAACTATGTATGATATAAAATTCCCAACTCTGCGTTCAGTTTTTGTAATATGTTTATGCCACCTGTTATTCATGTTCCACCATTATGTATTGTTTTTACTTTTTTACTTGTCATTTTATAAAAATACCTTTTTTATAAAGCCCAATATTCTTATGTTTCATGAAACCCAGAACACCTCGGGATCAATTAATGTCAAGTCACAATCATTCAACTTCACAACTAAAAACATACTAAACCCACTAAAACTTTATGCAACCTACCACTATCTTCTACTGCTATTGCTTTTTAATTTCTAGGCAAAGGATAAAAGAAGCCTTAGGAAGATTAGTATAGGACTACACTAGATTAGCTCAAGGTACTTTAGGAATAGTTTTTTTATACAGATTTTAGCACAAAAGCCATTGGTAAATTAGCTTGAGTTATACTTCAACCAAGAGTTTTGTTGATAGTTGGGCATAGAGTTTGAAATGGAGTAGAACCATAACTGAACTAAGACTAAGAACATAAGTTGTCGTTGATCATAATTTTAATCTTGGAAAGGACAGGGATGTAGAAATTCAGGTTTATAGCAATTAAAAGATGTAAGGGGCCACTAAGTTGCTATAAGTCTTACATAACCATGTATTCTCATTGTTTCCTATAATGTGCTTAATTAATGTAGCTAGCTTGTCCTCATCTTGAGCATTTGGATTAAAGATAAGGAGGTGCTGGCTTTAATTTGTACCTTTTACTAGTTTGGCCTTATAATTATTGAGTTCTTACCCCTTTCACCTATAAGGACTCATAATCAATAAGGAGCTTCTAACTTCTTTTGGCTAAGAGGACCTTGTTCATAGTTTTGATGGTTTTTATCATAAGGCCTCCTTGTGCTTTTGATTTACACACTTCCATCCACTTTAATTTTGCTTTAGATTTATTATTAAGGCTTCAAATCTAACGTTAATTTTTCAGAAACATTTCAATGTCCTTGGTGACTTTTCTAGGGATGAATAGGTGGCAACACACATAAATCTACAAATAAGATAGAATTGATTAAATTAGTTAAAGTCTCCTTGCCACTGAGAGAAATTTATTCTTCAAGCTACCAACTCTCATATTAATAACATCAAATAAGGGTAGGCAATCCTAGTAAGTTATTCTTAAAGTGACTATAGATATCCATTAGTATCTAAAATGAGGTTGTGTGAGTTGAAAGCTTGAAATACTAGTTATTGTGGCAGCTATTTCATAAGTACAAATAAATGAAAAGAAGTTGGTCTTTACACCATTAATAAAGAACCTTGAAAGATTTTGAAAGAAATCTAGGGAGCTTAAGAGCATTTTAATAAAATTCTAAGTTAGCTTTATAAAACATCATAATGTAATTTAGAAAAGTAAGATTAAAAACCTGAAGTAATAAGTGCTTGATTGACTATATATTTATTCCCTAATTCTTAGTGATTAATATTATGATGTGATTAAGATACTCATTTTGGTTCAAATTTTGTTTTAGGTACAAGTTGAAGGAATAATAACCTAATTGAGCTAAAAACATATCCTTGTATCGTCATATTTATTCAATCTTATTTGCCTTTGTGGAATAAGAAGGAGATGAATTAGGGTAAATATGAGACAAAGAATGAAAGAAATGAAGTCATTGTAACTTACATGGTCATGTATAGGACTATGTAACTAACTGGGAGCATGAAGGAGCTCGAATACAACATTTCAGCCACCTTTGCAATTTGTGGACTTATACGGTTCTGTAAGTGAGATACACATCCATGTAGCTTATTATGAATATTTAAGTTCACAATTCTTACAATTTTCACACACACGGTTACCTATACGCCTATATTATGGATTGTGATAGAACCATAATTTTTACTATAAAAATGAATTTAAGAGGCCAAAGGAGGCATAGATAGTTTAGAGACATAAAAGGGGGCATATTTTTTTACCCTTGGGACAACTATGAGGACCTAATCTTTACCCTTTCAGTTTAAAGGAAAAATTGAGGCAGAAGAATATGTTTGGGCATTTCTTAATCTAATGGTGTTTTTCTCACTCTCTTTTAGAATTGATTGTGTTATTCTATGATTAACATTTTGGGATTTATGTATGAATGATTTATACACTTCAAATAGATTATTTATGTTTGAACCCATTACCATAATCAAGATTGTAATATGTAATCATTGTACATTTGATTCACTTGTGGTAAACTAATGGTTGATCATCATTAGGGGTAACATAGCATAGGTTAAATGACCCAAGCTTTTGTGTTTGTTTCCTATATTAACATATTTTCATATTACGTAATATAGTTATCACACTAAATTTAGAGAGCTTATTCTAGGTTGTCTGATAGCTAGATCTAATTAAAGAGCATTTTTTAATTAGATATAACCTAGGGAAAGTTGGTGTAGTTAGTTGTATTTTTAAGTGTGTTCGACGCACAATATGAAGATTAGAGCATTTACAGTGGAACAAAAAATGCTTAGCAAGATTGATATTTCTCCTAGCAATTGTTAAAAAGTCTTCAATTTAGATACTTAACAAGTAAGGGAAAGACCATCTTTTTGCCAAACCTCTTGCTTCCTTGAATAAATTTGTAGGCTTATCATTGATAAGAATATTGAAGGATGTGGTGGTAACATAGTGGTAGATTTAATTGATGAATTTTAAGGGCAAGCCAAATGCCCTTATAACATCAAACAAGAACTCCTCATTCAATTAAGTCTAAAGTTTTGTTAAAGTTAATCTTAAGAATGCAAATCCTAGCTTGGCCTCTCTATAATAGTTTGTGAAGGCTTGGGCTAGAAGAATGTCATCACTAATTCTTCTACATCTAAGAAAGCCCCTTTACTAAGATTGATAACAGCGCACAATATGGATTTAAGTATATTACTAGCATCTTGGAGATGATTTTATTAATTAATTTGTAATGAGAAATGTGCATATAGTCGTATAGGATTGAGGGCTTATGAGATTTAGATATAAAACAAATAAAGCTCATATTCCTTAAGGTGTTTACCTAAATTGAAGAATTCAAGCTCTGTTTCATCCTTTTATTTCTTTTTTTAATGTAAAGAATATGTGTTATAATCCAAAAACTTAAATTTTATCACTATATTTTACTTTAATTCATATTTTAATCCTTTTACTTTTATCGTATTATTTAAATCACTTTTCTATATTATAAATGTTTAATACTAATGATTTTGTTGCTAACCATAGTTAGATAAGATTGAGCTTGCTGCCAATCTTGCTCTCTTAATAGGTGGTTTGAAACCCAGTTAGATTTGAGTCACATGACTTGAATCCACTCAGTTCATCTCAAAATAATGTCATTTTAGATAATTAAACTAATCAATATTATTTTAGAGAGTGGGTTTAGGCCATTAAGCCATTCTAATTAGGTTTCGAACCAACCTGCAAGCTCAAGTATAATCTAAAGTTCAATCAACTCAAGTTTAATTCCAACCTAGTCAACTCGAGTCTAACCTATTGACTTCAAACTAGTCAAGTCAGATTGGGTTTGTTCATTTCTACCAACCCTAGTTAACGATTGAAAGAGTAATTGAACTTTGTATGTAAAATGTGAAAGTACTATTTAAGATTATAATTATAATGATGTATATAATGCAAGGAAATTAAAGTTGTAAAAATTCTTTTTTCCAAATATAATAGTAATTCATTAATAAATAAGTATGTATAACCTTTCAAGGATCAAGAGTACAATAGGAACAAAATATGGTAGAGCTAAGCTTCCTATTTACAAGCTAGAGTTGTGGTTTTTAAATCTAGTAACCATCTTTTCCTCATTTTTGTAGAGACCTTTCAACTAGTCCTCTTGCTACAAGGAAAATCTACACAAGAGAATGATATTATAATATAGTTGTTCCTTACTTCTTACCTCCTTCCCGAAGATTCTATTTTTCCTTTCTTACCATATGTTATACAACATTGTTGCCAAGATAGTTTTCACTACTTTGTAATCCGCCTTATACTCCATTCTAAGGGTAACTATCCAATCAATTAGTTCATTCCAAGTGTGGACTATTTTTTAAGTGTTAAGTAATCCTTGTATCCTTCTCTAGATGTTTAGAGTATATCTACATTTAACCATAACATGGTCCAATGATTTTAGGTAGGTGTTACACAAATCACAATCTAATGATGTAATTGAAAACTTTATTGTCTTTAATTAAGAGTATCCTAACTTTTCCCAACCAGAGAATAAAGGCATGTGAGGGATTGATATCATTATCCCATACTAGTTTTCCACAATTCACTTAATTATTTGGTTCTTTGTGGAGAAAGGTTCTACAAGCTTTTGAGTTGAAAGTTTTTGATCTATTAGTAATCCATTAGATTTTATCCTATTTTGATTCTTAGCAAGTAGGCAAATTGTTCATTATAATTTCCACACCTCTTTTGGTATAGTAAGGCCATCTCTATTGATTGTTTTTGATAAAATTACTAACCTTTGTGCCTAGGTTAACAAATAGTTTTAGATGTTGGATCTCCTCAATATTATACAAAAGACCCTTGTTGTACCAGCTATCATACCAAAATAATGTTAATTCACCATTTCCTATTTTATAGGATACCAGGTTCTGCATCTATGGCTTGGTCCCTAATGTTTGCCTTAGATTCCATGACATATTCTACTTACGTTTTAGGGTTCATAAGCTATAGTCTTTGATGTATACACTGTGTACCTATTTGACCCATAACTCCTTTTTCTAACTGCACAACCATCATAATTTCTTTCCAGGCAAATCTTACCACCTTGGTTTTTTTTGGCAAATCTTCCTCCAACTGACTTTTGCTTTATTGTTGTTGTGGTTTGGTCCATCCCATAGGAAATCCCTTAGTTTTATGTCCATATGCTTTAAAACACCCTTGGGGAGTGACAAGTAGTTGATCCAATAAGTTGCTAGATTACTCGATATGATTTGCACTAATTGCAGTCTTCCTCATAGCTTTGGTACCTATTACACCAATGATTGATTTTTCTATTGTAGGGTCTGTTAGAGGTCTGCAATCTGAGGCAGTGATTCTTTTTTAGGATATTGGTACTCCTAAGTACTTGATAGGAAGCTTGCCTTGTCTTAGCCCCATCTCCATTTATTTCGATTCTACATCCAGTCTAGCATTTGTTGAGAGGTAGAAGCAATTCTTGTTTATGTTGCTTCTCAATCTTGACACTACTTTGAACTCCTCCATAATTTGTATAAGGATGTTAATAGATTGCTTATCAGCCCTATAAAATAGAAGTATGTAATTTGTAAAAACTAGGTAAGTTATTTTAATACCATTGCATCTATGGTGATATTGGAAAATAGTGTTTTTTTTCAATTTTCCTCTCAAGGATCGTTGAAAGGACCTTCATGCATAACGCAAATAGGTAAGGGGATAAGGGATCCCTTTACCTTAACACTTTATTGGTTTTTATCAGCTTGTTAGGTTCTCCATTCACCAATATGGCAAGAGATGCAGTAGTCACCCACTCTTCAACCCATTCTCTGAAACTTGTGGGGTTATCCTTCTGCTTTTAGAATGCTTGAAATGAAGCTCCAACTTACTGAATCATGAGCCTTTTCAAGGTCTATTTTGATGGTGCAATTCTTTATGTTTGACTTAGTTTTGTATACTTTAAGGAACTCTAACATAAGAGGATGTTGTTGCCTATTAAACTTCCCCTTTTGAAACCACTTTAGGTTGGATTGATAATTCTCCTTAGGCTATTCTTCAGTCTGTTAACTAGAATTTTGTGATGATTTTGTACAGTACTTTGCAACAAGCAATAGGTTTGAACTCCTTCAATATGTTAGCATTGTTCTCTTTGGAATTCAGTTCACATAAGTTTTGTTCCACTCTTTCAAGATCACTCTTTTCTAAAAAAATTCCTTCTCTACCTTAGTCACCTCTTCCCCCATAATAACCCAAATTTGTTGGAAAAATCTTCTATTAAACACATGTGGACTAGGTGATTTATCAGGGTGTATTGAAAACAAAGCTTCTCTAAGTTTTGTTCTCCTTTGGAATTCAACTCACATAAGTTTTGTTTCATTCTTTCAAGATCACTTTTTTTTAGAAAAATTCCTTCACTGCCTTAGTCACCTCTTTCCCCATAATAACCTTGTTTTGTTAGAAAAATCTTCCATTAAACCCATCTGGACCAGGTGATTTACCATGCTGTATTGAAAATAAAACTTTTCTAGTCTCCTCTCCAGTTATCTCATTGGAAATATCTTCCCTATCCTACTTAGTGATTTGTTTAATCCCCCTCAATACGTCTTCTGGAATTTCTTGTACTTCAACTTTTGCCTAAAATATTTTCTAAAAAATTCATACGTATTTCTTTTCTTGTTCTCCTGATCTGGGAATCTTTAACCTTTGTCATCTTTCAAATATTTGATATATTTCATATTTCTCCTTACTTTAATAGAATTCATATATTATCTTGTGCGCCACTCAAATTCCTTTAGCCATAGCATCCTATAAGTAGATTATTGGTGTCTTCCAAGGATCTATTGTAGTTGTTTATTATCAGGTCTACTTCCTCCTTTCTAATCATCTGGTCTTGTTAATATTCTTCTTTGTCATTTCTACAAACTCTCTAATGCTTTGATCTTTTCCTCTTACTCTGGAAGTGTAATTTCTCTACTGAGTACTTTCAATTTGTCTTTCACTACCTTGAGTTTCAGACTAAGCTTGTATCCCTTAGTTCTTAAAGCCTCCTTCTCCATTCCCTTCATTAAAGCTTCCATGAATTTGGGATTTTCCGTCAAGTAATTGAAAACTCTAAAAGGGGCTTTTCTTTTATCTTCAGAGTTGGTAAGATCTATCGCTACTAGGCTATGTCCATATATGGTTGGTTGCTTATAGCTAATAGTGGTGAGGGGGAAGTGTTATAGAAAAACATAATTAACCATAATCTATCAAACTTCTTCAATAGGAACCAATTCCCTACCTGTTTGTTGCTCCATTATAAGCCTTCTGGGGCTTTTTATCATCATCTCACAGTGGATCATTTGGTTTGAGCAAGTTCAGTTGATTAGGTCTAGCTTTGAAGGGTTAAACCCCATGAAAACTCTTCCACTGATATGGCTTTGATCGTTAGAAACAACTTTCCAATCTTTACCTAGGAACCATAAGCATTTCTTTAGTTGCTAACTTGATTATCTTTTTTTTACTTGATTTTTTCCTCTTGATTTTTCTACATACATTAGGGGAAACAACTTCTGAGTTTTGCTTGTACTTGAAGTTTCTTATTTCTCCATCAAAGGAGTTACATCTGCTTCTTCTTGGCTTTGATCTAGGCCCTCCACCACTTGCTTACCTTTCTTTAGAGTCTTATTCTCTTTTCTAGCTTAGAATTTGCTATTTTGATCTATAAGGGGTTCCCCTATTTCTTCTAGAATCTCCAACGTTTGTTATGCGTCGTCTATAGTTTTCTTATTTTCCTCTTGGTTCCCTTTTTCCTTCCAGATCTACTTTTCTTCTTTAATTTTTGGTTTCCACATATAATTTACCTTCACTAAGTCTTCTTCCAGGGTACCATCTTTCTTTAACTTCATAATTCTAGGAGATTCAAGCAACTTCATAGTGATATCTATATCCATACACACCCTAGAAAACCCAATTCTCTTCAGTAGTATTTTCATCCATCCCTAGGGCTTACCTATTTTTCTTGCTATGTAACTCATTCACTCTGCAGACCAGTACTCCAAGGGAACTTTGTGGAAGATCACCCATAAAGGAATTGTTTCCAGTTTGCTCTTATCCAATGTGACTTCAAGATACCACTTTTTGAGCAGGAATGGATGTCCTAGCATATGTTAGGGGTCTGCATCTATTATTCTTTATGCATTGTCCTCAGAGTTAGACTTAAAAACAAACAACTCATCCTTATTAATCATCATGTTTACAAGTCCCAAATTCCTGTAAGATAAAAATACCTATTTGTTTACTAATAAGATAGCCAATGTTCTCTCGAGGAAAAAACCAACCAAAGATGAGCTCCACTTCCTCACTCCCTGTTGCAACACTTTTATAGGTGCCTGAATTAGTCCATCATTATTCAACTCCATATATCTAAGCTTTCTAAGATCCCTAAGATCTCCAACTATCGAGCTCAGGGTTGTCTTTCCTTTACTAGGTTCTTGGTGTCTCCTTTCAGTAGCTCCTTTCAGGGGGGAATCATTGGGTTTGTTTTAGAAATGTAGGTACTACGGTAGATGGGGTAGTTTGTGAGTTAGTTTAAGAGTCTATTTCAGGTTTGTCTAGGTCCATGGTGGTTACTGTTAAGTTTCTAAATCTGGAAGGTTTATTTTGTAGATTATTAGGGGTTAAAGATTGGTTGTCGGAGGGTGGGAAGCAAGATTGTTGGGGGTAGGCTGTCGGGGATTAGGGGAAGCATTGGATAAGCAAGAGTTAAGATTCATTAAATTGTCAAAAATCTTTCTAAGTAATAGTTACAGTCCAATCTATTTTTTATAAATACATTTAGTATAGTGGGAAGTTCACTAGGGATTTACTTATGTAGCAATCTAAATAGATATTTGAAATACATATCATAAGTATAACATTGAATATCATCCAAGCTTAAAGGTAAATTTTATCATTTAACGATTAGGTCGGTTATGCAATATAGGGCGAAGTGTTGGCCCATCAAATAAGTGCATAGTCATAGGCTAATAGTGACAAAGATAAGGATGCTCCGTTGGATGTGCAACCTTACTAAGAGAGATAAGGTCAGGAATGTAATAGTAAGAGACAAATTAAATATAACTAATATTACTGACAAATTAAGAGAGACAAGGCTTAAGTGGTTTGAACATGTTAAGAGGATATATCCAAACGCTCTAGTAAGAAGATGTGAAAAGATCGTACTTAGAGACTGTAAGAGAAAAAAAGGGAGGCCTAAGAAGAATTAGGAGGAGGTGATCAAGAATAATATGACAATGTTGTAACTTACTGAGGACATGACCCTTAATAGAAAACTTTGGATATTATGATTCAAATAAAGGATCTCTCTTAAAGAAATCCTTGTAGTTCTCATAAATATTTTAACTCTTTCTTCTTGTAGTTAACCTAAACTTGTAAATAGGCAATATTTATCTCCTAGGGATTTAGCCTAAGCCTTTTTATACCTAGCTAACTTGATTTAGTATTATTATCATTGTTGTCGTCATCGTTGCAATCATCATTATTATTTATTTATTTATTATTAATATTTATTTCATTTTTCATTTTTCATTTTTCATTTTTCATTTTTCATTTTTCCTCATGTGGATCAGTTGAAAACAGTCTTTCTATTAGTTAAGGGTAAGACTGCTTACTACTAGATTTTCTCAGACTTCGCATATCAGTGAGATTTCTACTGGGTGTGATTGTTGTTGTATATCAAAATATTATTATATTTATGATAATTAAAAATAAAGCTTTAAATAAAGTGATTGAAATAAGAAGGATAGAAAATTTGTTTATTCTTATTTTAGTTATGGTTACATGTCTATTCTTATTCTGGATTTTTATTTTTATTATTTTTTATTTCAATTCTTTCATTATTAATTACTAGTCAAGTACTCTTAAACACATTATTCCAAAGCATGGTATATTTGTTTGATTGATATAGGAGTTAAAATTGACATTATTATCTTTTAAAAAAAAAGGAACTTGGGATTAATTCCTAGCATCAATTGCAATCTCAACGAGTTATCAACGAGTTAGCTTATTAAACTAATTGACTTCTTGAAGAATCTTGCTTTATGCCACGCAAACTTTAAGTAAAATGTCAAAGATCACTTGGTTCTATTTGTCTTTACACATAAACCAGTATATATTGTAGATAAAGTGAAAATATTTATTAAAAATGCTTGACCCATGATTGTAAAAGAAGGAGTTTTAAAAATGGAATTTGGCAAGACAAAGAGTGGCACTTGCTTTTGTCAATGTCAACCTAGTTAGAAGCAACTTTCGGGGCCTCTATCTCTTTTCAGCGAGCTATTCATAATACACGAAAGAATCCAAAAAGTGCTTTCAAGTTTGGGCCATATACCAAAGCATTTTCCCACTACAGTTCGTCTACAAAGACAAAAGCACAATGAGACAATCCACTCCAGCTGTTTTCCTTTTGTCAATTTCTCTCCGTTTATTTTTCTAATTTCGCCGCCACCAATACCAGAATTCGTCCAAGGAACCATTGCTGATGGAAGAGAGATTATTAGTTATCGAACGCAAGTGTGGATTGGATGGAAGTAAAAGCAAAACGAAACTAGTATTTGAAAAGCTTGGATAGCCTGCCAGTAGACGTTGTCTAATTTAGGCTCATCAAAATCAGATCCAACTTAATTAAGTAGATTGCATAATTAACATGTGTTTGGTTGAGCTTATATCAGTAGAGTTTTTGTTAGTAGAGCTTTTTTGAGAAGAGCTTTTCTAAAAAATCAGTTGACTGTTATTTAAAAAAGAGCTTCGTACAGTAGACTGTTTGATAACATAAAAATAAAAAGCACTTTTAATTTTAACTATATTTTATTTTATAATAAAAATTATTTATGCATATAAATATTATTTAAAG
>JANZLC010000007.1:7525236-7543077 GCA_026413385.1 Erythroxylum gracilipes | reverse complement strand
AAACGTGAAGATAAGTTTGTGTGTATTGTAAAAATTATGTGTAAAATATAACGATAAAAGGGACTAAAAAATAGACTTATTAATTAATCTGAAAAATTTACCTAAAAAAAATATTTTTTTGAGAAACTACAAATTTGAACTTCTTAAAAAGCTATATTTTAACTGTCAAAAAAACTATATCGAATGAAAAAGTATTTTTTTATTTTACAACTAAATATTTATTTTTAAAAAAACTTTTGCGATAAAAAGGTTTATTTACTCCCAAAAACTCAACCAAATAGGCATTTAAAATTGAAATTAAAATGTTATGCTCTAAAACGACTAGATTCAGTTTATTAGAAACCAAGAGTCTTAATAAAAGTGATCGAAAACCATCCATAAGTAGAAGCATTATTGCGACCCACCGATGCACTGTGGCCTTTGGTTGCGTTCTTTATTTTAATTTGTTTTGTTGTGGTGATGGATGACAAATTGTTTCTTCCTTGTCGACAAAAGTCCGCGAGCCATTTTTGCGGCCGCCAAATGTCAGCTCTTAGATTCACCACATGGACGAACTTAGTTGGCGCAATCTAGGCAACCCAGAAGACTTCTCTTTTCCCTAAAGTGGGAATTTTAAGGAACTCTTTATTTCTCTTTTAGGTACTGTCACAGTGATGAGATGAAAGAGGTACCCCCCGAAGTGTACATTTCTTACTTTCTTTATAGGAGCATATTAATTATTTTCTATTTCATCTTTATATTCAACTCCACAGCTGTATACCACACAAATTCCCCCTCCCATTCGTCAGTTTTTATTCTCAAACTTGAGGAAAGCTATTTGACCGCAATTACAAGTGTGAAGCTGATGCTCAAGTGGGTTCTCCTGTTCAGAATTCTGCTTTCAACTTTTCATGTCTTGCATAACCCAAGTTCGATGAATGTTCAAACTAAAAACACAACTTAATTATCATAATTTGAGACCAAAATGTAATTCATTTGATCGAGTTCATGCTCCAAGTTGTTAAAAACTAATCTAAATTAATCATATGACATAATTGTATCAATTAGTAATATTATTACTACACTTCCTACGCGTTCTTTTCTACAAATATGAACCTTTAAATACAGCTAAATCAATAAACATCAAAATCTCTCGTATTCAGAGATGGAGAGAAGTCGGAATAGAAGAGCGCTCATTTTGAAGTAGACTTATTATTTAGATGCTTTTAGTAGTTGTCCGCTCTGTACATAACTACCAGTGTTTATTGTGGGCACGTTTGTTTACTTTTTCTCATTTCATATAACTAAAATTTCTTGCAAGGGCCTCTTTGATAATGAAATCATTATTGCTCCCACTACTCCAAGTCTATGAGTGCAATTTTATACACATTTACATCGTTTGTTTTTCTGGCTTTTTTGAGTTCACACTCATTGCTTATGCAACACTTATTCTTTACTTCATGCTTGGAGCTGTGAGAAAAAGACAATAGGTTGACAAGCGACAGCCAACAATTGGCAAGTTTACACCGTGCTTATGGTTATTATTAAATATTAATTATTTCCATTCTTCTTATTTTTATACTTGTTTTAATCAACGTAGCTTTATTATATGATTGGTTTCATGTCTTCTAGTGATCGAACGACTGGGAAAGTGAGGGTTGAATAATTGAAGGTACATTGAAGTAAATAAAAATTATTTTATGAAAATTAATATTATTTTACTTCTAAAAACGCAATTGAAAATATAAACAGTAAAAATGTATCTTGTTATGAACTTAGTTCCTCTCTTCTACAGTTCCCTTTTGTATCCGATTTTAAAAATAGGTAATTGAAATTTATTATATCCACTCAATATAACAATGCAGAGATGAATATGTAGTTAAAATCTATGCCGAGGGCAAAGTCATATAATAATAATATTAAGAAAAAATTACTTTTAACTAAACTTTAATTTGAATTATATTTAATATAATTAAATAAAATTTATATCTCAATAAAACATAATGTATAATATTCAGTCTCTATTAGCTAAACATTTTATATTTGACTTTTAAAGTTCTTTAAACTTTACAATCAAATCAATTTTAATTGAATTAATTTTTTAAAATTTTCTATATGCAACAATTAAATTCTTCTAATAATTAGTAAAAATAAGAGGAACAGTGTCAAGACACATTGCATGCATGGTGGATAATTGGAACAATGCATCTTTGCTTTTTGACAATTAGAGCAAAATAGGTATCTTGTTGTCTACTACATGGAGGCTTTAAAGTTATGTACTCATCTCTTGATTCCTTTAGCTACATATGCATTTTAAAATAGTATAGGGACTAATGTGTTAGCAGTTAGTACATATCCTTGGTTCCTTATCAATGAGTTATGTAATTATTTATGTTACTTAATCCTTGTATAAACCTTTTTTTTGGAAGTTTTAATGTTAATTCTATTTTAACTTGTTATACAAGAAAGATTGACTTTTAAAAGGCCTTTGATAAATCAATTAGGGATTTGTTCCACAATCTCTTTAAGTACTTGGCTTTCCCTAGTTTTTTTTTATTTGGATAGAGTAATGCATCACCACAACCTCTTTCAGCATCTTGGTGAATAAGGAGCCTACAAATGAATTCAAAAGTGGAAGAAGCATTAGACGAGGTGATCCAATTTTACCTTATCTATTTGCTATTTACATTGAAATTCTATCCATGTTAGCTTCATCCAATATTGTAAGGCAGCAGTCCTTCAAATTTCATTACAAATTCTCCAACCATAATATCTTTAACCTTGTTTTTTTTAAAAGATGATCTATCACTCTTTTGTATAGTTGATGCTAAACTTTTTATAAGGTTACTCATGGACTCCCTAAGCACATTCTATGCCCTTTTGGATTTATCCTTGTTTCTGTAGCTATGAGCTCTAGAGTTGATTATCTTGCCTTAGTTGATGGATTAAACTTAGGGAAGTTGCCATTCAAATACATATGCATTCTCACCATTTATGTTGATTACTAATCCATTTTTGAATCAATTCACAAACGAGTTAGACATTAGGCTAACAAAAGTCTTTCATATGCTAGTAGGCTTCATCTAGTTTTATCCATTCTTAGCAACCTACAACTGCATTGGTTATCCTAGTTAGGTATTCCCAAAAGCATTAGCAAAGGATTGGAGAAATCCTGAAAAACTTCCTATAGATAGCGGATGCATACAGGAAGCCACATGATAAATTTAAATGGAATGAAATTGGCATTCCTTTGAGTGAAAGGGGTCTTGGTATATGGCCCATTCAATTGAGGAACAAGGTCTCACTAGTTAAGAGGCTATGAAGGTTATTTATGGATAAGCAATCCCTTTGCGTGTAATGGGTTCACTCTCATTACTTAGAGGATCATTGCTTTTGGGAGGTCAGACTATGCATACATACCTCATGGATAATTCCTCAAACTTTTAGACTTGGGAGCTCACATATGCATAGAGGTTAAAAGCATAATTTATGATGGGAAAACTATCTGGCTATGGCATGATAATTATTGTAAGCTTAGACCTCTATATTTGTACTCTCAAGCTTTTCATTTGAGACTTATGTTCAAAGCAAAGGCCAAGTTATTTAAAATAATTAGTAACAATGAATGATATATGAGATAGAGAGAAAATGGAATCATTAAAGATAACTAGCCTATTTTTGCACTAAATCAATCTAAATGGGATTTGATAAGGTGGTGTAGGCATACTATTGTTGTTTCATAAATAAATCATCTTATAATGTTTTCAAGATCCCAAGCCCTAAGGTTTAATGGTTTAGATTAATACGGAGCAAACAGATTACCTCGAAGCTATTATTCATCTAGTGGCATGCTATGATGAATAAGCTCTCCACACTAAATAGAGTTCAAAGCTCCTTGCCACTCTCTAATATCTACAAGCTTTGCAACAATTAATAGGAAATCAAGGATCATTTATTCTTTAAATGCAAGTTCACCAAAGCACTATGGTTATCCATCCAAAGGATTATTGATTATACATGCAATGTTAAAAGCTAGGATATCTTGGTCTCACGAGTAGCCAAAATATTTAACTTATTAAATGAGAACTACAACATCATAAAGATCTTTCTATATGCTAGTATTTATGCACTATAGAAAGTTAGGAATGATGTTACCTTCAAGATCAAAAAAATAAGAAAGGAACTCCTTCTATAGAGATACTTTTAACTAGATTAGGGAGGTGATTATGACAAAATCAACACTATGTTGTTATCCTTATAGATTGTTTCTGCGTGGAGCATTACTTGAGGCATTATTATTGTCTCTCTAAGTTTAAATTACTTAAATAAGCAAGAATGAAATGATATGAAAATCCCTCTTAATTTAATTTTTATAGCTGAATGTGCTTTCAACTTTGCTTTTGATCTAAATTGTAGGTCTTTATTATGTTTATAATCTAATTCCTATTTATGACCTCCTTATACTTATGACTTTGGGCCTTGTTTCTTTTTTTGAATTGTATTACAAAATTTTAATTGAAAAATTTTAAAGAATCTTTTAATATACTAATAATAAATGTAAATTATGATCGTATACTATATATATAATTATATTCATATATTAAGATTAACATTTAACCACACACTAAAATTATCTAAATATTATATTAGTCTAAGAGGTGTAAAGTTGATGTGTGTAAATTTTATACTCTTGAATAAGACTTAAGGAATAATTTAGAGTATAAGTGTCATAGAGAAAGTAAAACACAAGAAAATATACATAATTTAAATTCGTAAACATTAAATGTAAGAGAGAATAAAGAATAAGGTCTTATATCCACTTATCATTTTTCGCTTAATCCATTATCCTTTTCTTTCAATAAGTGAACATTATTGATTTTAATTTAACAATCTGAATAATACTAAAGAACAATTAATCAAATGTAATTATCCCTCTTATAGTATAGTCTAGTAAATAGAAGTATCATTCCCTCGAGAACTAGAAGTACTAGTAATAGCTATCTCTTTATCATCTAATACAACAAAACGCATGATTGATTTAAAAGAAAGGATTAATTGAACTAAAATTATTAATCTAAAATAACAAATCAAAGCAAAAACAAAAATGAAACATAAAACAAATAATCAAGATCCAAATGTAAACTCCCCCTAGAATAGTTATATTCTCAATCAATTTTTTTACTTACTCAATAGTTATAAAGTTGTTAGCCCCACCTAAAAATGCATCAATCGTCTACTCAGATGGATAACTCAATCCACTATAAAATGTTTGCTTTTTTAATTTCATATCAAATCCGTAGTGTGGGCACTTTATCAATAATTCCTTCTATCTCTCCGAAGTATCATACAATTTTTCACCCTCTAATCATTGAAAGAAAATGATGTCATTCTCAAGTTTTATTATTTGTGTTGGAGTAAAATAATTGACAAAAAAATCTTAGCAAAATTATTTCAACTGGTAATAATTCTAAGAGATAAGGATTTCAACCATTATGTTGCTTTATTCCTTAATATAAAAAAGAAAAATCTCAACTAAATAGCATCCTTTGTGCTATTAATCTTAAAAATGTCACAAATCTTTAAAAAGTTGGTGGTGTGTGCATTTGGATCCTTTTTCAACAAGCTATCAAATTGTATAATTTGTTGAATTGTCTAAATTATGTTATCCTTAATCTTAAAACTATCGGCCTCTACTATTATCCTACTAATGCTAGGTTTGTCCCCGTAAGTCATAATCTAGCGTCTTTTAAGTACACCATACCATTATATATCGTAGCTTAACCTCATAATGTTAAGCAAGTTTTATATCTAATAAAACTCTCAATACTTGCAAATATATAGATCATATATTGCAGTACCGAAAGGTATCGTTCCCATGAGGATTGTGCAAGAACCAATTTAAGCCTAACTTTGTCTAAGGTCAAAATAAATTGATTTTAATAAAAATAATAACAAAATTTTAAATAGAATAATAAAAAATTAAATTAAATAAGAAGTGAGTTGCCAATTAATTTAGGGTTTGATCAAGGATGAATGCTTAAGATTTATTCTTTCGTTGTTTATTTCCTTAACTATGATTGATCCAATTATGTGTCGATCCTAGATTTGCTAGGGTATTTATTACTCTCTCTCTCTATTTGATCAATTAATCCCTAATTGAATTTGAAAATTCTAGAATTGTAGCCTCTCAATTCACAAAACTTTCTTAACATTTTCAATTAGATATGAAGTTATCTATTAGACAATTAATTTTTCACACAAGGTCTCTATTCAAATGATTATTAATTTGATAATTGCGTGACTTATTAAACTACCAACTCTCTTTGCGCTATCTAATCTGATTACTTTTGACTCACTCTTTTGATTTGTTGTTAAATTATGAGTATGCACAATTATCACTACACCATAATATGTATTAAATCAATAATAATCAAAGTCACAAAATAAATTCGGAATAAACCCTAATTTGGAACTTAGAATAAACATCTTAGAATTCAGTTTACACATCAAGTTTGATGAAAATAATAAAAGGAAAAGAATAAAAACTCTGTTTAGAGCTTGATCTTGAAAGGTGGAATTCCTAGACATTCTTCTTGATCTTCTGTGTTTAATTCGCTTCGTATGTTGGTTATTGCCTTTTTTATGTCTTTCACATTCTTTAATAGTAATTTAAGGTCCTAGACTTGTTTCTGATTCGGTTCCAAAAATACCCATAAACTCTAAAAGATACAAAAAAGGTCGCGCCTTGGAAAGTGATGTCACTATCGTGACATGGGTGCCACGATCGTGCTTTTGGAAGTTCCTTTGTCATGATCGTGACCTGCTTCATTTAGCCTCCATCTTCTTCATTCTTCAATTTCCTAGTTTTCGTCATTAACAAACATATCAAACATCTCATAAAACATAAAATTAAGATCTATTTCTTATTTTAAACTAATGAAATACTTAGAATACATATAAACATTAACAATAACATAATTCTAAGCTTATACACATGATAATCATATAATATATGCTTAAAAACACACTTAAACATATAAGAAAACATAATATAATTCACACCTATCAATATCCCCTAACTTAAACCTTTGCTTGTCCTAAAGAAACACTAAAAATACAAACAAATAAAAAAAAACATAATCACAAACTTTTGCAACATTACAATAATGATTTGATAACATTAAATCTTATAGAATTAACTTAACCTCAAACACCAATCTCTCAAAGTGTGCCAACATACTAACTTATTCCTTTCATGTTTAAGTTCTTTGAATTGAATATACATATCAATCAAAATATTAGCATTCTATTCCGACATGTATGGAACTTGTAAGCCTTCATTTATTATTATTGATCAATCAAAAAGGCAAACTATCATTAAGTATCCTTTCATGAAAATTCTTGCTATTTTTAAAAGATTGGTATGTTTATTTATTGTAACACTTCTTTTTTCTAGATTTTCTTGAACATTAACCTAATCTTTTAACGTGAAAGCAAATACCTTGTCATAAATATCCCTCAGTTACTCAGCTAGGTCATGCTTTTTATTTAGCTTGATTAGAGTGTCATTCTACCCTTTTTACGTGAAGATAAACATTTTTTCACGAATGCCCTCAATTACTCAACTATATTACAGCTTTCAACTTGATACCAACTCTATTCTTAGCCCAATTATCTTAAAATGGGCCAGCAAAATAGTTATTTATTTAACACACTTTTTTTTTACTTTAGCCTACCTCATTTCTTTTTAGTTAATCACTCTTATGAAAGTGTACTAATAATGCTAACCAATTCACTTGACTATAATTATAAATGTATATAAACAAAAGTCATAAAGTGAATAAATAATTGTCATGTTCTAATTAACAAACATATTCGTCCCAAAATACTTAAAAAACAAAGTTCCTAGGTTACTATGCCTTTATAAATTAAATGAAAATGTTCAAAAGTAAACCAATTCCATTCAATTCCTGCCATTGACACATTTACACCATGCACACATTATGTACAAAATATTTACACCATATCAACCTAATAAGAAAAACTATACGGTTGTAAAATTCACGTACAATTGTTATATACAAAAGAAAAATTCACACACACATGATATATAATTGCATATCGTCACTTGAAAACACATTATCCTCAATGTAGACAACAAATAATACAATTGAAGATAAATAATAACAAAGAAAAAGTTAGGGCAAGAATACTTATAACGTTTCGTTGGTGATGGTGTGGCTATGGAATTTGGAGACACACTATGCCATTACATTTTAGCAATTCACTTCCTACAAAATAAACATAAAAAATAAAAATAACAAAAAATATTTTTAAAAAAGTAAATCATATACTAATTCTTGGGTTTCATATACTAATTCTTGGGTTACCTCCTAAGTAGTGCTTATTTTACGTCATTGGCTTGATGTACTCTTCACGTTTACGCTCAACCTGGGCCTATAATGAGTGACTTGCTTCCAGTTATGTCATCCAATTTCAATTTTGTAACCTGTAAATAAGCTACATATTGTAAGATAATCAGATGGACATAATTAATCAAATTAACCGTAGTAAGTTCAACAATGTCCTTTTTTATACAAAAAATTGTTAATAAAATAGGGAATAACGAAACTCCTTGAATAATCTATTGAATCCAGCAATTTGTCCTGTAAGAGGGTGAGATGTTTTTGTTCTGCCTCAGCCACCTTCATCTCCTCCTTGTCTTCCACTTCATGAATAGAGACTTCTTTATATTCTTCTAGCTTTTTTTCCTCCATCATCTGTTCCTCTTCCTTTTTCTTTAAAGATTTGACTCTAACAATTCTCATAAATGAGCTGCCCTCCTCCAAATTATTCATATTGAAGTTCACTTGTTCATCACTAATCCAAAGGATGAGAATGTCTTTATGGACATCTATCAAAGCTAGTCCAGTATTCAAAAATGGTATACCAAGAATTAGTGAATAGTTTCGATCCTCTTTAAAGTTTAATACAACAGAATCCACGTGAATTATAAACTTATCCACTTGTATAAGCACATTTTCCACCATGGCAAATGGTTTATTTATTGATTGGTCCACCAATTGAATAAGCGTAGAATTTGGCTTCATATTGTCTAGCCCCAATTTCCTAAAAATTGATAAATACATGAGGTTTATACTTACGCCTACGTCGCAAAAGCATTTAGAAAGCTCTAATTACTAGCTACATAGGGTATAATAAAGCTCCCTAGAATTGCCAACTGTGAGGTTAAATAGTTATGTTTATCATATCAAGAAACCAAGGCACATCTTATGTTTAATTTCCCTTATTCATATAGGGTTTAGAGGGATGATATAGGCCTTTGTAACCTGGATCTGAAAATCAATGGCTTGTTAGGATTGATCTAATGGCTACATTCCTTTTCCAGGGGTCATAAAGATGAGAGGTTGTTATATTCCTTGGTTCTTAATAGCATAGTTTATGGTGTTTGGTGGGAAACAGACTAAAGGGTCTTCAAGGGCAAGTTCAATTCTTCATATCATGTAAATGAATGCAACATTAAACGTATCAAGGAGCTGTTTATAGCTAAAGGAAAAGACTTTTCATGTTCTCTATTTTTAAAATTAAATTCCCTCTAATGACTTCTAGTGAGTTGACATAATCCAAACATGTTACACATGTAGTGCCTTAATAAGCTTTAATAGTCTTGAACTGTAATTGATTTTCTATTTTGTACATTCCATGTAAACTCTAGTTAGTTATAAATGTAATTTATTTACTTTTCCAAAAAAATATTTTTATCATTAAGACCATAAATTTAGTCAGTTTCACTTTAAGTGCTAACTAGATATAGAACATTCTCATTAATTATTTTATAGTGGTAAATCGTCTATTGATTATTTAACTAACTATATATAGTTCATGTTATATTAATGGCTACCAAAGTTATGATAGACCTTAAGAAGAGCCAAATATAATAATTCCTATACGAGATACTTTGATGATGATAAGTAAAAAAGATCACTTATTTTAAGTAAAAAAGATCCTCACTATAAAATATTTCATAAACATATAAGTAATGCTCTATATAAAATTAATATGAAATTTTAGTTTAGTGAATTTTCCTCATTGTTTTAAATTTCTCCACATTTTAATATGTAATTTTTACTAAGAATAATACATTACAAAGTTCCAACTCCTCTAAGATTTTCTTTTATTTTCCAACCTTTAAAATTTTTTAATTATCTAAACTTTTGAAAATTAAAAAAAATCAAAAGGTTATCTCTATTAATATTTTATTGATATGGATAATGGAGTAATATAAAGATTGATATTTTAAAGGTTATGTGACATTTTCCTTCTTGTATGATTTTTTTGCATCAAACAAATGATTAATTTTTTAATACATAACCACCAATTTGTTTATTATAGAAGTCTTAAAAACTATGTTAACAAAGACAAAGAGGCATATAACTTCCAAATGTTAGTTTTTACATTGCTTGGTAAGCCACATCAATAAAATATTGGCAAAGATAACCTTTTAATTTGAGATTTCCTTTTTTAAAAGTTCATACATTTAATTAAAAATTTTAAAAGATTGAACACTAAAGTTAAAAGTCTCAAAAGGTTTGACACTTTTTAATTTGCTGACCCTTTTTACTTCTTCCTCTGTAAGAAAGAAGCATAAAATGTGGTAACAGAAAACTTATTGATATATTTTTAATAGTATTATTAGATTGATAAATAACATTAATATCAAAACAATATTTTATATTTCATTTATCCTTAACCTTACCTTGTTCTAATCTATTTTTTCATTTATAACCTAAGCTTTGACTTTTTAAAAAAAATTAAAAGAAATATTTATCAAACTATAGCAAAAGTTTATCCTCGATCCTATACAAGGATCATACATTTACAAACTAAAGAGCCTACTCTACTCTGAATATACACAAGATACAAAATTTACATCATATTAACCACATTTCTCTAATATCTTGGCTAATAGAGCATTGCTCCCCATTGGCTATTATAACCTCTTTAATCATGTTGACTATCTACTCAGTAAGTTCATATTTATGTTGTTCCTTATTCCTATAAACTCTCCTGTTCCTTTCTCTCAATATGCTATAAGTTACCATCTTAAATAAAGTCTAGATGAGTATGCCATTCCTCTGGCCCGTTCTAGTACATCTAATGATAGTGTTCAATGTCTCCTGCCATCCAAAGTTGAAGCTAAGGAGCTGTATCATATTCAAGATCCTACTCCACACCGATTTTCTATAATTACAGTCAAAGAACAAATGGTTTCTACTTTCATTCACTAGTTTACATAGTACACATAACGGATCATACCTCCCAAACCATCTATCTTTGGTTCTCAATCTGTTCTTTATTACTAACCATCTAAAAACTGCAGCTTTGGGGCCTAAAATTTGCTTCCAGACCATTTTTTCCCACGAGACTACTTACATATGTTTTATCAGTAAGTAGTGCCCAAATTTATTATTGAACCGCCCACTAACATGTAATGTCCATACCATTTTATCCTCTCTACTTTCAGCAGGTATTCTCAGTAGATAGTTGGCTAGTAGTTGAAAATTCCTAAACCTTCAAACCCATTCTCTATTATGTATTAACCAAGTCACCGTAGCATCATTAGGAATTCTATTCCTGATCAAAGCTAGTTCAACTCTATGTATAAGAGGACTAAAGTCAGTCCAATTAAACTTTGATTTTGTGCCCTCTATAAATTCTTATACCAATTTTCATTTTGCTAATAGTTTTATCTTAAAAGGTAAACAATTTAAACCAATTTTCCTTCCTTTTTCCAATACCTTCAAATGATGGTATTCAAATAATTTTACAATTTTACAATTTTTATGACTATGATACATATTTTTTTTATAAAGCCTAGATAAACTTTTGTGCATTTAACTTTTCATATATTTGGCCTAAATAGTGTTGATGTTATAAAGATCTTATTTGACTTGAAAACGTCTCAAATTAGAGTCTCTAATACTAGAATTATATTAAACATTAAATTTATATTAGAATAAATTTATTTGTGAAAGTCCTTCAAAATTGTTTTTATATAGGTGTAGGAAGGACATTTTAGATTTATGATGAAAAAATGTGAAGTTTTAAATTAAATATGAATTTATAATTCTTTTCATTCATTTCTAATACTAATATGATTATTAAATCTATAATAATGAAAATTTTATATTCTAATTTCTTGTTGTTGTTGTTGATTTTGATTATACAACTACTAATAATATTAACTTAGCTTTATACCTCTCTAACCCTAGCTTTCTTTGTTGCTATAATTTTCTTCTCCTTAATTGTAGTTTGTTTCCTTTGCTTTTACAACTCTGGAGCCATCTCACTGCTAGGACTTCGCATTTATACCACCTCCACCTATAAGTTATTTTTTACCTCTTTACTTAAAGCTTTTCTTTGAGCCTCTTTTTTCAACTATTCATCTATCAACAAAATCTTTACTTCAGTAGATGTCATAAAACATGGATAACTTTCTGCCCCTCATCAACATATTTCCTGCCAATAAATACTTAGTTGCAAACCCTAATCCCTCCTTACACCATCTACTAACATCCTAACTAAAGAAGACTTATCTAAAGCTAAACGTTCTTGGCTACAAGTTATGGTTGATTATGAGCCAGAGATTAAGCTACACTACTCACCACCTAGGAAAACAAATGACCATCAAACAGTCGTATAAACCTTAGAACTCCTTAAAGAAAGCGTTGCACGTTAGGGAGCTACATTTATTGCATACTTCTTTGACAAAAGAATATTATACACCCCCATAAAATCTTGAGCTTTGCTAACTAGATGCAATATTAGTTTACTAAAGTGTTGGTAAATAAAGAAAATGTCTCTCTATTCAAATTTCTAGCAAAGTTATAGCACTGAGCATGGTTAAGGCAGGGCTTTGGCATGTCATGAATAAGCCTCTTTTTCCCTAGATGTGGAAACTTGGAATTTTAGTTGAGGACATTAAATCCATAAGCATACCTATTTGGATGTTTGTGAATGGTGGCCTGCCTACCATCCACACTAAAATAAATGAAGTTTTCTGGAAAAAACCTGCTAGTGGAGGAAGATCTCCTAGGGATAAGAGACATAGGGCTAAAGTGTACTATTGGAATATTTGAATACCAAAGGTTTAAGCTACATTGCAAGTTATGTAAGTAAACCTTTATGTTTAGATCAAGTAACCAAAAAAATTAAAAGAATCATTTATGCTAGAACATGTGAACTAATAGAAGCATTAAAAGATATTCCTAATAAGATACCAATTATGAGATTAAATGATGAAATGCAATACGAGGAAGACATTGTGAAAATAACTTATGCATGGAAACCAAAGGTTTAATCTAACAAAGTGTGGAAACTAGTAGGGAGAATGTTTAAAACTAGAGAATATCATGAGTTAACTAATTATGCTTGAACTCAAACCAATGACAATTAGATAATATGGAGGATGGAGAACAAGGTTAGACTTAATGACTAAAAAGAAAATAGTGGTGATGGAGAACAAAGCAGATAAACAAATGTAGAAGTTAGCTGAATTATAGAGTAATAGTCAGATTGTGCAAGATGGAAATGAAGAGAATGAAGATGAAGGCCAACAAATAATCAAAATGATAGATGCATAAGAAATCTTGGTCAAAGACTCAAGACCCAAAAGCAAACAAGGAGATTTCTACACTCTAGGTAGAAGGAAATCAAATAGGAAGAAGAAATCACCTTCTTCTATGAAAATAACATATCCATTATCTTTTGGAATAATAGGGGCTTGAATTCCCCTCCTAAACATCTAATTATAAGGAAATAAGTCCTTATCATTTGGAATTTTAGAGTTTAGACTTGGAAAGGATAATTGTAATATCCTTAGTCTACTGCCTAATAGTTAAAAGATGGCTGATAATTACAATTATCATTACAATGTCAGAATCTTGGTTCTTATGATGTAAGCAAAGTTGTAATTCTGAATACTCATACTTATGATCGGTTGATACGTATAGTAGTCAAACTTAAGCAAGAGTTCTCTATTCTCATTGTCTTTGTAGTTTATGGTCATAATCATTCATTTCTAAGGAAGAATTTATAGACCTGGCTAAGCAACTAGTTGCAACCATACAAGAACGATTTTTGATCCTTAGTGATTCAAATACAATGCTAAATCCCAATAAGGTTGAGGGAAATAGTTGCATGAGCAATTATTATGAAAATCTACAGTAATGTGTGAGAGATATTATAGGATCTTCCTATTGGTGGAAATTACTATAGTTAAAGTAACAGACAAAAAGGATCTTAGTTTTTAAAGAAAAAGCTTGATAAAAGTCCAGCTAACTTATATTGTTTCAACAAATTTCTAAATTTCTCATCAATATTCCTTGGAAAATCAAGCTCATACCATTCTCCTTTCATAGTTAAATTAAATATTGAAAGCAAAGAGAAAAAAGGCCCTTTTAGATTCAGTAATTATCTTTATAAGCTTAAGGGCTTCAAAAAGGCAATATTTAGGGAAAAAAATACTTGTGTGGTTGGTATACACCAATATAGATTCATCATAATGATTTATGGCATTAAAAGGGAGCTTAAATCCTTAAACAAAGACTTTATAGGCAATGAACATTTGGCAATGAAGCAAGCAATGGTACAAGCTAATTTATATTGTAATCTTAATAACCTTATACTTCAAAATCTTGAAAAGCAAGCCCTTCTTAACTAATCTTTGGCTCTAGAGGTGGAATACTTAATATGAAGCAAAGGTCTAGAGAACAATGGATACTAAAAGGAGACAAAAGTACCTCTTTTTTACAAGGAAAAGTTGCTTCCAAAAAAACTAAAAACAGGATTGTCTCCATTTTTAAAGGAGATTCCCTAACCACAACTCAATAAGATCTACTGAATGAATCTAAATCCTACTTCTTAAGCACTTTAGGAACTTCGTATGATGCCATATCCTCTATACAGATTATTGGAGAGATTATTCATGATCAACTAACCATGAATAAGAAGGAGTCCTTATCTAGGCCTACAACTATTATGGAGATTGAAAATACTCTAAAAGTATTAAGCCCTCATAAGGCACCAGGGCTTAATGGCATAAATATTCTATTCTTTAAGAAGAATTAGTGGATGATTGGATATGTTACAATAACATCCATTGAGGAATCTTTTAGCGAAAGGAAGCTCCTAAAAGAAATCAAGAAAACCTTTTATAAGCTTAATTCCTAAAGAAGACCACTAGGAGTCCTTCCTAGACTACATGCTTATTCATTATTGCAATTCTATATATAAAATAATCTTAAGGATTCTAGCAAAAAGGTTGAAGGAAATCATGCCTTCACATATACGTTTTTAACAGGGTGTTTACATCTTTAGAAGGACTCTGGTGATAATGTTCTATTAATGATGGAACTATTTAAAAACTACAAAGGGAAAAGAAGTGGTAGAAACAATGCTTTAAAGGTTGATTTTAAAAAAGCCTATGATACTATAGACTGGAACTTTATGTTTAATTTTTTGAAGGCTAATAGCTTTCCCATTACCTTTGTTTAATGGATGAAGTAGTGCATTATGAGGGTTTTCTATAATATATTAGTCAATAGTGAACCCACAAGGATTATTGAAGGAAGGAAGGGCTTAAGACAAGGAGATCCAATATCCCATATTTATTCTCTATAAGAATGGAGGTTCTAAATAAACATATAGTTAGAGTGGTTAAGAGGAGTAAAAATTATAAGTTCCATTCCAATTATAAGAAAAATCACATTCTAAGTTTGAATAATGCAGATGACTTATTCCTTTTCACTAAGGAAGATCAATCCTTATCAGCTCCTTAATGACTAGGCTCATAATATTTTCTAAACTCTCAAGATTATAGATCAATAAGGAGCTGAGTGTTCTGTATTTATCAGTCGATGCCTTACAAAATTCAAACTAGTTCTCTATTATGACTGTTTTTAAAACTTTAAATCCACCTCTTATATATCTCGATATTCTTATTTCTTCCTCTAATTTATCATATACTACTGACTAGGCCTCTACTAAGGAGAATTAAATAAAGAATACATTCATGGAGTGTGAGTTCACTATCATTTACAGGGAGGTTATAGGTAATCACTTCAATTTTAAATTTAGTCAGTCTATATTAGACCTCATATCTTGTTACGCTAAGTATGATTGTGAAATTCTATTTTCAAACTCCTAAGAAGATTCTCATAGAAAGGTGGAAATGAAGAGATCTATAAAGCTAGAGTTAAAAGGGAAGTCTACTCCCCAAAAGGCCAAGGGGGCCTAAGGATAATTCCCATAAAGGTGAAGAACCTAACTTTGTTATCTAAAAGAACATGGAGATTGACTATAGACATAACCTCACTATAGACCAACTGGATATATTCGCATGTTGTTAAAGGAAAAAAAATCTATGAAGCATGGTCAACCTTAAAAACACTCATATACTACTCAATGTATTTTTAACCTGAGAAGGAGCATGAAAAAATCTATCTTCAATAAGAATGGTGATGGTAAGAGAATAATCTTTTAGCATGACAATTGATCTCAATATGGTCTAATGGAATGTTCACCAATAAGATAGCTAGGGTATTGCTATCAGAGATATAACTAAATCTTACATAGCACAATCTGGTGTGGATCAAAAAAATGCAACCAAAAAATGTTATATATATGTGGTTGGCCATCAAAATTAAGCTACCAACCATTGAAAGAATTCATAAATATACATAAATACTTAACAAACGCTATATTTGCAAAATTGATTAGGAATCAATCAATCACCTCCTTTTCAAATGGCCCTTTTCAAATAGGGCACTGATAGAAATGACCTGAAGGGGTGGAATTTCTAATGCCCCCTAACTCTTGGATAGACCTAATTAAATAGAGCAACATATACAGCCACAAATCAAATGAACATAAATAGATGAATAAAATCACCTTAGCTTACCTTATGATTATCGTATGAGATGAGAGAAATGGTAGAATATTCAAGAACTAAGAAACGGATTGTCGTACTTTCATCAATAATTTATCTGGGGAAGTGAAGCTTCATTTGTATATGCACAAACAAAAGATACTCATCCATAATCAAGCATTCGATAGATGGGGTGACTAATGACACAACTTTCACCATCCATCAATCTCAAGCCAATAAAAGCTTCTAGACATTAATTTTGGTCTGACTGCTTAGGCTTAATTTACTTTAAAGCCTACTAGATTGAGGTTTCATCCTTGTATGGTTTGTTTCATCCTTGTATGGTTTGTCTAGTCTTATTTGTAATAACCCACATTATCATTTTATGATTTCGTTTCTTGTCAATGAAATACATATTTTAAAAAAAAATATTTACTTATAACAAAAAGAGCTCTCATATAAAGAGGATAAGTTTTTAAGAAAGAAGTAAAGTCTATATAAAAATAATCAAACCAATGCACAACATCAAGATAATTAATACTAAAATGATAAGACAAGATTTTTGTTGCACATGTTGTTTTTCATATCTAAACTTCTCATAATGTATAAATATAGAATTCCATCAAACAATAATTGTTAGTCTTAGAATCATCCACATCTTTTGTGATTAATATTAACATTAAATGTGAAATATTATTTAAAATTAAGCATTATTTATGTCAAAAATTCTAAAAAAATATATGGATATTTAACTATTTTATATATTTTCTTGAACTTTGATAAGGTTTACTCAAATTTGTATATAACTGTCAAATAAGTCATCAATCCTAGGCAGTTGATACTTATTCTTCACTGTCACCCGATTCAACTGCCTGTAATCAATGCACAGTCTCAAAGTCCCATCCTTTTTCTTC
>JANZLC010000007.1:7502191-7520672 GCA_026413385.1 Erythroxylum gracilipes | reverse complement strand
ATAATAAAAATACCATTGAATTACATCTTCCCAATCATATTAAAGACTAGGGGCAAATTCGTCATTTGCACTATTTTTTGTCCCTGTCCCCTACAACCAAACACATCTGTCCTGGAGACGGAGACAAGATTCTCTGTTCTATCCATCATCAACCAAACAACTCTTTGTCCCCAGTTTCTGTTCCGTCCCGTCCTGTTCCGTCTCGTCCCGTTCCGTCTCCAGCTACCAGAGACACTAACCAAACGCAACGTTATTAATGCCTAGTTAATGATATCAGTCACTCTACCTTCTAAGAGTGGAGGTTTCTTTACTAGGTGTCAATATTATTAATTACTGAACGTACGTACATGTTTTATTTTACCCCAATTTGAGGATAACGATTTAAATATAGTGATCTATCCAATATTTTCCTATTATTATACAATTACTATATATATATTATACATATACATATATAAAAGAACATATATATCTTTTGTCCCTCAAAATATGGATTAAGCTCCCTAGTAACTAATCACTTTTGTCCAACGATCAATGCAATTCCTTAACTTTTTCAATGTTTTTTTATATATATATAGAAAATGGATATAACTGCTCATAAATGCAAACTAATGGAAGGTTTGAAGATATTATGCCCTACTCTGTATTAGAAAATATATTCTTATATTTATTTTGACAAAAAATAAGATGTTTCAGTTTTATTGAAAAGAAGTGTTAGTATTACAAGTTGATTGGTTTTTCAAAATAAAAAGTCAACATATCCACTGCAAGAGAGTCCTTACTTTTGCGGTTGTTTGGGAGGTCTTAATGTACGCAATCTTACCTTTGTATTTTTACAAAAAAGCTGTTTTTGTGACTTGAACCTATAAGGTCCCAAAGGAGCAATTTTACTAGTTGCTCTAAGGCTCACCCTCTAATTTTTCAAAATAACAATATATTAAAAAAATTCATATAAACTCTTTATGATAACATTTATAAATTACAATTGCAAAAAGAAAAATACCATTAAAATATCCAAAATCGATTGAAAATATATCACTATAAATACAGTTCTTTAGCCAACTATATATTATCTCATTATCAAAGGTGCAATTAGGGGCTTATGCTTCTCTCATGGAAATTTATTTTTATTGAATTGTGGAAACCTAATTTGATTTTTAGTATGGCATGAACGATTCATCAGTTTAAATTAAGGGAAGGATCAATTTGAATAGATCTCAGTTAAACTTTCTTAATTTTATTTTCTTTATCAAAAAACTAAAGCTTCTTTAATGAACAGATTAATATTTTAAAATGCAAAAAGGGATCTAAGTTCTCGTAGGAAAAGTTGTGCTATATCTTGAAAATTTAGGGTAGAAAGTTCTCGTGGAACTTAATCTAATCCTAGAATTAAAGAAAAGCATTTCTTCGTTCAATAGATGGGATAAAAACTTATTCTTTTTTGAAAAATGAATAATGTAATATAAATGAAACTATGACTACATTACAAAAAGTTCTAGGCTATTCGCTTATATTCATATTATCAGTGATTCAAAACAATTTAAGAAGAAGGCTAATACATATTTCTTTTGTAAATATCAAAATAACTACAAACTCCATCTACACTTCATCTTCATGGAAAGGTTATGTTGTGCATTTTTTGCATATACACATTCTTTGATCTGATTGACAATTTGGTCTGCAACTTGATATGTCTCTTATTTCATGTCAGTGCTTTATCCTTTGTTTTCCACTGAACATTAGAACTTTAAATAATTCCTTATTTGTGGATATTCTAAACCTCTTATGAACTTGATTCATGGTTTTTCATAATTAATAGACCAGTTTCTCAAAAACTTAATTTAGCTTTCTTTAAGATTTCATTCTTATGTATTAGTTCTCTAGATTTTTATGTCTAGGTAGGGTTACATCATATTATTTAGAAACTTTAAAAAGTCAAAGGAGGGAAAATTCATAATAAAATTATGAAGGGTATTTTCTTCTTTCTCATTTAGGATTTATAGGTTCTTATTGTTTAATTCATCTATGTTACATTGGTATGACAATCATGTATTAGGATTTTGTTCTCTATTTGTTTTTATAGGTGTTAAGGTTGATTAATATGTTTTTATCCATTTAGTATTTATTATGCTTACAATATGTTTTTTAATGGTTTGTCATCCTAATAATGTTTTGTGCTTGATTAATGTTACCTTTTCTTTTTATTTTTAAAAGATGTTAGATTCCTAGCATTTTCATGACTATGGTCACAAAACAGAAGGATGTTGGACATATGACATTGCCACATAAGCAATAAGGGATACACTTTTTAAGAAATCCATTTACCCATGATAAGAACTAACCCATGCTAAACTCTTTAATAATATCCTCTTTTCTTAGATAACTTCATTAACAAAATTCAAGATATTTCCTTAAGTATCAACAACTTTGTTGGAGCCAACTACAATAATGAAATATGACTTTTCTTATTATGAAGAAAACATGCTTTTCATCTTGAAGTTGAGGAATGAAATAGTGCCTTATTTGTAGAGTGTCCCATAACAAACATTTTTAGTGTTAGAAAATGCTTAAAGAAGACTCATACTTCACTAACTCTTAGGAAGCTAGGCATAAGTCCAAAAGCACTACGTAATGTTCCCTAAAATTATAATATTCCCCACATATCTACGTTTTAACATTTATTTGATTTCATATCTTATATAAGATTACTTTTATTTTACTTGTATGAATGTGTAAATGCACTTATTTACATTAGAACGGTGAATATATATAACAAAAATGAAAACCAAGGGAGATATACTGAAGTAAACACTAGCAAAGGAATATGTGGTTAGTTGATGTCTTATAGGAGGTATCAATATATAATACAAATGGTGTCTTTCTTTTCATAGTAAGGTCAACTTGAATTGTTATCTAATCGTGGCCATCAATCATCTTTCAATCCATGCTTATGTTAAATGACTATTCCTTAACCAACCTTTGTTTACTTGGTTCTTTAAGCTAACAAATTGATAGAAACCCTTCAAAAAATAAGAATTTATTTTAGAATTTTTGTAGGATACAAGTGTCTTTAATAAAATATTTAAAGAAAAGCAGAATTTGATAGAATTAATGAAACAATTGGAGAAGCTATTTTCTTTTAGCTTTAAATAAAAGTGTGAAGGATTTTACTTAGTCATTGGATGATGGTCATCAAAGTGTCTAATGCTACTAATGAAAAGAGTTATTACTAAAACAAGATAATGAACTTGAAAGTAAATATGTATTAGTAGGCTAAATTTTTTAAGTAGTCGAAAATTTATTTCATAAGATTGGCTTAATTGTTTCACAAAATTTGTGGTCAATTTGGATATAATTTATTAACTCATTAGTCCCATCCTCTCCAATCAATAGTCTTTTAATCATAAGTTATCTGATACTTGCATAACTCCAACACGGAAAATGTTACTAAAAAAATATCTTTTTAAAGCCCTTAAACTTTAATATTTAGAATACTTAATATATTGAAGTTTTATTTTCACCCTACAAACCCTTCAATTTTTGACAAAAACTTACATTGAAAAAGTACATCATCTAACCTTCTTAATAAGGAATTTAGAATTCTAAAATGGATATTAGATGCACTTAATTTTACATAGCTAGATATCATGGGGACTTCTTTAAGGTGTAATGGAATAGAACAAAATAGTTAATTCCTCATGAGACAATCAAGTTAAGCCTACCAAAACTCAACTCAACCTTGTTTTGTGATCTTTGACTAATAACTCCTTTTATTTTAAAACATCTTGCTCATAGTTATATTTAAATTCACTCACTCTCATCACATAAATCTTTTTGCAATTGATCCAAAAAAATAAACAATTAATAGATACGATAAAACAAACTGAATTGTTGTTCTTTTACCTATCCTTGAACTATTGGTCGTAGATTAACAATAAGCTCTGTTAATCCCAGTTTTCCCTTAGGTCGTATTTAATTAAGAAACGCTCGTTAATTAAACCTAGCCATCTAATAACTTAGGATACGATCTCTAGATTTAATTCGACAGTCACATTACGAATTAGGAAAACAGACTAATCTAAGCAACAACCACATATGCTGGGGTCATTTAACCTAAATTAAGTTATCCCTAATGATTACAAACCATTAGTCGCTATAAATGAATATCAAATATAATAATTATGGATTATATTGAAATTATAGTTATAGGTTCATACACAAACAATCGAATGATAAAGAGAATATGATCATTTATACATAAAACCTAAATCCATACGCATAAGATAACCTAAACAATTCCTAAAGAGAGAAAGAACAACAAAAATATTGGAAGAAAAGCTTAACCAGGTCATCGGTGTCAATGTCACCTCGAAAATGGCGTCGGGATGCTAGCCCTCCATGGGTCTCCAAACGGATGGAGCTTTTCCCCTTCTCCTTATTTTCTCCCGAAGCTTCACTCTTTTCCTAGTCGAAAACACCAAAACATTCATGTCTCTACCGTCACAAAAATGACGCTTTTATATTAAAAACGTAGGATTTCCTGAGTGAGGTGGTAGTGTCTCACAGGTGTGCATAGCCTCTCATGGTCGTGCATGACCTCTCACGGTCGTGCATTGGCCTCTCATGGTAGTGCATGGCTCTCACGGCCGTGAGTGGCTACCACCATCGAAGATTTCTACCAATAAGCACCAATTTATGCTCAGTCCCATCACTTGCTCTAGAGATTTTATCAACATCTCACATTTGTCTTACCTAGTCACGTGGCTTCAACTTGTTCCCTTATCAATATTTCATCTTCATGTCAACCTCTATGTCAAGTACTAGCCAAAGCCCATTAACATTCATAAGATTTTATCATTTGAACTTAAGGGTCTAATAATAACTTCCTTAATTGGATTTATATTTAGAATAATGACATGTTTTTTATCAATGTTATTCATATGGGTTAAAAATGAAATATACAACCCCTTATTTATAAGAACAATATTTTTGTTGTTAAAAAAAATAAAGATTCAAAAAAATTCATTTCAACAAATAATTTTATAATGTCATAATTGTTGTATATTTCTTAGAGATAAATCAAATGCAAGAATAATAATACAAGATATTTCTTCTCCTTTCTAGTTATTTTCAAACATAAAAATCTTATTTATATGCTATTAACACCTCTCACATAATTATTAAATAAAACTTGAATTTATATGTCAAATCTACATGACAAAATTCTACAATTTATGAATTTTTTTCTCAAATTTCATTGGTTATAAGTATCTATCTTTAATGTAGTTAAATTTACAATTATTGTTGTATAAATAAAGGCTAAATATGTTAAATTCTCGTGTATTTTAATATTTTTAAATGTTTAATTTAAACTCTATATTTTGAAGCATTGTCACAATCTAAATTTAATGACAAAATTATTATTAAAAATATTTTAAAATGTTTTTACATAATTCTTAAATATTGATGAAATTAGAAATGAGATATTACACGGGCAAACCTTCGTCAGAGGGCACACAAAGATAGCATTACCAACGGTATATGTCATTATTACCCTTTAAATTAAGAAAGACTCTTCTCATTATAAACTTGAGCTGGTAAAATTTTTCACCTAGCTTATATACCAGTCAAGTGATTTATAAAATAGATTTTATAAGAGATGAAAGATAAATAAAGATTGATTATAATTTAAATTTTAAGTATGCTGTATAAACGTCGATTTTCAAATCCTGCTTTTTAAGAATATACAGTGACCAATTGCTATTAAAAAATCATTAAATATAATATTAAAAAATATTTGATACAGGCGATTTAAAATGGAGTGAAAACACGCGAGATAAAAAGGACGCGTGGTGGCAATGCTGATGCGGTGATGATGAGCACAGCTTGGCCCACAAGCATTCATTTTCATCTGTTCATTTTTGTAATATAGCAATAACAATAATAATAATAATATATCCTAAACAAATTTCAAAGCGAAAATTATTAAATTATAGAACAAGAAAAAGGACAAAGTGCTGGGGCTAGTCGTGGGACAACATAGTAATAGTATGATTGCTGTCCTTTTTCTCACAAAACCTAATATGTGACGTCACATCTGTTTCTCTCTAACATTGTCCAGAAAAAAAAAAAACCTCTTCTAATGTTTTTTTTAATTACATTAGGTATCCTAATTTAGTCAAATTAATCTTAAGCTCTTAAGACTCCACTTTAAGAATTTAAAGGATGTAAATCTAGAATCTCCAAATTTTTCAAGATGTAAATTTGAAATTTCTATACTACAAGGAGTCTTCATATTTTTTATTGATCAACTAAAAATTCTCTGCTCAGTATCAAGTTTCCATTAGTCCTTAAATTTCCTAATAGCGTCAACGCTTATATTATCGCTAGAAGTGAAGCGTCTGTAATTGATCCGATCAAAGAGTTGTGCTTAAGGGTTAGAAAATCATCAATAAAAATATGCCTATTTCCTCTCCTTGTGTGAGTCGAATTCAAAGAGACTTAAGTGAAAAGTCTGATCACCGTTATTTTTATGTATAAATTCCGTCACTGCATAAAGTCTATGTACAAAAACTGACCAATTTATTACTGACACAACACAAACACAAACCTTTGTATGTGCAAGTGCAGCACATAATAACATACATACACATTGTACTCGTTGCTCTACTCGAGTGTGCTCTGCTTTCTCTTACTCTGTTCTGTTTTTCTGAAGAGCTGGTTTCTTCCCTTTTCTACAATCAGAAGGCTTCCCTGTTTTTTTTTCAATACTTAAGGAGTGACTGCTGCAGTAAGAGAAATGTACGCAGAGACTGGGCTGTTGTTTCCCTACGTGCAGAATTTCTCTCAAGATATTCAGCAACTTGAAGAGTACTGCAACTACCAGAAGATCACTGCCTCATTGGTAGACACTCCCTTCACTTTTCCCTTGTGCTGATCTTCTTCCAATCTATTCCCTTGACCTTGCGTTTGGGTTTTGCCTTCAAAATTGATTTGGTCTGGGTTCTATTGAGGCTTGGTCTCTGTTTGGTTTCTACGAAAATGAACTGTCTATAACTGTGAAACCTTAACTTAAATCGCTTTCTTATTGTTGTCTGGGAAGTTCAATTTCTCGTCTTGCAAGTTTTTGATTCCTTGAGAAAGTTAAAGTCCTTGTTTTGCTTTGCTTCTCTGTTCCTCTGCTTGGTTGCAGAGAAAGTGGAGGAAAAGACTAAATTTATTGGTACCTTTATGTATTTGGATGACTGGGTCTGTAATTTTTAACTGAAGATCAGTTCCATTTGTTCTCTCTCGGCTTTCTCTTGGTACATAAGTGGTCCAAAAAGGAAACCTGAGTGTTATCTTTACATATGTGGATCTAGAAAAGAAAAGCAAGAGCATAATGCATAATAGGAAAGTGATTTCACAGTTCCGAGTTCCATGTCCACAAACCTCTTTTTTTTTTCTTTTTTCTTCTTTTCCTTTTATGTTTAACCCTTTTACAGAGAGCTAAAATAAGAACTTGTCCTCCTCCTTTTGTTTTCACTCTTGTTTTTCCCTTGTTTCTACTTTGATCTTTTGGCGCGTAAGCTTTAAAGAAAAAAGTGATGTCCACCTCTCTCTTTCTGACTCTCTATGAGGTGTGAGCAACTAAACTTGGAGAAAAGGAATCTGGAAAAGCTGTTTTCATGTGTGCTTCTATCAAACTGGGTTTGTCTCTAGCAGGTGTTTGGCCATTTGAAAAGGCTTTAAATTCGTTTTTATAGTCTATTCCCTCTCCTTTTTTTTTTGGTCTTCTTTTTATTTTCAGGGAAAATTTGAGCAGCTAGCTTTCTTTTGTATTACTGATTTAATTGCATCTTCATTTTAACTCGTAAAATTTTTTACCCTCAGGTGTGAGTTCTG
This sequence comes from Erythroxylum gracilipes, assembly GCA_026413385.1. Taxonomy (NCBI): domain Eukaryota; kingdom Viridiplantae; phylum Streptophyta; class Magnoliopsida; order Malpighiales; family Erythroxylaceae; genus Erythroxylum; species Erythroxylum gracilipes. The sequence goes on along the minus strand of JANZLC010000007.1, from coordinate 7,512,788 downwards.
AACAACATTGGGTGCATTGCTTATTTGGTATTTCTTTTAGATAAGTTTCAATTATTCCAATATTTATAGATTTTGACTGGATGAAGAGACAAATTTTGGGATCCTTTTTCAACTACATCGATCTTAGTTCATTTTGACATGCATCGAATATTTTGGCCAACTTGTAGTAGTGCAGGAATCCATCAAAGATGCCTCTTCATCACTATACGTTTTCCAGAAGTGCTTGAAGTTGGAAAGTGTTTTCTTTTCTTTACAAATGCTTCTAATTATTGACATGGAGTTGGTGAATAATACTTCGCACTGCACTTTTTTGTAAAATAAGTAAATCTATAGATGCCTCAAGTCAAGTAATGAAAGAAGTTTCAACAAATAAAATGTCTTGAGGAGTTTATCTGGGAATTCAAATTAAGCTTCTTGTTTGAGAAATTGAGGTATGTGTAACACTCTTGACTCTAAGGTGTAATTAACGTTTCATTCTGAAATGCCTCATTTAAAGTCACTAACTCATCATTTTTCTCATCTGCAACTTTGAGTTGCAATTTCCACTATCCTGTTCCAGATATGTATGCAAATGGATGCTTTTCATATAAATGTCGTCAATGTTTCAAGTTTTGGTTACAGCATCGTAAATCAATATGCAACAGTTTCTTTCTTGGTTTATCTTATCTGATGGAGATGATCTACATTCAGACCTCCACGATAGCAGAATATGACCTGGGAGTAGAAGGAGATCTATTCAAAGCACCAGAGCCCATTATTGAAGAGCCAGTTATGGGCCTTGATCCTATGGCTGCAGCCATCTCAATAATGTCTTGTGGGGAAGAAGTCATCACCCCTCAAGGACTGAAGGTGTCAGATATTGAATCAATCCAGACTGAGCAGCTTCTAAGTGAGGTTTTCTATGAGTGCAAGAAGGACCTCATGGAAAAAGCAGCAACAGGAGCTTCACTGTCAGAGGTTCTGGATATCAAAATTCCCATTATTAAGACTGATGAAAACCAGATTCAGGAAACCAAGGTGCTTCCTGATCTATCACTGTCAAAAAGTGTTAGCTCAGGATCTTTAAGTTCAATGGAGTGGATGAATAGTGCTGCATTGAAGCCAAGTTTTATGGATTTTACTGGAATGGACTTCGAAAATGTTTATGGCATGCGTAGAGCATTCAGTGAAGGAGACATAAAGGTCAGTTCATTTTCCCCTCTTGTATGTCCCTCTTCTATCATTTCCAGACATGTCTGACCTATCCGCTTTTCTTCCCCACTTGTTTACTTCTACCTCTGGTGTAGAGCTGTAGAGTTATATCTGTCAAGGAATCAATTTCATGAACCATTTACTTTATTCAGATGCTTAGAACAATTCTAGATGTTATGCATTTACCTTGATATGTGACTGAAGAGTTGCTGTGATTAACTTTAGAAGCTTTGAACTTCTGTTATCATCAACTCATGGCACATACGAATATGACTTTCTGGTAAGATGAACCTTGTATTTCCCCCTAGTGACACCAGTCATAACACTTCTATTCTGACCAACTTTTTCAATGTTAATTACCTTACCCTTGACATTGTTTCCAAAATATCATATGTCCTCTATCTTTCTTCTTCATGCGTGATGAGTTTTATTGCATCTGCCGTCATGTATCTTGAGCAAGCACTATCCTTAAACCGCTTCTGACGCTTGCCCTTGTTTACTTATAAAACCAATTCATCTAACTTGAGGTACCCAAGTATACACAAGTCGTTGGGTGTTAGTCTTGAAGGTTTTCTCAACCAACACTTTTTTGGGTTTGCTTTCAGGTCTCCTTTTTAAGATAACAAAACCTCTCAATATAATCAAAATCTCCACAATAATATCTTATATAATATGTCCTATATGAACTGTTATCGTGGCCATATCTCGTATATGGTGTCCTATATGACGTCCTAGCATGTCCTATATGAATTGTTATCATGACCATATCTCGTATAGGGTGTCCTATATGACGTCCTAGGCTGCAGTACTCCTTTGCGATCCTTGAAAAGACGAGCAAATACCTTCCTACTTCCTTACCAAGAACGAATTTGTGCGGCCTCTTCCAAATGCATACTAGGACACAACTACATGTCCGCTTCTTATAGAATCAAAATCTATTACTTCTCTTTTCAGTTTTAATTTCTCTTTATCATTTGTCTGGCATAAACCACCAGATTCTAGTGGATCCTTGGTATGCAATACAGCATCAAGCATGAACTGGCTATGTAAGGAAGTCTATGGACTGAGAATTCTTTAGATGCTTCTGGCCATTTCCACCAGATGAGGCTTGAGTCATTGATACTGAATTTCTATGACAGACTCTTGTTAATGGTAGTATAAGCCGTATTCACTCTGCCCTTGACCGTCCATTAGTCATTGGCAACTGCATTTCTGAAGATCGCATGGAAAAGCTTTCAAGGTATAGGAATAAGAAGACAAAAAGGAATTTTGGCAGGAAAATTAAGGTAAGTTAACAAATTCCATAATTTTTCAAGTCATATTCATTCTGACGCACAATTATAAATTCAAATCTCATATATTTATGTTTTATGTTTCAAAATTCCCTTGTAGAAATTTGCTTATTATTTCTTTTTGTCTTAGTATGCTTGTAGGAAGGCTTTGGCAGACAGTCAGCCAAGGATCCGAGGAAGGTTTGCCAAGACTGAAGAACCTGATGTGTCGAGAAGGCAATAACTATTACTAATTTGGGAGGATTGATGAAGTAGACATTAAATGTTAAAATATCCTATCAAGTAATGGAAGAGAGCAGCAGTGTAAGCCTGGGAAATGGATGCAGCAGAAAGGGAAATGACTATTGATAATAAAACAGAGCGCCAAATAGTAAGTAGTTGAACCGTTATTTAATGTAATAACTTCCTCAAACTGGACCATAATGGCTGAAGTAGAGCTGTATATAAGGTGGTTCTGAACAAAATGTCGTAAGAGTTGTTCAGAGCTGTATATAAGGTGTTTCTGAACAAAATGTTGCAAGAGTTGTTCATACTATCATGTAAGTGTACTAGTATGTGTTGTGAAATGGCAATGTTGTAGTCCCTTGTTTCTACTTTATACAAGAAGGGGTATGATAACTACAAAGTCCTGACTAAACAATCTGCAGCCAAGTTGTACATGAGTTTTGAACATCAAGGGATGAACAAGAAAAAAATAAGGGATTACAAGCGTTCCTGTTTATTTACAGGATTGGATTCTGTTAGTGAATTATGGAACCCAAAAGCAATTGGGAAAGGACATTGTGTGTGATATGTGGCTTAGGACGCTTTCGCTCAAATATAAGAAATGGGGCCTTAGCTAAAAACTCTAGTCCTTCTCTGTCGGACTTTCTTTTAAGCCCTGGAGAGGTGAGGTTTGCCTAATTGTGGCTTTCTGTCGTCATTCATCGTGTTCTGGTGTTGACAGTAAGGGCCTTTGAGATGAAAAATCAGATGGATGAAACAAAGACGCCAGAAGAAAAAGATCATAGTAAGACTGAAATTGGTTTGAATCAACACGTAACACACACACACACTCGGATAAAACTGGTGGACTCAACAAAGGCAAGGCACTTTTATCCTGAAGTAACAACTTGATATGGCTTGATGAAGCTGCCAACTGCCAAATAAAGGCCAAGAACCAGTGTGGCTTAATCGAAGACCAAGGACGTCTCACTGCTGACTGCGGCATCAAAAGTGTTGGGGAAAATCAGCTATCCTTAAGGCATTTATTAGTGGGATCAATTCTCCTGTTTCCGTTTTCGTGTACCACTTTGTGCTCAAAACTATCCATCTATTCATTAACATTTAATGGATGGATAGATGATCTCGACTGTTCCTGTTTTCGTGTACCACCCTATGTTCGAAACTATCCATCCATTCATTAACATTTAATGGATGGATAGATGATCTCTACTGTTCTTGTTTTCGTGTGCCACCCTATGTCCGAAACTATCCATTCATTCATTAACATTTAATGAATTTAATGAATGAATAGATGGTCTCGAGCACAGTATAGCATACAAAAACAGGAAGAATCACCTCTGCCGTTCATTAATACCCATCTCCTATATCTAATGCCCATTATCTCTTTTCTCTGACTAGTGCCTGGTACAACTACTCATCAAAGGCTATTCTAGAATCCCTAATCTGAGCAAGTTCAAAATTATGTATAAATTCAGAGTTTCATCAGCTTCGTGAAATCCATGTTGAATTGAAGTTATCCTTGATGGCCTAATATTTCTCGCTTCCATCACTCAAAAACAGACAAAGTCTTCCAAGATCCCTTAAAATGATGCGCATTTTCCATTTATAAATCATTTTGCTCACTGTTCACAAGATCCAACTACTTTGTATCATTCAAATTATTGTGGGGAAAATCGTACCAAACTTAATATTATATTTGGTTTTGATAAGATATAATATCTATATCAGTCAATACTACTTTAGATAATTTTTTTAAAATTATAAAATAGTCGCTAAATTTTATAAAATTAGAAAATAGTAATTCAATATATTGTGTTCTACATCTTTTAATTTTACTTCATTCTGTTTTTAAAATCATAATAATAGAAATTTAATATAACATCTATGAAATTATTTCTATTATTATTTACTAGTCACATATTTTTATTAATAATTAAAAAGATTGTTTAATTATCATAAAAATATAAAACTAATAATAATGCAAAGTGTTTAAAATATTATAATTGATTAATCAAATATTAGATAATAAGAATAATATAAGTCCATAAACCAACAAGCAGAACAATCACAGTTCGTGCTGAGGATCATAGTAAAGTGGAAATGTAATTGAAACAAAAACACTTACAATTAAACGTTTTATATTTATATTTCATATATAGAATTTAACGTATACATTAAATACAAGTGAAATTAAAAAGAAGAAGAAAATGAAAAACCTAAAACTTCATTCCATAATATATTCACTCAAATCACATTGGCAATTTTCATTTGGTATGAAGTTCTCATCAACAAAGGGAATCTCATCATCAGCATTATTTAAGCTCATTGTATCGAATTATACTTTCCCATCTAAGATTATTTTCTAAGTCACTCTCATTTATAAAACTTAGTTTCTCAGAAGTCTAATCCGTTAAAAGATTAATATGATTAAGATGAATTGGATCTATATGACTACTTATTTTATTAAAAGTTCTAGTAATCAAATAAATTAAATTATTAAAAATTATAAAAAATTATGTTCAACTAAATAATGAAAATAACATGACCTTTTTTAAGTTTCATGTTATATCAAACAAATATCAAATCATTTAATATCTTGTAGTCCAATTTATTTATTTATTTTAGAATGAATAAATTCAAATGTGCTTTAATTCCTTTTACACCTAATTACACTCTCACATTTACTAAGAATCTAAATTGAAAACTTTTACAATTCTAGAATACTACTTCTAAATTGGTCTTATTAAGTAACTATATAACAATAAAAGTAATCTTGTAAACAAAATAAAGTGACGATTAATCTTAAACAAGTAACACAAATGAATAAATATATACTTAAATTAAGTTTGTTTCTTTGGCGTACTATAATGGGTATCCTAAAATCACCGCATGCATCATTGTATGAATCCATTATGTACTAAATAGATCTTGTATTATCTTATATGAAACAATTATTGTGATAATATCTTTCTCCTATTAAATTTCTCTTTCTTTCGTGAAATTTGGATAAAATAGACACTTAAATTTAAAAATGCCCCAACACATATTAGTGATTTTTTTAGACTAACCTTGACTGCTTTCTTCACCTTCTTTATATCAAAATAAAAGTAATTAATTATTCTCGTCACTATCATCTAGACAAAGTACTTTCATAAAAGGCTTACAAACTAGAACGACAAGCTAGCTTTAGGACCATCTTTAACTATAATCATAACTCCATTCCAATATTAGACATGATATACTAAGATACAACTCACTTATCACTTGTATCATTTGTCTTAGTTACTTTTTCATTTGAACAAAATAATTAAGTGAAGAAATTAGTTGCAAATCTTGTAATGATAAGATGACACAAATTCTTACTATTTGTGAAATCTTTTCTCATTAACTTCACAATTCATGTATGGTTATAAGATGAACTTAGTCACTTTTCTAGTTTTCCATACATTGATATCAATAACAAGGAAGTATATAACATCTTTTATATTTTTCAACATTAAGTCAATGTTATTTGTAGTGTAAGGAGTCTAATAAAAAGAATTATACAATCTTGCATCAATCATTTAAGGTTTCCTTCACAAGTCAAGAAGTATTGTTGGGAAGGAATTGATTTCTTAGCTTCTTCATAATTTTTTTCCTAATTTTCGATGAGAGGTTTACTCATATTGACATCTTTGAAAATTCTTTTTTTCTACCATATCTTTGCATCATCCACTATGTATATACTCATGATTGACACTTTATGAATCATAAACCTTCGTAGTGTAAAGTATTTTTTTGTTTCCCACTAAAAATGTTTGAAAATTTTTGGTACTTAGTATGGCTCTTACACCTTCACTAAAGTTATCTCTAATTAGACTTTAGTTTTGTTCCTAGCATCGATATGTTTAAGTGTAAAAAAGATTTTAGTTGTTCTTTCAATGGTTTCTTTGTCTCTAGAAAATCTTAGACCAAATCTTTAAGTTATTCTAAGAAAGGAACTATTCCATCATCTATTGGGGTTATAAAACTAATGATTACCTTTAATTTGGCAGTCCTCTTCACAATATTGCTTTCGCTAATCATTTTTTAGACAATGAAGAACTACTCACTAAACTTTGATACCATATTTTATGGGACTTTTTTTAAGTACTATGAAATGAGAACAAAGTAGCCAAAGTTACCATATGGAAAACAACTTGAGTTTTCCAAATCCTATCTAAGCCTTCCTTTGTGATAATCAAATAACACCTCTTTTAGTTTTTTCATGCCACATGTTTACTTATATTTTGTTGTTTCCCTTCACGCTCAATCGCATAAATATATGCATAGCTCAATCATCTAAAGAAAATAAGAGAGAGATACAACAAAGCTAACCTTTTATTGTTATCTATAAAGATAATAAAAAGCAAAATCGAGAAACATTCTATTTGAAACTCTCTACAATGGACATTCAAGAACTCTCTATTCAAAGCTCTCTACAATTGGACTTTCATAAAGCTCTCAAACTTTCTTGAAGTAGAAGATTAAATTAATTGCCCATTTTAATTGAACAATATATAATTCCTTTATATAGGTTTATAAGAACTTGGAACCAAGTAATTAAAATCATCCATTTTTACTACTAACCTATTTAGTAGTGAGGGTTGTACACTTCTTCCACTAACTCTACCTCATGAGTGGAAAGTTATCACCTTAATTCTCATAACTCCTCTAAGATCATAGAGAATATGGTTTTGGAAAATGTTGCACTCGATTATCACATCATCCACCATCTTTTCATGTATTAAAGAAGTACTTCTACCTTCTAAAGTAGTGCACATATTATGAACCAAAAAAATATAAAGGTGAATCACAATACTAAACATACTTACCTAATTACATGTATATAATGGAGTAACACCAAATAGTTTCATTATGAAACTTATTTAAGTATTATCTCTTTGATTGCACCATAGCAAACCTATAACAAAATTTTAAAAAAATAGACTTCTCATTGTGTCAAGACAAAAGAACATAATAACATCATCAATTGTTCCATATATAACAAAAACAACAACAACAATGACAATGACAATAACAATAACAATAAGAGACTTAAATTTCAAACAAATTAAATTTATGTAGGTAAATGAAAAACCTCCTTTAAATCTCTCCTTAATGCACTAAGAGAACCATTTATTATTGAAGCTATAAACGACCCTAATTTATAAGAGACAATGAACAAGTCAAAGGAGGAGAAACTTAGTCCAGTAGTTTATATATTGGAATGTTAGAAATTAATATCAAATATTGTATACATAGCACGAATATATCTTAAGTGAAGTAAATAATTTGCAATCATCAAAGATATAAAAAATAATTGTATTTTAAAAAATAATGATTCATATTATTATAATGAAACATGCATGGCTAGTTACATCAATAATATAGCCTCCAAGTTTTCATAAAACTTGTATCTTTATACATATATAAAAAAGTCTTATTATTCTCTCTTAAAAAACACTAGGCAACTATTGTTGTTACAAAATCAATTTGCAAACTTTAAACTAAGTCATTTGTACTTAACAAAGAATATTTTTATATGATCAAAATCATAAAACTTAATACTTGGCAAAGAATATTTTTATATGATTAAAATCACAAAACTTAATAGCAAGAGCCCAGGTTGAAAGGAAAAGTTAAAACCCACAAGTCAAGCTTATCATTAGCTTTTTAATGGTCATCCAAATGGACAATTTAGATAAGCTTTATTAAATTATCAAGAATTAAATTGAAAGTGGTAAATGAAAATATGATTAAAGTATGAAAGCAAAAATGATGATGATAATTTTATAAATGCTTGAGAAAGAACTAAGATAAAATGATAAATTATTAGCAAAGGCATGTACTAAAATATCGAAAGCCATAAGCCTTTGTTATGTTGATGCAAGAATAACTTAAAGGGATGAAAGTAGTCAATCAGAGTTGGCTAAAACAATAATGGTATCATTGTAAAGATTAGTATAACTTAACTCCAGTTCAAACCCAAAAGCCCTGTACTTATAAGTAGACCATAAAAACAATACGTTAATATATTGCACATTGTATAATCTTCCTATGCTAAGTGCATTTATTTCAAATATCAAATATGAAAACATGAGCACTAGAGCTCTTTAAGGCAAGGTATATAAAAATTTCCAATATCATCACAATTTACCTTTGTCAACTAACATAATATAGGATTCTAATATGATGGTAAAAGAAAAAAAATTGAGGATTCTATCCAACAATATTGTAAAATAACAATATAAGTACACATTAAGAGAATAATCCTAAAATAAAAAATAAGTTGTTAAATATGCTAAGTAATAGTTGACATTGAAACAAGCCAAAGATATTTATATATGAAGCTAATATTGTTCCTAATTTATAGGAGAAGGATAAAAAATATACTTTGAATAAGAGAACATACGAGCAACTTCATCTAGCTAATGCTCTATATAAACAAAAAGCTTCCTCTAAAACTCAACTTATTAAAAAAAACATACTTATCACCTCCTCCACATCCATTTCTCCTCTCTCTTCCTAGCCAAAAGTGTTGGCCCCCGAAATTTTCTTGAAGAATTAAGCATGATTTAAATGAATTATAATGTTTGATGGATCAATTTATGGAGCTAATTATTTATGTCAAGGTTAGTAGGATTTGTATGACATAGATTATTTGATTTGAAGTATTAAAAGTGGTAAGAATGCATAAGGGCATTTTAGGCAAGTCACTTAAGATTTATAAGGCTATAAGGTTTAATGGAAGGGTAAAATGGACATTGCATGCTTGTTAAGAGTATAAAAAGAAGAAGTTATAGGTTTGTTTAGAAAGGAAGAAGAAGAAATCGTGGGAGAAGAAGAAGAGAAGAAGGGGAAAGCTAGGGTTTGTAAGGAACTTGAAGATTTGAAGCTAAAATAAGTAAGTATAAGCATTGTTCTTCTTGATTAGATGAATGAAACATGTTTTGATGTTAGTTAAGAGATGTTTAAGTATGGGAAGTTTTGAGAATAGGTTAATGTATATGTTTGATCTTTTAGGGTTATGATCAAAAGTAGATTTGGATGTTTTTGTCAATGATTTTGGGTTAGAATGAGTTTAGAAATGAAGTATAAGAGATGATTTAGGATTCAGATGGGTTAGATTTTGAAACATGGAAGAGTATAGTTGAAGAAAGTGGAAAAATCAGGTTCGGGAGGTTTCTGGTCGTGCGCACGTCGCGACGTGTTGCAACTTTCACGTCGCGGCGCGCTTGTACGTACGTCGCGACGTGCTCCAGAATCCTCATCGCGGCGAGCTCCTTCGTCGCGGCAAGCTCCTGTTTCCAGTAAAGATACAGTTTTGTATTTTGAGCATAACTTTTGATGTAGGTGTCCAAATGAGGTGATTTTTGATTTGTTGCAAACTAGAGGCATAGTTCTACAAGTTTTATGAAGAAAAGAAGTTTTAATTCAGTTTACAAATATCTTAATTTTTGGATGGAAGTTGAGAATAGAATGATGTTTCAGTATAAGAATCATCTAAAAATGTTTTGGGCATAACTTTTAGAGTACTGAACCAAATTGAATGATTTTGGAGGCATTAGAAACTTAAGACAATGGGGAACATTTTTTATAGAAGAGAATATTATCAGATTTTGTCATTTACTTGATCATAAATTGGAATTCCTATTGAATAAAATTTTTGGCTTTTGTCAAAGGAAATTAAGGAAGGCAGGAGGAGCAAAGTATAAGGCACCTTTGAGCAAGTCGTTAAGCAAGGAAATCAAGGTAGGTACATGTTTATAATAGAGTAAATAATCCACTCAGTGTTTTCTTCAAATCAAGAAAGATTTAATGATTTAAATTGCATCATCAATGTTGTCTTATTTGCTTTCTGAGTGAAT
>JANZLC010000007.1:7480576-7502091 GCA_026413385.1 Erythroxylum gracilipes | reverse complement strand
CAAGTTTTCAAGAAGTGCCATTTTGGGCAATACAAGTTTACAAGTTATGAAATACATGTTATATGGGTTTGGTTTGGCCCATTCTGTTGTCAAGTGAACTTTGACTTAAGGCTTCTCCCACCTGACTGCTAGTGGCATGGAGCTCCTTCATAGACTCCCATAAGTTCGGGGCTACATAAGACCATTAAATGGGATTGCGATAGTACGTTCTATTCACGTCTACACAGGACCCTTACGGGAAATGTGTAGTACGTTCTGTTTATGGACCTTCTAGACCATTCTGATGTACTTATGTGCTCATGATTTGTTTGACAAGATTGATGCATACATGATTTGTAATATTATGAAATGTTTGACAAATTGGGAATTTCATGAAATAAGCATTTCATGATTTTTAAATATGAAATTACTATGGTTTCAAAAATGTACCATGGCAATAAGTTTTGAAAACGGTTTTTGCTTGTTTTTCGATTATAAACTTGTTACCCACGAGTTTCCAAGCTCACCCCGCTTTTCTTCCCCTATTCAGGTAAGGAGGAAGAGATCGGGAGATCAAGAGTATAAGGATATTGTTACAAATTCTGTATATTTTGGAATTTGTGTTATTTCTGTAAAATAAGAGGATTAGTCACTTTTCAAGGATTGTTAGTTCATGTAACCTTTGTCTTTTGATATTTTGGATTATTGTTGTAATTGTGGTGTGGAATGCCTTTAGAGTTTGTAAAATTCTATTCTTTTGATGTTAAGGGATTATGAATCATGTATGGATTTGAAATATGAATTATGTATAATTGAGGAAGTTATCGATTTGATATGATGATTTTGAATGCAAATTGTTGTTATTTTACAAGTGAGATGTGTTATGGAAAAATAATGATAGGAAATTATGAACGATGAGAAATTGTGTTAAGCAAGGAACCACACTGAAGTATGATGATAGTTTAGTTAAGGTATGATTCATTTATGAAGAGTTGGATTCCGGAAATGGGATCCAACAAAAAGTCTTATGATCTTTATGGTTACTATTATGGGAAAATTTTCAAGATGTGGTAAAATTAACAAATTGTCAATCTTTATGCAATAGTTAAGTTTAAGTTTGTCAAACCCTAACTTAACCTTTTTTCATAATCACTAACCAATAACTCATTTAGTTTTCAAGCACCTCATAAACATTAGTGTTAAGTGTTTTACTCAATCTTAATATACAAGTGTTTGTATAATCCAAACAAAAATAAATTAATAAGAGATAGATAAGACAAATCTGACTTTCCATTGATCTATTCTTATAATAAATAATATAAACTTCTAACTTGAAATTCTTTACAAAACAATCACTCAAGACCTTCCTACTTGAAGATCTCAATGAAAGGTTTTTAGAAAGCTCTCAAACTCTCTCTAAAAAAATGTTTAGATGTATAAGGAATCGCAAATGAGTTAAGCATGATAACTTTATATAGGCTTATAGGAATCTAGTGACCAAGATAAACCATCATCTTTCACTACTAGTTCTAAGTTTGTGGGAAATTGTCACTTTTACTAATTCCACCTAGTTAATAAGGAGTTACACACTTTAGGTTACTAACACCCAAAAAAAAATGAAGAACATGGTCTTCAAACATGTCCCACCCTCTTGCCACATCATTAGACCACTTTCCCACTATATGAGAATTGCTTTGATTTTCTAAGCTCACTATTCCATATTCTTTCCATATATTGTCATATCATTGCCTATTGATCAAAAAGTGTCTTAATAAGTCTTTGGTTTGCCATCCAAAAACTTCTTGGTGTATACTCCATCTAATTACACTGATGTGTACAATCATATTATTCTATAACAAAGTTAGGCAACAATCGGACTGCTAATGTAATAAAACTTAAAGATTTCCATACCTTCTTACGACCTCGTCAAAGTCAAGTCTTTCACAAACCTTTGGACTTAGTATGACATCGATCATCTTTAGTCTCACATTTGAATCTCGCTTACTACCTATGGTTTTTTTTCCAACGTGTATAAACATATATTAACTCTTTCCTACTTTTCTTAATCTCATTGATATCTTATATTTTCCTTGCCTACTCACATGAATTTTGTTTATTTGCTTATCCGTTATCTGCATGTCAACTTACATGTCAAGCATTGATCAAGGCTCACCAAAATTTGTACAATTTCATCACTTAGATTTAATGGTCTAAAAATTGTCACAGAGATACTTAAATTTTACTTCTATGTTTTTCCCACATCAATCACAAATCAGTAAATGAATTTTTTAAATTTTAGGTACTATTTTCATTTTAAACATAGTTTAGATATATTAGAATCATTTTCCATCTTCTATTTTAAAATGATCTTTGAACTTTTACAATAAAAGGTTTTACATTAAAATAACCTGAATAACCTTATAATCAATTATAATGAACTGAATAAGAAAAAAAAATCATATATAATAAAGAGGATTAGAAGAGACTAAAAACCTCATGAAAAAGAAAATAACTTATTTTTCTTTTGAAGAAGTCAACCCCACATTAATAGCTAGTTTTTCGTAGTAAGAGTTTGGAAAGGGAATATTAAAGAAGAAGTAGAAAGCTAATTCTCACATGCACATGCATTTTGTCCACATCAAAGCAAAATGTTTCCTCCAATAGCTAAGGAGAAAATAAAAAGGAAACTCAGAAATAAAGTGATTTGAGTTAAATTTCTTTATAAGAAAGAAATATAAACTGTGTTAGTTTTGTCATTCTATTAATATCCATTCTTTATGAAACTATAAATAAGAAGACTTTAAGCATAATAGTTAAGCATAATTTAAATATTATAATTATGATCACATTATCAATTACTCTTTGATCATTATATTTTAAAAATATTTTTTTCATACAATTAATACATAAGATTTATATTTATATTTTTCATTTAAAATCATCAAGACTAGTAAAAATAGAATGAAGCTATACATAATATATTTGAATAATTTATATGACAAGTGCTTTCTAATTAAAATTTAGTATATTATATAATGAAATTATTAAGGTATTTAAATAAAGGTATTGCAACAATCTAGTGTATAATAAAAAATTTTAAAATGTGAACATTACCTATTATCAAATATTTTTAATATGTTGTATATTTTTTATAACTTAAGGTTAAGTTATTTTTTGTTAATTTTTATTTATGGATTTTATTATAGAATTATGAATCAGTAGTTAAATATTTTTTTTGAAAATAAAATTATAGCACACTAATGAAGGTAAGTTGTGTTAATAATTTAATTTAATTGACCATAACGAGTTTTAATAAATTTACATCGAATTATTTTTCCAATTAAAATAGTTTAAAATTCACAAAAATATATTTTAGATTTCAATTAAAAATCAGAAAATTACAAGAAGTAGATAAATTTTTACAAATATGTTCACGTTTAATAATTTTTACTTTTATGTAAAGAGAAATCATTATATCAAGTTGTTTGTGAAAATTAGGTATTACTAATATAATACTACCTTTTCCATTTATTATATAATAACTATAGATATTTATTGATGAATGACATTTCTCATGCACACATGGCTAGGAGGTATGCAGACGTGGAAAACACATCATCTCAGGCCTTGCACGTTGCCATGTATATTCCCACCTCTTTGGAAGATGCCTGGAGCTATTGTGGTTAGTGGGGAAGTGGTATCAGTTAGGTAATGTTGGAATAGGTCCATTCAATAATCCCACATGTTGTGGAAGTAGTTTAGGAAGTAATTTTTTATTTCCGTAGTATTACGTTGAGACTCTGCCAAAGTAGTTCAATTGGTTTAGGTTTCTTTATTTCCAAGTTAGTTAGTTTTGTAATTCCTCTATAACTAAAAGGTTATATATTGATAGCTGTATTTTTAATAAAGGGGATCATAAAACATTATCAGAAAATATATCTCTCTGAATTATTTCCTTAATCTCTCTATCTTTCTCTTTTTCTTTCCTAAACTTTGTCTTCAATCCCAAATTAAACCCATCAATTGGTATCAGAGTCGGTTTCATCAACAAAAATGGAGACCCACTAAAAGGAAACTAATGATATACAGAGCGAAGTTGCTGATCTCCTTTCTAAACAAGAAGTTGTCTTGAGTCAAGTAAGCAATAATTATGATCAACTGAGAACATGAGTAGATGACAACTACGATCAATTGAGCATGATGGTTCAAAACCTCACTAGCAAGTTTCAAGCATTCCGAGTTGTTGTGATTTCAACATGGCCTAACACTGGGGGAAACCTGTTCTCTGGAGCAGGGAGCTCTCGAGCCAGTTTAGATGACTCCAAAACCCACGGAGGAGACTCACCAAGACACTGACCCAAGTTGCTGTTTCCCATATTTGAAGGTGAGAATCCTCAAGGGTGACTATTTCGGTCCGAACAATATTTTCGGTACTATGGCGCTCTACAGGAGGAGAAATTGCCAATCGCCTCATTCCACGTGGATAGATTAGTGTTACAGTGGTATGAATGGTACAGTAAGTTCAGAGTAACTTTGTCTTGGACTGAGTTCAACCATGCACTTTTTCAGAGATTTGGTCCTACAGATTATGAGGACCCTAAAGAAGCATTAAAATGGTTGAGACAACAAAGTTAGGTGGAAACATATCAAGAAGAATTTGAAAATTTATCCAACAGGGTGGATGGATTACTTGAGAGTTTCTTGGTTAGTAGCTTCATCGGAGGGTTGAAGGATGAGCTTCGGACTGATGTAAGAATGAACAAACCACGAACTCTCAGTGATGCAATCAGATTGGCAAGGCTAGCAGAAGGGAGGAACCAACAATCATGTAGACAAAATTTTCCTCGAAAGAACGTGACAAATACAAATTCTAAACCCACCAATTCAGGAGGCCTAGGGTTTTGGGTCTAATGTCGAATCAAAAAAATGGAATACCAAATTTTCGGAGGTTGTCCGTTCAAGAGGCTCAGGAACGACGTGAGAAAGGGCTTTGTTTCTACTGTGACGAAAAATTTTCTTCTTGTCACTGGTGTCTCTAACCATAGTTGTTTATGATTGGAGGAATTGAAGAAAGTGCAAGTAACTCTGAGGAGTTGGAAGAGACTGAGGAAAGAAAGGAGATGCCAGAAATATCCTACCACGTAATCACCGGAATACAACATCATCAGACACTATGTGTGATCGGAAAAATAAGAGATACTGAAGTCATGGTGCTCATAGACGGAGGTAGTTCTCAAAATCTTATTGATAAGAAAATAGCAAATAAATTCAAGCTTATCATGGAAATAGGGAAGAGATTCAAAATCAAAATCGCCAACAATACTTGGAATGAGTGCTTGGGAATGTGTTGCGGCATTAGGCTCATCTTGTAGGGATGTGTGATTCACACCGATTTCTTTGTGCTACCCGAGTCGGCCTACCCCATGGTTTTAAGAGTGCACTGGTTATCAACCTTAGGGCCTATTGAAACCGATTATGCCAATCTAACTATGGCTTTCAACTGGCGTGGGACCTGCTACACTTTTAAAGGAATTAAACAACAAAGGATAAAAGCATTATCTGATAAGGAAACAAATAAAATCCTCACAAGTAATTCCCTAGGAGAAGGATTCTTCATTTAGTTGTTTACTATAGAAAAATCATCCACCGAATCAGAAGTGGGTCCACAAGAGATCAATGAAATCCTATCACGATATTCTGGTGTTTTCAAAACTCTCACATAAGTACCACCAGTGCGATCTCAAGATCACAGAATCCCACAATTCCTAACTCCTCAGCGGTCAATGTGCGACCATACCGATACCTGTATTATCAAAAATCTTAGATTGAGAAACAGGTGTAGGAGCTACTCTCTACTGGTCTTATATGACGTAGTACCAACCCATTCTCTTCACCAGTACTTTTGGTGCAAAAAGCGGGTGAGGAGTGGAGATTTTGTATCAATTACAGGGCCTTGGATTCAATCACTATCTAGGATAAGTTTCCCATTTCGATGATCTACAAACTTATGGACGAGCTTTTCGGAGCTCGATATTACTCAAAGTTCAATCTTAAAGCTGGCTACCATCAAATACGTGTTTATGGACCCGATATTCCAAAAACTACATTTAGGACACATAACAGGCACTACGAATTCGTAGTGATGTCATTTGGCCTTACTAATGCACCATTAACCTTTCAAAGTCTGATGAATCCATATCTTCGCAAATTCATCCTTGTGTTTTTTGACGATATTTTGGTTTATTCCAAGACATGGAAGCAGTATCTCCGAATTGTGTTGGACTTCCTAACACAACATCAACTTTATGCAAATCAAAAGAAATGTGTATTTGGTATGCAACGTGTGGAATACTTGGGGCACGTTCTTTCGGGTAATGGAATCAAACTAGATGGTTCCAAAATTCAAACGGTTTGTAAATGGCCCAAGCCCAAAACTGTAAGAGATGTAAGAGGATTTCTAGGCTTAGCAGGGTATTACAAAAAATTTATCCAGCACTACGGAGTGATTGTAGCGCCATTAAACCGACTGCTTGGCAAGGAGGCATTTAAATGGACAATGGAGACCGCCAACACATTCAAATATCTTACAGAGGCCCTCACCCAAACTCCTATTTTGCGATTACCTAACTTCAATCAAATTTTTGTGGTGGAATGTGATGCCAGCGGGATCGAGATTGGGGCGGCCCTAATGTAAGAAGGGAGACCAATAGCCTTCTTTAGTGAGGCCCTCAAAGGTACGACTTTTAAATACTCAACTTACGAAAAGGAGATGTTGGCTACTGGGTTGGAATGCCCTCAGTCGGGTGAAACTAGATTTCTACTAGGTTGGAATGCGTTGGACGGTGAGAGACTATACCCGGCAATGCAAAATATGCCAGAGGAATAAAACAAAAACGTTGATGCCGGTCGGACTTCTACAACCTCTCCCAATACCGACTAGGATTTGGACTGACTTATCCATGGACTTCATTGAAGGACTACCTCTTTCTGAAGGTTGTCAGAGAATAATGGTCGTGGTAGATCATGTGTCAAAGTATGCCCATTTTGTGGCCTTATCGCCACCTGTCAATGCCCTACGGGTTGCTAAAGCTTTTATGAAGAATATTGTGCGTCTGTATGGAATGCCCGCAAGTATTGTAAGTGACTGTGATAAGGTTTTCATTGGTAATTTATGGACAACTTTGTTTAAGTTGCAGGAAACACGGTTGAATATGAGCACTAGATATCACCCACAGACGGATGGATAGACGGAAGTTATAATCAGACCTTGGAGCAATATTTGAGGTGCTTCACTAGTGATCGACCCAAGCAATGGAAAGATTGGTTGGCCTGGGTTGAATATAGCTACAACACCGCTTACCATTCTTCCACTCAAATAACTCCATTTGAAGCAGTTTATGGAACCCCACCACCATCTTTTTTAAGGTATGTCCTTGTTACTTCGAAAGTAGTCGACGTGGATGCATAGCTTCGGGAAAGAGATTCCATCTTAAAAGACCTTAGACTTCACCTCCTGTAAGCTTGAGACAAAATGAAAAGCATGGCTGACCATCATTGCCGAGATATAGAATTTATAGTGGGGGATCATGCCTTTCTTAAGCTTCAACCTTATCGCCACACTTTGGTGGCTTTCCGAGCTTCGCTCAAGCTGTCTCCACGTTTCTTTGGTCCTTTCAAAATTATTGGACGGGTTGGAGCCGTTGCTTATCGATTGGAGTTATCATAAGGGTTTAGAATCCACAATGTCTTCCATAAAGTCAGCTGAAACCTTGTGTTGGTGATATTTTGGTTACTTCCCCTTGCTTGCCTCCTTCTAGTGAGGTGCATCTTGTATTTACCACAACCTGAAAAGGTCCTAAGCCGACGAGTGAAGTAGAAAGGTCACTACAGACCCAAAGAAGAAATACTCGTTAAATGGAGGGGAGCGCTGCCGGAGGATGCAATGTGGGAAGATGCACAACGGTTGTTGAGGGTGTATTCTGACTTAGTCTTTGAGGACAAGGACCAAGCGAAGGGGGGAGGAGTTGATACGTCCCATGCACACATGGCTAGGAGGTATGCAGACGTGGAAAACACATCATCTCAGACCATGCACGTTGCCATGCATATTCCCACCTCTTTGGAAGATGCCTGAGTTATTATGGTTAGTGGGGAAGTGGTATCATTTGCGTAACGTTGGAATAGGTCCATTCAATAATCCCACTTGTTGTGGAAGTAGTTTAGGAAATAATTTGCTATTTCTGTAGTATTAGGCTGGGATTCAACCAAAGTAGTTCAATTGGTTTAGATTTCTTTATTTCCAAGTTAGTTTCGTAATTCCTCTGTAATTAAAAGGCTATATATTGATAGCTGTATTTCTAATAAAGGAGATCATAAAACATTATCAGAAAATATATCATTCTTTGAATTCTTTCCTTAATCTGTCTATCTTTCTGTTTTTCTTTCTTAAACTCTGTCTTGAATCCCAAATTAAACCTATCAATGAACAAAAAAGAAAGAACCTATGATGAGCTCTTCTTTACGACAATAACAAGATTCTCAAGGTATTGTTGTGGCTTATGGTTGAGTAGTACAAGAGGAATTGTCTTTTACCTTTTTTTAATTATTTTCAAATTTAATTAAAAAACTTGTTTGACTTAATTTTTATTTTTAGTTTTTCTATTTATGAAAACTACAAAAAGTGGTTTTTTTCATAATTTGATGTACTATAAATTAAACTTATTTTTATTTAACATATTAATTATTAATAAGAAATATGAACAATTTAATTTAATATTATATTATTTAAATAAAATTATAAATAATTAATTTTATTTAATTTAAATAAAATTTTAATCTAATAATTAAAAACATATAAAATAAATATTAATTTATATATAAAATTTATTAATAAATATTATATAGGAGATTAAAATACTTATCTCTAAATTTTATCTAATATGTAATTATTATTTGTAATAATAATATAACTATATTAATATTAACAGTCAAACAAGTGCTTATATTTATTTAAAAGGAAAACATAGAAAACAAAAATTAAAAACCTAAAAAGAAAAAGACTTATAGCATACATTTGTAAACAAAAGCTCTATTGCTTGATCATTTCAAAATCAGGCATTCACTTACTTTGCCTTACTAAGTTCCAATGAGTTATAGATGTATAGAATAAATTATTGCAGCAGGAAATTATAATGAAAAGCAACATTTCACTTTTCTCGGAACCCTACTGTAAGAGTCAAAACTGTTTTAAGATGGAAAATTTCCCATGATACTACCGTTATATACCGATGAAGATGATGCGTTTACACGCTCGATGATGCATGGACCAGCATTGTAAGGATTATCATGCCTCTGCTCTTGTTTAGGTCTAATCAACTGCTGCCCCGTGAAGAAAGGTCTAATCTCACCACCCAGTTTGTTATTACCAAAAGTTACCCCAGCCAAGGAAAGATTTGCAGTTGTCTGTAGACTGGATGGAACCGAAATAGGGAAATCTGGAACAAGCGAGGTGATAGAACCAGCGAAAGGGCTTGCACCATGACTGGTGTTGATCCCAAAAGCACCATAAGGCATGGTATGTTGGATGGAAGGGCACTTCATGGGGTAAAATGAGGAAGCCCCAAGCTTCATTTCATTGCTCAAATTTCCAACCAAAGGTCTCAAACACTCCTTGTTTAGTTCTTGTTTCCTTTCGAAACCCAGAGTAAAACGTTGAATCTGTGTTTCAGTTTTTGGCCCGTTGGTGTTTCTGGTCATTGTCAGGGCAGGCTGAGCACTAACAATGGCCTGAGACAAATTAGAACCACTAGCATTGACATGGCTGCTGTTTCTGGCGGCAGGCACTTCATGATTGTGTTTCCCTTCATATGTTGTGATTACATATTTGAGATTGTGGGAGGCTCTCTCCACGTGCTTCCTCACTAAACATCCAGCACTTGTGCATTTGTAATAGCTCCTATCATACAAATACAAGGAAAAGAAGCCTTTAAATTCATGTATCTTATCATTGTCAATACCATATATTATCATAATTAATCAAGAAAAAGGAAAATGTATTCCAAAGGCTGGCAGACTGATATAAACCAGAGGAAAATTGAACAATTATAGCGCATAGACAGACACGCTGAAACCACCAATTTGTTAATCCAGATAATGAAACACATTCTAAAACTTTGTCCCAGTAATCACCGGAGAAGGATAGGGAACTATATAAGAATCCTTACTAGAGAGATCATGAAATCACTTTTAACAGAAAAAGCAATGCAGCCCACAACCATTGGCAAATTGAAATATCAATACCTAGGGTTTGGGTTCCCCTTGACGACTTTTTGTCCGTACTTCCTCCAGCGATACCCATCATCAAGTATATCCACTTCACTCTCAATTTGGACAACAACTCTAGGTTCACGGACAGCCCTTGATGCTAAATTTGTTTCAACCAAGCATGTGTCTGTTTTCCTGTAAAGATAAAGTCTACCAGACTTAAGTACAGACTCGTATATGCCAATACGTGCTCAACACCAGATATAGTGGGGTACCTTCTTTTTGTTTCTGATTCATCTTCATCGGCATTAACTCCAATTGACATGGTTCCCTGGATAGCCTCATCATCATTATCATTATCATCATCATCATCATGACTAGCAAGTGTGGAAGAAAGTTCTGGAGTTTCTGCAGACTCAAATGTTCCCATAGATTTTCCATGAGTGGTTGACAATGGATCAGAAAGCTCAGTAACAACTGATGTTGACATTGTTCTCTCCAGAACATCAGCCCTCAAATCATAACCAACTTTAACGTCCTTGGACCCTGGCTGCATATTTTTCCAAACTGATCCACCTTCAAATTTTAAACAGGCTTCACCGCCCTCATCCGTCTCCAGCATCTCATCCGACCAAGAAGCTGATCCAAGTTGTGCTCGGCGACTAGGCTGGGGTTTAGGGTGATTATGAGCACCTTTATAGATGATTTCTGTAATTTGACCATCATGAGAGCGCTCTATCTTTTTCTTTACCAGACAATTTGGATGCGTACACTTGTAGTAACTTCTTGGATATTCACTACCTTTCACTTGCTTCTGCCCATACTTTCTCCAATTGTATCCATCTTCTGAAGTTCGTCCGGTTCCTATTGCAGTGTAGGTCCCATTCTGTTCTTGCAGAGGATGATGATTCCCTGAAAAAGGTTCTGCTTGCAGAGAGTTCTGACTGCTAGGAGCATCGGACCCACTGATTTGAATGTCACAGAAATCAGTTGATGCAGCTGTGTTGCTTAAAGCTTTCACATCAGGCATTGAGTCCTTAATGCAGCTCTTTATAGCTTCATGTGAAAGCTCTGCTGAAAATTCAAAACCCACTGATGGTTTCACCAGGACAAGGGCTTTACAATCTACATTATTTCCCTGTAAATGATAATAGTGACATGTAACTTTGCCCAAAAAAAAAACAAACAAACAAACAAAGGAAAAGGTCTAAACATTGACTGCATTGCAAAGGCAGCAAGACTATCTATGGCTGCAACAAATAAGCAATACTATTGTCCTACTCCAAGTACCAAAATCTCTAAGAGAGTCGTGTGCACAAATTTCAACATGAGCATGTGAGATAAAAGCACCAGAGACCAAAGTTTGTATAAAGGGACATTGAAAGATTCATACAGCTGGGCCATTGAAACAAAACCTTCAAAAATCATGTATAAGGCTAGTCTTGAACCAAAAAATTAATATGAAGCAACGAACATTCAGTTTCGTGGACAATGTATGATGTGCCATTCAGGCATCAGTGGACAAGGTATTGTAAAAGAGAACATGTAACACTAATGAGAAGATCCAATATTTACAGTGGTAATGCACCCACCATGCTATATTACAAAATATTTCTTAAATTACAAATCACAAATCCACCATAAACATGGATAGTGTAATTAGAAGCCAAGATTTGCTGGTCACAGAGGCCCTAGAATTGATGTCAACTAACCATTCAGCCCAAAATTTTATATCAACCTGTTAATGTCAACCTTTATTCTAGTACAGTTCATAACTAAAATATCCAAAATAAAATTGAATACAATTTTGATAAGAATTCTATATTCTTAAAAAAGTTATTAATTCTTAAACAACTAAGATAGCATAATTACAAATAGCGTATCTAACTTACTATTATTTCCTACCTAATAAGGAAATCTAACATAAATTAAATTTCAGCCCTTGTTGTCACCTTAACCTTCACTCTTCCCACCAAATTAAACCTCACAACTGCAATAAGAGATTGTGTACCATCATACCCCTAAATCCGCATCATTAATGATAAGGCTAATTCACATGCAACTTGATAATTTCAAAACATCTCCATTGAATTCCATTAATCGACGATGTTAATCAGCATGTTCCTTAAAAGTCAAGTTTCTTGTTATTATCTTTTACCGTACCATATCAAAAATATCCCTTATAAGTTGTGCAAAACCTTCAACGTCAACACTAACTCGTGTTGTTTGTGGTAAAGGAACTAAATCAATAAGCTTCCTTAGTTGAACTCCTCAAATTATCTCAAAACGACTCTTACTGGTTGACCTATTTATAGAATTGATATGAATTGAGAAGAAGGATTGTAAGCGCCTGTAGAAATTAGTAGCTCCCACTCCCTTATATACTAGATTATCTTATTCATATAAGGTAAGTTACAATTATAATCCTTAAAACCTCTCAATCAAATCACAATCATAATCCCAAAAATTCTCTTAATCAAATCATAATTTCTAACACTTCCCCTTCAAGCTGGAGCACATATATCATAAGCTCCAAGCTTATTACATACTTATGTTACACGACTTCCAACCAAAGACCTGGTGAATAAATCAGCCAACTGGTCATCAAATTTTACATGAGTGGTTTTTATCACATTTTGTTGCACCTTCTCTTTGACAAAGTAAGAGTCTACCTTAATATGCTTTGCCCTTTCATGAAAAACCAGTTTAGAAGCAATGTAAATGGCTGCTCAATTATCACACATTAGCTCCATAGGTTGAGTTTTTTTGAAATCCAATTTCTTGCAACATATGTTTTACTCAGACAAGTTGTCGAATTGTATATGTCATGGCTCTATATTCTAATTATGCACTTGAACAAGAAACCACTGTTTGCTGCTTGCTTTTCCTTAAAATCAGATTGCCACCAACAAACATGCAAAATCTTGTAGTAGATCGTCAATTAGTCCTAGAACCGGCCTAATTAGCGTTACTATAGGCATGAACTGAATATTGTCAATGGTACTTATATAAGACTCCTTTGCCAGGATTGTGCTTGAGGTATTTCAAGTTTCGAATAGCTACATTCTAATGTTTGGTTTGAGGGAATTGCATAAATTGACTCTCCACACTTGTACTAAATGAAATGTCAGGCCTAGTAACTATAAGATAGTTTAATTTTCCAATCATTCTCTTATAATTTCCTGGATCTTTTAAGAGTTCTCCCTGATCTGCATCAAGTTTGATGTTGGGATCCATTGGAGAATCCACCAGTTTACATCCCAACAAGCCAACTTCTTCTAGGAGATCAAGAACATATTTGCATTAGGAGAGACAAATACCATCTTTAGATCTTGCAACTTCAATTTCCAAAAAATACTTCAATAGACCAAGATCTTTTATTTGGAATTGTTGTTGTAGGAATTCATTCAATTTGTGAATTTTATTTTGATCATAACTAGTAATAACAATATCTACTCCATACACGAGCAATAGACAATTACCAAATCTTGTGTGTTGATAGAACATCGAATGGTCTACTCCAAACTGCTTAGAGTCGAAATTTCTTCACAACTGAACTAAACTGTCGAAACCATACTCTAGGAGGTTGTTTTAAACTATATAAAGATTTCTTCAATAGGCACATTTTCTCAAACTCTCTCTAAGCACTCCATATAGACTGTTTCTTCTAGATCACCATACGGGAATGCATTTTTGATGTGAAGTTGGTAGAGAGGCTAGGAATAAGTTGCGGCTAAGGAGATAAAAATACAGATTGGTGCCATTTTTTCCATAGGAGAAAAGGTTTTAGAATAATCAATACCATAGACATGTGTGTACCGTTTAGCAACAAGACGAGCCTCGAGTCGTTGGATAGGTCCATAAGCAGGAGTCTTAATGGTATATACATACAAACAACCAACAGCTGAGGCATCAAGAGGAGTAACAAGCTTCTAGGTGTCATTTGACCATAAAGCATCTATTTCCTCTTACATAGCTTGTTTCCACCCAGGGTTTTGTATAGCATCTATTATACTCTTAGGGATAGACACAAAATCTAGGTTTGATAAAAAGGAACTAAAGAAGGGGGACATATGGTTATAAGAAACAAAATTAGAAATCGGATAATTGTTACAAGATTGTTTATCTTTCCTTAAGGCAATAGGCCAGTCGAGGTCATTGTTTTCTAAATCTGGAGACAATTAGGCGCTGGAGCAGAGGACTCATCCAGATGGTTATCTACCATCGATGAGGTAGTTGGGAATAAATCTGCAAATGTGATCGAGACAACTGATGAAGATAAGAAGGATTGGAGTCTATAAGTGATTTTTTTGAACTTTTTAGTGAATTATTTAAGGAGTTGTCAAAAAGAGAGGGTAAACAATGATGGAAGCTTTTGGCATCTTAACTCTCAGAAAAGTATGCAGTGTTCTTAAAGCATGTCACATCTGCGCACACAAAGAATCTTTTAAGTGAGGGGATGAACAACAATAACCTTTTATGACCTCGAGTAATAGAGGAGGATACACCTGATGGCTCGTGGAGATAATTTGTCATCTCCTAGATAGAATTGATGGACAAAACAAACACATCCAAAGATATGAGATGAAAGAGGAAACGAAGGGGTATTAGGAAATATAAGGATATGACAGATCTGACCTTTGAGAGTGGTTGATGACATTCTGTTAATAAGATAGCAAATAGTGAGGATAACATCAATCTAAAACTCCTTTAAAACCTTCATCTCAATTAGTAAGGTTCGAGCAATTTCTACGACATGTCCGATTTTTTTTTTAGCAACACCATTTTGTTGTGATGTGTGAAAGAAAGAAGATTGATAAATTATACCACAATTTTTTATGTAAGTCTTAAAGGATTCAAAAAAATATCCTTTGGCATTATTCCTTCTGAGGATATGAATAGGACAACCAAATTGAGTCTTAATTTGAGAGCAAAAGAATTGGAAAATAGATAACAATTCAAAACATTCTTTTGTTAGATATAACCAAGTTATTCTAGACCAATTATCAACAAAAACAACAAAGTAACGAAAACCAAGTTCCGAGCAAACACGATATAAGCCCCAAACATCATAATGAACTAACATAAAAGAACTTTATGCTCTATTATTAACTTTAAATGAAAAAGCAACACGATGATGTTTCCTAAGCTGACAAGAATCACTATCTAGATGAAGATTTAAATTCAAATTAAGAATCAATTTTTTAAAAAAAAATTGGATGGAAGGATGACTAAGGCTACTATGGATTTGGAGGGGTGAAGTAACAACTAAGCAAGCGGTTGAACAACTTCCAAATAGTAGAGATATCCAGATTCACGCCCTCCTCCAATCATCTTCTTTGTCTTCAAATCCTAGATAACAACAAAATGAGGAAAAAAGGAAATAGAACAATTCAATGATTTGGTTAGCTTACTAAGACACACTAAGTTGAACAAAAGTTTTGGAATATATAATGTTGTTGTAACGTCATTGAAGGAAAAGAAAATGTAGTGCCAACCCCACTTATACTAGCAGTGGAACCATTAGCAACAATTAGTTGGTCTAAGTCTGGTACATGGGTATTTTGATCAAAAAATTTTGGGTTACCTGCAATATGATTAGTGTCTCCTGAATCTATAACCTAGGGTTTAATAGAGGATGATGTACAACCTGTGTGACTATCTAGGTGAGCAAACGACGTAATTGGTGTGGTTTCTTGCTTGGCTGGTTGATATTGGATAAAAGTTGCATATTCCTCTTTAAAACTACCTTGTTTCCACTTGTTGAGGCAGAACCATCAAAAGCTTCCACAATATTAGCAGATTGAGAAGACTTTGGGCATAACTCTGAGTGTAAGTCCCAACAATAGTCAATGGTCACATTTCCTTTAGCCTCCTCTGCCCCTTCCTCCCCGACGACCATGACAACCACAGTTACTTCAGCCTCCATTACCTCTTCCACGATTGTGAACAACTAGAGTAGATTGTCACCACTTTCTTGTATTGGTCCCTTCAAGGATCGAGATACTTGTGAATATATCTCAGTGAGTTAAGGGAGTTTAGTGCCACTGAGTATTTGGGCCCGAATTGGTTTATATTTTGGTCTTAAGCCAGCCAAGTATCTCATCACGAATAAGTCTTCCCCCAGAAGTTGATCCTTATTTATTGTTATCGATTAAGTTGCTAAATGTTTTACAAATAGATTCTATATTTTTGAAAAATATTCGGTGTTTTTCTTCTCTCCCTACTCACACTTGAACAATTCCATAGATAAATCATATATATGAATAACGTTACTAGAAAATAAAAGTCTCACATCCTCCCATAGCTCCTTTGCAAAGTTTACATGTTGACACATGTTAGCAATATTTGGCTCCATGACATTCCTCTTTTTTCTCTTCTCTAACAATTTATTTTGTATGTTAGTTTTATTTCCCCTTCTCTACATCATAAAAATAGTCCTCAATAAAGCCCCAAACGCCTACAGGTGCACAAAATTAGATAAATAGACAAACAAATGCATCGTTCAAGCCTTCTCTCCTTTCTTATATATTGACTCTTTTTCTTCCTTTGTTAGGTAGTGGGGGGAAGGGATTTCTGATAATGCATTCAATATGAAATAAAATTAAAAAAAAAAACAATGAATAGCATAAAAAGTCACCACCCACATCAATAAACGTTGGCTAGTACCTGATCATTGGAGCTAGAAAAACTTGGAAAGTAATTAGGATTTCCATGAGGATTAAATGTGAAGGATGAACCTCCATCATTCTTCTTGTCTCCATTTGCCTGGGAGGCTTCATTAGGCATTGAACTTTCATAATTGTTGACTCGGGACAATGAAAAGGTTCCAGTTGTTGGTGAGAGCTAAGGCAAGAAAAGAAGATAATCATAAAAAGAATAAGAAAGAAGTCATAATGTCGCTTTCAAAGGCGTAATATGTTGAAACAAAGGAGTAGGACAAGTATCAAATACGTTGTGAACCACAAATGAAAAGAAGTAAGAAGAGATCTTACACAATTGGTAAGTCTTACAATCATGTTAAATGTGTATTTTGTACACACATTTTAAGCAAATCATGATACAAGTAAAAGTATGGCCAAGTGAAATAGCATGTCAAAGTAAGAAGCATAGGCACCCTTGTCGATCATCTTCTTTATGCACCAGATTCCAAGTTGAAATAGAAAGTTAAACCTAACCTCAGTAAGAAGGCGACTCTTTTATGTGCCAACCCTCCTAAGTGTTAAATCACTATTAAGTAAGACTGAACCAACCATTTCTCCTATGTCACCATTGCTCTCTGATTCAGCTTTCTATTTCCTTGGGTATTAAACCTGTAAATTGTGTCTGTAACTACAGAGTATAACTTTTCTGCTGAATGTCTTCGGTAAAATAAAAAAAGAACACAAATTTGGTACAAATGATTAAAGAATCCAGAAGAATGCTCCCAAATAATTAGACAAGCATTCCTATCACAACCTTCTATATATAACTGTATATTTCTTGAGATTAAATTAGTTTCTTCAATTAATTAATCCATTTGGGTACCAAGATTAACGATAACGGGAGTTGTAGTTGATAATGGGAGTTGTAGTATTTGGTTTTTTATACCTGAAGGGAAAAGGAAATGTAGGCAAAAATTTGAAGTACGAAGTCTAAAGTTAAAGTTCTTTGGACTGCGCGAGATGCCAAGATATCCAAGCTTTGTTTTGTGAAAGTCTTAGCACCAAATAATAACCCTGGAGTTTTTCAGGATAAAAATTATCGAAGATAATACTAAAAAAGAAATTGAGGAAGGAGAAGAACAATAAATAGCTAGTGTAGTATGAATATGAATCCAGTTGTAAATTCTTCGGTCTACTAAAAATGATAAAAACATAAACATTGCTCAAAATCTATCTCCTGAAATTTGGGTCTTAGTTGCACAAGTGAAAGGAGTAGATTGTGATTCAGTTCACAATGACGACGAGTGCGGTTGAAATAGAAAGTGTAGTCAGTGGACCACATGCTTGTTTTTTGAAACTATAAAAACAAAACACATAAACATAACATAGCATGTATATATTATATAAAATAAATTATTTACCCACATAAATAGATCGGTCAAAGCTTTTGTTTCGTTTATATATGTGAAAAAAAAAAGCGCCGTACATAAACAACATTTTTCATGAGCCACAGCCAATTTTAACAGTATCCAAACACACTTGTACGTATAGGATACAAAACTAAACAAGTACGGTACCTGAGAATTGGGCAGCATGATCGGAGAATCGAGAAGCGCAGTGGGGCTAATCCCAGGGGGAATGGTAATACACGGTGATCGTCCCGCCGTGGACGACGGTGAAGCCAGTGGGCTGGTGGTCCTGAACCGAGCCGTGCTGATTCTCGGGGCGTTGAACCCGAACTTCACGGCTCTTCTCTCCGCAATGCTTGCCCTAACAGAATTGGTAGACGTGCCACCATCGCCGCAAATGGCGGTGCAACTGTTACGAAAGGAACAGTCGACGGAGAGTGGGGGCGGACGAGGAGGCGGAGACGGTTGTGAATTTGGGTCCATTTCTCGACAGGCCGTTAATCGGAGAAGGAAGAAGTGCAAGAGTCAGGCTGGCGGTGTAATGCCTGTGAGTGAAGTTTTAGCTCCGCCATTAAAAGACAATGATTTTGGAGTGACTTAAATAATAATAGAACTAGAGAATTGAGAGAATTTAAATGCAATGTGACACAAATCAGTTTATTTTAACGTAGCATTGGCTTTGGGATCAGACTTGTGAAGGGACAGAGAGAAGAGAAGAACGGTTATAGAGAGAGAGAGAGAGGGGGGCTTTATGTATGTAATAATATGTTATTTATTTAATTTGGCAACACAATCTACACCCCCAACTTTTCAATATATCATATCTACATTTATATATTTATAAGATTGGTCACACCGCGTTATATTTTGGCCAAATCAGTCTATATTACCTAAAAGTAAAATTGCGTATTATTAAACTTTTCTAAATTTTTTAGCATTTATATATTTATAACAATAAAATCATTTAAGTTAGGTATGATTGGATTTTTGTCAAATTACCAACTTTAAATAAATTAGATTTATTATGGAGTGGTTGAGTTGATGGAGCACGAGACAGGATCAAAAGGTTCTTTGTTTAAATTCTCCTACTTGCACTCTCTCGATCGAGTTTGTCATATAGGATTTACCTAGTGCAGAGTACCCAATTAACGTAATTTATAGACTATTGAGTCAATCCGAAAATTTACTTAATACACATATGAAAGATAGCGGATACGAATTTTATTGTTTCAAAAAGAAGGTAATTTTATATTATAATCATTAATTATTTACATTACTTAAACAAAATTTAGGTTTACAAATCTGAACTTCCTAACCACATTGAATGCTTCTACAGATTTTACATTTAGTTTTTAATAACTTACAATTTTAACAAAAAAATCTAGTTTTTTTTCCTTATTATTTTCTAATTCAAACCACAAGCTAGGTTGACTGATTAGTACCAGTTAGCATAAAAACAGTGTGGTTCACATGCTGGAATTTGTCCTTTTATATAGATATATAATAATAAGGAACCCGTATGGTTCACATGCTGGAAATTTCCCTTTTATATAGATATATAATAATAAGGAACCCATAATTATCTGCACAAGTTTAGGATGTGCCAGTGCCACTGACAGCCCAACGATCCTCTTCCTGTCCTCTTCTAAGATGCTTAAATAATTCCCCCATTGCATGCATTCTTTGGCGGAAGTGAAATGACATGGTTTAAATCTATGGAATCGCCACGAGGGACCTGGGAATCGGCATGCTTGAACAAGCAATCATACAAAATCCTAATAACCACAGTGAAATTTTCAAAACAAGACTCCATGGCAAAGGATTTCTGGAGAGGGTTGCTTCTAATCTAAAATGCCACGAAATGTAGAATATATTGTAAGATTTAATCTTTAACATTTTAAGTAATATTATAAGCATAAAATTCACCCAAGAATATTTATGATACAATTAATTCAATACTTTCAAACCCTAAAATTAGTGGTATAAAGAAAAGAGAGAAATACTAACATTTATCCATATTCGTGTAATCTCTTCTTATTAGCAAATTCCTTCTTTACGGAAAAACTTTATCCACTCTCGCCTTCTTACCTTTCTTCATTCTTTTCAATGGTATAGGAATGCATCTATTTTTTAATATCTATAAAAGTTTCTTCTACTTGAAGGGAGAGCAAAGAGTTTTCTTTATTAAGTAACCCTAATGACTCTAATGTACTTTAACAAGCCCAATAACTATTATTTTGGGCCCACTTTATATTAGGATCAAATAAAGTAATATGGGCGACACTTATGATTATTAAATTAATCTAACAACCTCCTACTTGGCTCATATTAATGACCCATCAACACAAGTGTGCATCATATGTTGGATATGTTAAGTCATCAAACTTGAATGAATTGAAATAATGGGATCATGGCAATCACAAGTCATCTAATGACATGATTCCTTCTATGTATCACACAATCATCTTAACTCAAAATAATTGTAATTGGGAAATACTGTAATCTTCAATTTTAATATTTCTCAAAACATAATTTATCATCACAATAAAACAATGCGTGTACACAACATAATGTCACAACTAACAAATAGCAAAAACATAACATTAATTGAATTTATAGGTGTCAAAATAATAATAGCAAGTATCCAAACATATGTACATACATAACATGATCTCACGCTAACAATGACTTATCTATAATGCCCATCCTTTCAACATGACCAGTAAATGTTTTAGGCGGTAATCCTTTAGTTGACGGATCCGCTACCATTATATCAGTTCCAATTTGTTCAATCAATACTTTATGTTTTTGTACTTCTTCTTTGACTGACAAGTATTTCAAATCCATACGTTTAGCACCTTTAGAATACCTATCTTTTTAGAGAAGAAGAAAACTATAGAATTATCATAATAATAGGGGTCTAGCTATACTGTTGACAATACCTAGCCCTAAGACAAAGTTTCGCAACCACAATGCTTGAATAGTAACTGTTGGATCCCGTCTCCAGAATCCAACTCTTCAGAACCGAATCATACCTTAACTATCATCGCTTCATTTTCTTGCTTTGATACCCAACATGTTGGATCCCGTTTCCGGAATCCAACCTCTTAACAAAACGAATCATATCTTTTACTCCGAAAATTAAAAATCAAAGTTCATCAACTCAGCTCATACCATTCATACACAATTCATATTTCAAATCCATACATGATTCATAATC
>JANZLC010000007.1:7418424-7440639 GCA_026413385.1 Erythroxylum gracilipes | reverse complement strand
ATGTGATGAGTTGTATAATTATGATGAATATGGCTTAAATGAAGGGAATTGGATTGAATGGAGTGGTGAAATGTGTTGTTGATTGGAACTATTTTTTATATAACAAGATAGGAGAATGAATTACCATGATAAAGCCTTGAAAATATGACTTGAAAGTCATGCACATTAGGTGTTTGATGAAATGTCTAAGTGAACTTGGCTTAGGATTTAAGGATTCGTAATGATATACATTGAAAGCGACTTTCATGCTTACTTAAAGTAAACTTGAATTGTTACTTAGATTTATGAATAATGGCCTAATGTGCTTGGATAAAAATTTGGCTTAATTATGTTTTGAAATAAGTAAGTATTAGATTAAAGGCATTAAATGCCTTAGAAAATGCAAAACAAAAGCTAATGCGAATAGTAAGGAAATAACCATGTGAGAAGCTTAATGGTTAAAGCCTATAGCTTAATGAGAGCGATATTGTGTTTTATACACTTATGTGATGGTGTATAAATATGATACTCATGTTTAAGTAGTAAATACATTATATTTTCTTTTTTATGTATAAAGGCTCGGGAGTTGTGAATCGAGGAGCTTGTACCAAGGATTATTGAAGTTAAGGGAATGTACACCTTCTTTAGAGGTGAGTTGGAGAAACCATATCTCTCAAATGAGATTAGAACATCCTAAGACATGCATGATGACTTGTATGTGAATTTTGAACCTAGGTGATGCATAATAGAATTGAATCTCAAATGGGTGCTAATATGCTTATGTATTTAAGAGACAACATTGTTTTGAATGTTTTGAAACTGATGTTTTTATACGTATTTTGATAAATGATATTATTTTCAACAAACCTACATTTGAAGTGCAAAGGACAGTGTTTTATTTTTTGAAACTACATTTTTGAACAACTTTGCACTTGGAGTGCAAAAGATGACTTTTATTGCATGAAATAATGTTTTGGAATTTACATATGCATAATTGAGTCATGTATACTGCATTACTTGTTCTCTTTTATATTAAAGCCATGGCCTGGTTTCATTTTATCGGTTGGACCGATAAATAAAGGCATAGTGCCTTATTTGATTTTTGTACTTAATTTTTATATATGATTTTTATGATTGGTGAGGAAACGATTGGTCAATTGTCTGCTGGGCACAACAGATTAAGCGACCTCCATACCTTTGACACTGATACATGAAATTCAAGTCCTTGTATCGACACCTTTCTACGGGACTTGCAAGTGATTCCACACCTAGGATCTGGACATCGACGAGGTCATCACCTAGGGTCATAACGCTCTTGTCAACTGTAGTCCGGATTCACCGCGGATGAAAGTCGAGCCAACACTGGGATTCGGTGGGTGTGCACACTAGTTTGACCAACTAGTGGCAACACACGTGATTGTTTTGGCTTATTCTGATATTTATTTTTTGACGAGATTTGATTTATACATGTGATATCTTTCTGCTTATGTGAACTGGAACTAAAACCTATGTTCACCCGATGAGTGATTAATAGGCTAGGCCTATATGGTTCCTAACCAGTATACGTTGAGTCATAGGTCAGGCCTATGTGTTTCTAAGTAATGTATGTTCACCTTATAGGTTATTTATATCGTCTTGGTGTGTATCAAGTTCTATTTGCGATACATATTTTTCCTGTTTACTGAGTACATAGTGTACTCACCCCCTCTGCCTTCCAACCTTGCAGTTTAATTAGTGAGCTTGGAGCTCTGAGTAGATCGTGCGGTCTTTTGACATTTTCGGGGCATTACCGCACGTGGGTAGTTTCTGTCTTGTACTTTAGTTGTATAAGGGCTCATGAACTGTTTTACTGTTTTTATTAGATTGGTTATGTTGATATGCTTTATTATTATATAAATTTAACTCTTGACTGTTTGTTGTTGTAAAAGACTTTATGTATGAACTTTTAATACTGTTGTTGAGATTGCTTTGAGTAGACTTCAAAGTCCTAAAGTTGTGGTAAAATTTTTGATGTGAATATAGAAGTGTGTTTAAAATTGTTTGCATGTATTTGATTGAGTTTTGGGATTTTTTAAAATACAGCCATTGTACTGCCCAACATTTTCAAACAAAAGAAGAGAGATATTCAGTTAGCCTTACATAGTCGGATTAAGGATACCATAAGTGCCCTTAACTCAGGTATGCGGCGATTGTCATGGGCCCGATGTAGTGCCAGGTCGTGTCATACAAGATGGTGGGGGTTAATCTTATATATAATATGTTATACAGTAATCGAGCTTAAGAGCATGTAGATGTCATTAAACAATTCTTGTTTGATTTTTTGAAGGAGTATCATCTTAGAATGGATAAAATTTGGAATCAGGATCACAATAGTTCAAAATGTCCTTTGGCTTCAATTTCATATTGGAGTTTATCTTCTAAGAGCAATTTGTTACTTTCACTTACAAAATTCATGAAAGAAAAAAAAGGTTAGGATGTCGTATAATATGATGAAGTTAGATAAATATTTAATGGCAAATTGTGTGGTTGAAGTTAAAAGTGTACAGTTCGATGTCTTGTTATGATGGAAGAGTCATAGAAATAATTTTCCGGTCATACAAGTAACTACAGGAGACCTATTAACAATTCATTATCTATTGTTTCTTCGGAGTATGTTTTTAGCAATGGTGGTTGTGTTATTAGTACTCATTGTGCTCAATTTCATCCTGGTACTGTAGAAGCGCTTATGTATGTTCGAAGTTAATTAGATGATGAAGATATTGAGGGTAAACTCCTTTCTTTTTAAAGTATCAATTTCATCTATTTTTTATATTATCATTCTTACCTTATATTGTTTTTCTAATTTGTATATTAATACAATCACTGGTATTGATGCAAAGATGACTACTAGTTATACACATACTCATACTCATTAATCAAGTGAACATTATTTTGATAAAATATTTGATGATAAAAGTACATTTAATTATTTATTAATTATTAGCATGTGCTTAATATTCCTTTAATTTTAATATTACAATTCTAAATATAATGTTTCTATATACAGAAGAAGTGATGCCAACTATTATCGATCCTGACTACAATAATTAACTGATCTATCTAATCTTTACTCTCTACTCTCACGGTCTCAATCTAGAATATTTTGTCATGAATTTATCTTGAATTTTTGTAAATTGTATCAGTTAAAAATTTGGATGATCATTTATGTAAATTATATCATCAATTAATAAATTTTGTTCTGATCATTAATTAATCAATTTCATCACGTTATATAATCCTTTTTTATTTCTCATAATCCTATCCTCCTTCGTTAATGAATTTAGTTTTCTCTTATTATTATATCAACATATATATATTTTATATATTCATTCATTATAAAATCTTAATTTTTATTAATCAATTGAAAATATTTAGGAAATCAACTCTTATCTTCTCAAATTCGTCGATTTTCTCCCTTCATTCCATTGTTCTTCATTTCATACAAAATCATACGATATTCTTGTCCCATTATATGAGTATCAACTTGCTCCAACACTCAGTTTTCTAAACCCAATAACTTGCATTTAGATTCTATATTTCACTTTCTCTGTTTCAACCTTGTTTTCGCTCTCAATAGGACACAATATTGGGAGCAGAAACAGGGTTAGAGCAGAGGAAGTGGAACAAAAGATTTTAAGGCTAACAATTAACACAAAATTTAATATTAGATATGAAACTAAGCCTAAGTGGTAATATCCCATCATACTCATCGTTAATAGTACAAAAGTTCAAATGCCCTAATGTCTTATTCAATTTAGTGCTCTCTTTATTATCCGCCTCGTGTTTTTGAAACCAACCAAGTGCATAAATCTTCATCTATATAAACATAATAACACTTACTAGGCGACGAGGTACTACCTTTTGGTATTTTCCCATTGTACCTATAAAAGAAGAATAATATATTTATACATTATATCAACATATGAACGTTTTATATATTCTTTTATTATAAAATCTTAATTTTTATTAATCAATTAATTTTTTTTTTTATTCAAGGAAACCCTACAGGCGGGCCAAGCGGACTCACCTCTCAGAGGGCCAATCGGCTACACCTCAGCAGAGGGCCAAGCAGCTACACCCCATCACAGAGGGCCACACTAGTTCTCCACCCATAGGTAAAACCCGACTGTCCCAAACTCTTACAAGAGGGGTTAGCAAGGAATCGAACCTGGGACCTAACCGAAGGCAAGCCCCGCTCTCAACTATCTAGCCACACCCTTGAGGGCCAATTAAATTTTAGTACCTTCAATTAATTAAATTTCTTACTAACACTAGTGTCAACATTTTGAATATCCCATCACTTCAATAAAATTGATCATACTAAATAAACCAATGATGGATCTAAAAAAGGAGTACCTTTTAATTTTTTTGAGTATTTCCAAACATTAGAAATGTATTATTCTGAAGAGTCGACATCTACAATTGGAGTCCTTAGGAAATAAGGAAAGTATGCGATTTTGCTTGGTTTTGAAATTGGAGTTCTCCCTCTCTTC
The DNA here is from genome assembly GCA_026413385.1 of Erythroxylum gracilipes. Lineage (NCBI taxonomy): Eukaryota > Viridiplantae > Streptophyta > Magnoliopsida > Malpighiales > Erythroxylaceae > Erythroxylum > Erythroxylum gracilipes. The sequence goes on along the minus strand of JANZLC010000007.1, from coordinate 7,436,128 downwards.
CTTAAGAAACCATTCCCATCTAGTGAACTGACTAATGCGCCCATCTCCATTTGCTTTCTAATATTTCTGTTTTCTTCTGCAAATCTGGGAACACAACCAAGAAATTTGTTAGAAGGAATTAAAAGCTGCAAGAAGGAATGAGTAAATTAGATGTAAAGCAATACAATTGATCGAATAGTCACAATATGAAAAGGTGTGACTTTGTATTTAGATGTCACTCTGATGTAAGAATACAATTTAATAAGCAGAAGCAAAATTTAACCCATGAACTTGAACACAAGCTAAACTAAATCCTAGTACAATTAAGCCCTTTTAAACTCCATTCCAGATAAAACCTTCAACTCCCAGTAAATATTGGTTATATACAGCATATGCGACGGTGAATGATCAAGTGGATAATTCTTATTAGCATGACTACTAACGTTAACAAGTTAGAAGCACAAGTTAATCTTCAACTTGTTCCATATCACACAAAATTAGGTAGCTAGGTCTTACGGTAGATGCAGTCTAGAGAGATTATGATATCTTGTGGCCACTTTGGTATACGAAAATTAATTTACATGCTTGAGAATCACATTCGTAAACAGTAAACAAAATTCCATGTCACACACAGATTGTGAAGATCAAATAGATATACAATTTGGTAGCTGGTATTACGGTAGATGCAGTCTGAAAAGTTTATCTTGTAGCCAGTTTGGTATACAAAAAAAAAAAAATTACATGCTTCTAAATCACATTTGTGAACAGTAAATAAAATTCCTTGACAAATTTGAAGATTCGAAGCAGATTCAGGACACTTTGTTGTCTCACTAACTACACAATATAGTTTGTGAAGGAACTCAACCGATTACCAAAGGCAACAGCAGAGGAATTTATCTCGTTTATAAACAAGATGCCTAAGCAGCAGTATGCTTCATATCACCTTTGAGGTCCTATCTCTAAAAGTAAGCTATAATGCAATAATATGTTAGCAAGCATACATTAAGGTATAAAATACTAAGAGAAGAAACTGTTGAGTGATGAAAAAACAGAACATTGTAGTAATGTACTAGTAAATTACATAAGAGGGCTACATTCAAGTGGTGTAATAGCTTTTGCTAGAGTTTTAATAAAATCTTTCATTCACTTTCCGAAAAAAAAAAAATTATGTAAGAGGGCTGACTCTCCAATCCAGAAATCTCTTTCCTTAATTTCTACGACTTCCCTCTTTTCTCTTTCTTCATCATACATCAAAGTCATGAATTATCCAGCAAATTTCTGAAATATCAATCAAGAACAAGAAAGAGACGAGAAAACATACCGTTGACGAATAATTTCAAAAGCTTCTTTTGTTGCATAAGGTAGCCCTGTCTTTGGATCATGGTATCTAGAACATATGATCATAGTAGAAACATAAGAATTCATTAAGCATTGCTTCCGCAATTCTCAAATAAAATAAAGTAGAAATTATTTTTCTTTTATTCCATATGCTGTTTAATGGACAATTTCCATCTACTACTGAAGTCCATACGCTATAAAAAACTGATGAAAAATTCAATGCCAATTAATTAACAATAATAAGAGCAAACAAGGGAATAACTGCAAAATGGAACTAGTTTCAGATAGTTGGCACAAGTATCCAGATAGCTGGCCCGAAATGAATGATGTCATCAATTGTTTGTCTCATCAGTGAAGCATAGTTATTTCGCTATCTTATTAACTTGTTTCAATTTTGAGCACATTTGGCTCAAACTGAAGGTTCCGCACAAATTTTATTTAACTATAAGTAGAATGTTGGCTCAGACAATCTTCTATTTGAGAATGTAACAGTGGTTTTCCAATATTCTTCCATTCTTGGAAACCAAGTTGGGGATCAACACTCATAGACCTCATTGAAAATGGTTTTCACTACTGTGCACCCTGATTCCATAAAGACCTGCTTTTTAAGTCTAATCATTGCCCTCAAATTAAAGATGATGTAGCTACACCAATTCAAACAATTGAAAAGCATGGTTATCAACAAAGCTAATAGGTGACAGATCAAAACTTTTTTAAGACACTTAGCAACCTTACAGCAATTTCACTTTTTTCCATCAAGGCAAGGGGGGTTGTTTGATGGAAGCACTAAATTGAAATATTTTAGGAATTAATGTTGGAAAACAAAACCTAGAGAACGTAATTTGATAGTTAAACAAGTATAAGCACCATTTATCCATTTGTCCCAAATTCATCAGTAGACTATTGTGTTTTCAGTTTATTTAACCTCATTTTGACGAAAAAGAAATAAAATGAAAAGGAAATCAACCAAAGGAAAACATGTTTTAAGAAAAAGCAAGCAGTAACTTACTATAACACTAAAAGACAAGAACTTACTTGGCAGGCAATCCTGTAACAACACAAACAGGCTTCTCTGGATCTGTTAAGAGATTAATCAAATATCATAATCAAACTGACTGAAAGAAAAATAGAAGGTTTAGAAGTAAACAGTGCAACTCATCATTTTTTGACCTTACTCTCAACATCAAAATTAAGTAACATCAACAAAAAAAAGGTGAATTAAATATCATATGCATTTCACAAAAAGATGTAGAATTGACAGAAAAATGTGAATGGAAGGAACTTCAAATCAGCTACAATCTTCAATTCCTTAAGGAGGTAAATAGAGAGCAAATAAACTCAAGGAATATACTTATATGCTCACTTTACTAACCAAAGAAATATAAATTAGGGAAAATCCAAATCCACTTGTATATCACATGAGATAATAAAATTAAGGCTATAGTGAATTCTTTTGTCTTAGATGTTATGTATAAATAAAAGAGCTCAATAGTCATCATGCCAAACCCGTAGTTTAAGTTCTATTAATAGGTACAGGGAACAAGAAACTATAAGAAGAGTATATAAAAGCTAATAGCAACACAGGTGGTACAAAACCAAGGACATATCTAAAAGCTCTATCTCCTGTAATACAAAGTGCTTAATGATACATCAGTAAGGTTTTCTTGATGGGGAAATCAAAAGGAAGGAAGAAGATAACAATGAATATTTAGGCTGATCAAATAGGGCAACAGGGTAGATTGTAATTAAGTTGATTTATCCAGAAGAAGTCACCAGATAAATCTAAAAAAATTGTTTAAAATCATACTGACTTACGAAATAACCTACATGGAACACATGTTGTTGGAAGCTCTGACTGGAAAGACAACCCTCTGAACTCTAGACATGAATAACCTGCAACAGAATTTCTGAACTCAAATCAGCAGTTCTAACAATAATTAAAACCACGATAGAGATGTAAAATTAACTCCATTAGCTTAGAGTAGCTTGCCATTTTTAGAAGTATATCGTATTTGTGGGCCCTTATACACAGCTTTCTGAACAATAGCTCTTTTTTTAACTTCTTCCTCTCTGGCCAAAACACGCTCTAAGTTCCTCAAGTTCATGATTTCTGCAAAAGACAGCATACATGTGAGATCAAATGGCATGCAAGAACCACTTTCGAACTTCAAACAACTGAACAAAGACAACACATAACCCAGTGACACTATCTACCTGTTTGGGCAGCTTCAAGAAGCATCTCCTCTTGCGTCATCCTCTTTTCTTCACCTTCCTTTTTCCTTTTTATTGGCTGTTAGGAAGATGCCAGTTTCATTGCTTCTTAGTTCAGTCAATTACCACAGAAAAGACAAAGTTGGGATATGAGTTTGAAATAATAATAATCTTCAACAACATGAAACACTTCATTCAAGAAGCATTAGCAGTGATAAGCATTGACTAAAATAAGTCATTTTCGACAAAAACTCAACCTTTGGAAACTTAAATGGAACCATGTGATATAAGAATATCTAAAGCCAAAACCAAAGCTGACATCCATCCCAGATTCCAAAGCGTAAGTAACAGCATATATAAACAATCACACACTGTCCAAACTCAAAACATAAGAAAAGGTCCACATCAAGCAGCAATCCAACAGCATCTCCCCTCAAACTAGGTTGCAAGAAAGACAATCCTCAACACTGTTAAGGCTTTTGTTTCTTCCAAAATGACTTACTCACGCAGATCAGTCGTCATGCAAAGAAAAACCTAGTGCATCAGATGGTTGCAAATCATTAAAAGCAAAAATATGATACTAGATATTTACATGTGAGGTATCCTTGAATGAGAACCCAGAAGTCAATCGCTTGCACAATAATAAAAGTAAACAATATGGAAAAATTAAGCACATTAATTTATGTGTCATTCTAGCAGCACATTTCATGAAGGATGACAAAAAATGCAAGAAAGAAACCATAAAAAATGATGAGGATTCTACTTATTTTGGGAGTTAAAATACTTTAAAAGACTCATATCAATGTAAACCACAATCTCCTAAACATTCAAGGATAATCATGGAGTACAATGCTCATCATTGGAAATACCAGCTTCCCAAAGAAACAATTAGGCAACCTTCCACTAATTTGAACTCTTACCACATTTCCTAGAGTTGCTCAATTACCTTAGAGAAATTCAAAAGGTGTACAAGGAGATCTTCAGGTCTTCTGTAGTTTATTCTATAATATTACGATATGTCACTATCCAACCGAACAGTCCTTTTCTCATGCATGTGGCCTAACATTAGCTGCCAATGGGAACTTCAAATTTTAATGACAAAGGATTTGCTAGTAAACCCACCTTTGCGCATAATTTCATTTACTCACTTTTTCGGTTCAGTATCAAGGTAAATTCCATAATGTAATGATAAAAACAATTATCAATGATCTATGGCTTTTATCTTCAAAATCAATTCTAACAACAACTTAGAGAAAAACCCATTTACTTTTATTGAACTCAGTTGATTGGATCATCCTTTCTATTGATTCTAAGCAGTCCCTTTAGTGCATCACAATCTAAATTTTGTGTGCATGAGTACAGTAAAGATGGAAAAATTAAATGTTTGTTCCAAAAGTTTCTAATCCCCATCCTATCCAATGATACTCTTACCATACTCTATCGATTAGAATAGACATCTGTAACAAAGAATTAAAAGTAGAGAACAGACCTTCATTGTTGCTTGGAGAGCTGCCTTGATTGCATCTCTCTCAGCTTGCTTAACAATTACAGCGGTTCTTGTAGACTTCCTAACAATTCTCTCACCCTCAGCATCATAATAGCCATCGTGGTGTTTGGGGACAGGAGAGTCGTGAGGTGACTTTGGAGGTCCATCTTCATCTAGTTTGGAAAGGACCCTCTTTTTCTTTTTCTTCTTCCCTGGTGGTTTTCCTGGAAATATAAGTCGCTTCTTAGTTTGAGTCCTGCAAAGGAAAGAGACTAAGTTAAGCTCAGCTAAGCATTTAGGAAACAGTAGTGTAAGAATGAAAGGCATTGCAGTCAGAGATCTACTACTTACCTCTCCTCAGCATCGTTATCTGCTTCCTCATCAGGCTCAGGCTCCTAATACAAGTGAATAAGTTCATTTTTCTTTCACTGTTTATGGTTTAAAGAAGATTACCATCAAAACGCAAAGGAAGTTGAAAAGAAGGAAAAGAAATACCCACATCTTCATCAAAATCACTATCAAATTCATCAGCCATCTCTGCCTCTTCCTGATAATTGTCATCATACTCATCCTAGAAATACAATATGACCAGAACGATAAGGTTTCTATTAGAAAATGTTTAGGCGTGTCAATTATATACAATGAAGTTACATATGTAAAAATTACCTCTTTGAGCGCATCTTGACTCCAGAATAACTCATCTTCCTCTATTTCCTCGTCAAGAAGCTTAGTCATCCTAAGACAGTACCAAAAGCAACCAAATTTAGAATCCAAATTCCAAAGTGAAAATAACAGTAGCTTTGTAGATGGACTACCTTTTTCCTCTGGTTGCTCTAGACGCTCGGTCCAGAAACACAGGCGGTGGCGCATCTTGTCTGCCGATGTCCATGAGACCAACGGAAATGAGGTTGTGAGAGGGAGCAGATTAGTAGAGAAAACCTGAATACTCAAAAGACACCCTTCGAAGTTCGACGTGACATCCAAAACCATCTCTGTTAACTGCTTATTTAAAGTGCCAAAACCGCATTGCCATCAAATTAGAAATAACATTAAGGTATAATAACTAAAACTATATATATAATATATAAGAAATAAGAAATAAAAATTGTTAAAATAATTAAAATTATAACAAATAATAAGTAAAAAATATTAAATTAATTAAAAATATAATTTTAAAAAATATTTTATCTATGAAAAGTTGCAATTAATAATGTGAGCTGGTTTTTGCATAATTGATATGACATATTCTAAAGCATAAATAAATTAGCAAGACCTAATTTAATAGTGTAGCAATAATCACAAAAAGAAGGTAGTGGAGTAGACAGGAACTAAGTTAACATTAGGATATGCTTGGTTAAACGTAAGGTTTTTAATGGAATTGAATTATTTATAATGAATGAATGTAGTATTAGAAAATTGTTGTTTGGGAGGGATAGAAGGGTTCATAATGTAATATAGTGAAATGTTGTTTGAGAGAAGGATTTATAATATAATATAGTGAAAAGTTGTTTAACATTTTACAATCCATCCTAAACCTTTCAAATCGAAGGTTTCTCATTTTTACTGTTTAGGATGAAATAAGATGTTATATGAAACTCTCCTCTTCCATCTTATTTCATTTAATTCCATTATAAACTCTCCTCTCAAATGATGAATTAATATTTTATTCCATTAATAAAGCCTCAACTAAACATAACTTTAAGCAATACTATCTACAATATCCGGAAAGGATTCAAAGGATATTTGTTAGGGAATTAATTGGTTCACAAAAATTAACTGCTATAATAGTGAATTCTATAAGTGAGTAGTTAATAATACATCTAAAACATTTGGATTACAATAGAGAAACAGCTAGGAAATGGAGGATTCCACAAACACCATAAGGCAAATAGTAATACAAGCAAAACAAAAATGCAAGAGCAATATGTAAATTGTGTGGATCAACTCAAGTAGAAGAGTGCAAAAATAGATTAAAAAAGAGAACTTGAATCTCATCAATAGAAATAATTGAACCATGCAGAGTTGTAACACATGCAAGAAAGAAAACATTTGGTTTAAAGCTAACACTTATAGAAGCATAACATCAATTCTTAGAGCAATCGGTAAAAGTTGCTCCTTTGTAATTTGAAGGTCACATATTCAGGTTACGGAAACAGCCTCTTTGATAGATCAACATCAAGTGAAGATAGATCAACTTTTTCATAAAGAAGAGTGACATCTCTAAAGTGAACATGCAAACATTACTAAACTAACCGAGCAAATCCTTATTCAAAGGAAAGATATGCAGTAGCCAAAACTAATTAACAGAAGTGCATGTATGAAGGCTATCCAAAAGAGAACTTTATAGTACCAGCACACGGGCATCGACCAGATAATCAAACTGTCGTGGGCCATAAGAAGTTAGAAATGATAAGCAAATGCTTTGTTTGTAGTGGGATGAAATATGTGGCTACTATATAAGCACAATTTTGTCCATATCTTAATAAATTACTATTTTAATATTTTAAAAATTAGATTGATATCAAACCAGTAAAATAAGATATTTAAAGATTAAAAGTTTAACTTGTATTAAGTTGTCATAAACCTAATATATTTATAACTAATGTATAGTAAATAAGATATGATTAGAAAATTAAATATCTTATTAAAATAAAAAGAACACATTAATATTTATTAATATATAATCAATAAATCTAATAATACAAACCAAAATTGAATTTAACATAAAAAAATAAAATAATAGTGACAATTAAAATTGTATTCTTGATGGAGGATGTGTCTCACTATCATAAAAAAAATCAAAATTTTCAAACACTATTTAAAGACTTATATAACCACGCTTTCACCTAAAGTATTTACATAAGCATCTTTTAATGCATTAAATAAATTAAAATTAGTAAAGTGTGAAATTACTTTTTATTGTAAGACATTTTAATTTTAATTTTTAGATATAATTAAAATAAGATATTAACTATCTATCAATAGATGTTCTTAATTTATTTGTTGTAACAAATGTGTTTATAAATCTCCTTACGTTCATTATAATGAAGGTCAAGTGATGATGTAACATCCCATTACTTGTGGGAAGGTTAGAATGGTAAATGTGAGTGATTAAGGAGAGTTAGAGATGCACTTCCATGTTCATGCATATTATACCATACACTTATACATGAATAGTGAATTTATCTGCATATGAAAATAATTGTACATGCACTCATGAATAATTCAAGGTATAATTGGATTGATTTGTGAATTTTTGATAATTATGAATGTTTTTACATTGGAAGTTTTACCGGTTAGTGAAATTATGATATTTTTGAATTTTGGTGAATTTAGGAATAAATTTTGGAAATATTAGAAAATAGGAAAAAGAAATCAAAAGAAGCTTTGGAGATAGTTGGATTGTAAAGATAAAAGTTAAAGGAGTTAGTTTCAAAAGAAACTAAGTTAGAGCTTAGGTAGTGGGAAAGTGACAAGTTTCACTTAGGCTTTTGTACTCTTGCTAGAAGTAGGTTACTATTCTTTGAGAGTTGACAAGTTAAGTCTTGTCTAAGTCTCTTCTTCCTTATCATCTTCTTCAAAATTTCTTCCCATACGTATAGTTTACACTTTTTAAGAGATTTATGTGCTTCTCCTTTCCTACACCAAACCCACTTTGCCACTTGTGTCCTCTACCCTAAGAAAAACCAAAAGCTGGTCATTGTACTCAGTGAAGTACGAAAATTTTGTGTAGAGTTTATGGCTTGAAGATTTTAGAATTTTCAGTAGGTAAGTGGTGAATAAATCCTTTAGAGTTGGGGATTTATGAAATAAATTGGATAAGTTACTATCATCTGCATAGAAAAATGACATTTATGTGTTTGTTTATAAATATTGTGTTGTTGGGGATGAAAAATCTGGTTATAGTGTCAATTTAGTGTTTTGAAAGATTAGAAGCGTTGGGTATTGTAAAACATTGAAAGGTTGAAAATCTGGAAAATGTTCACTAAGCATGCTTAAGTCTGTTAGTCATAACTTTTTCTCTAGTTATCCAAACGAGATGATTTTTAATTTGGATTAAACTAGAAACGAATGGCTACATTTTTATGAAGACATCGAATTTCAATTCTATCTTTAAGAATCTCAAAACTTGTCATGAAGTTAAGAATTTGGTGCAGTATGTTGGTGTATGAATGACAAATTCGTTTTTGGACTTTAGGGGCAAATTTGGGATTGATATAAAGAGATTTTAGCCAAGGTGCCTTCTAGAAAGTTGTAGATCTTTCTTTTATCTTTCCAACAGTATATACTATGAAAATTTTAGATATCGAAGTCAAAAGTTATGATCCTTATAAGTGGAGATGTTATGAGAAAGAAATGAGACGGAAGGAAATGAGACAAAAGAAAATGAGATAGAAAAAATGAGACGGTAAAAATGAGAATGAAGAAATGAGATGGAAGAAATGAGACGAAAGAAATGAGACAGAAGAAAATGAGACGGAAGAAAATGAGATGATAGAAATGAGACGATGGAAATGAGACGATAGAACTGAGAAGATAAAACTAAGATGAAAGGAAAATGAGACGATACAGAAGTCAGACGATAGAATTGGCCTTCGAGATCTTCATGAAAGTTGTAGATCTCAACGTTTTCTTTCCAATAGTCTAAAAATGAAGTCAATCTGACACTTGTAGTGAGAATTATAGCAATTGCACCAAGGCATGTACAATATGAGTAAAGATATAAACATGTTGGATTCGTTTAGCCATAACTTCTCCTCTAGACACCTAAATGACTTGATTCTTAAACCATTGGACTCGTAAGACATTGCTCTACATCTCTACCAAGAATCATAGCTATTTGAAATGAATTGATAAATATTGAGTGAAAAGAGTGGGACGAGTATAGTGAGTATGTTCTTAAAGGATATGAACTGGTGTTAATCCACTAAATTTACTTTAGTATTTTGATAATTTTTGGAGCTCTACTGATCTAAATGAGATCGATTTTGTGACGGATAGTACCCGAGATTATCATGAACATGCATTGTACATAATTCATGCTATACATATGCATTATAGAATACTTATGATGGTTCAAATTGTGATATTGTGTTTATTATTTATGATAGAGGGGCAACTGGAACGTCAACCTCCAGACATTGTCAGATCTTCCAGGCATTAGGTTCGGGAGCAACTTGTGAGTCAATCTGGATGTTTCCCAGGATTGATTTGTTCTAAATAGTCTTGATTTGTTTAAACTTCCATATGATTGAAATGTTTGTGATCTGATTCTGAACTCCGGACTTGAAGTCCGAGGAGTATAATAGTTGCGCACGTATTGGAAGTGTTTTCATCCGTTGTGACATTCTGTATATTATGTGATGTGACATGATTAGTATATGATGCATTTCGTAAAACACATGCTCAGATAAAGGCGTTGTGACTTGAGTAGCCAGTTTGAAGCGCTTCCACATAGAGCTTTGTTTTGTGAACTCTGATTTTGCACGTTGAGCTATGCTTTGTGAACTTTGTTCTGACTGAGCCCTATGGGCCAGTATTTGTTTAAGTGATGGGCACTCAATCACAACAATAAGAATGAACACGAGTCTCATGCATATAATATTATAAGACTAAAGATCATGAATGGTTTGCAAGGTGATATTGAATGACTATGTGACATGCCATGATGTGTGATTATCTGTTTTAAATGTAAGCTTAAATTATGTGAGTATTTGAACAATACATGCATGCTTAAAATGAGTTTTTATGCAAAATGTGATATGTGTAAAGATCCGGTGAATTCATCAATGATGGTTCACTCATTGAGTTTGCAAAACTCATCAAAATTGCAACGTTGCCTTTTTCAGGACCGAGAGATGACTCTAGCTACTGAAAGGCTCTACTGCCTTGTAGATTGTGTTTTGACAAGTGAAGTCATGACTCAAAGGTCGGTCAGCTGGGACTTTTGAATGGCTTACATAGATTTGATACATTTCCTCTTTCATGTAGTACTTTGTATTTGGTTTTGATGATGTACATAGGGAAAATGTGAAAGACACAATGCAGTCATCGATTTTGTGAAGTGAAATGAGGAAAAAGTTGGTTTTAAAAATATTGTGATTCTTCGTATGATGCTTTTTAAGTAAATTGTGATACCATACCATATGAAGTGAATGTAGTAATCGAACGTAGCGTGCCCTTATCCTAGGGTATGTGCCGGAATGGGGCGCTACAGATGATTCTTCAATTTAAAAATCATTGTGATCAGTAAAATTAATATCAGTTGCATCATATGTTCTCTTCTTACTAATACTCTGAATACATAAACAAAAATTATAAAATTAATAATAAAAGGTAGAATTACTTTAAAAATTAAATTGAATAAATAAAATGCATATTGGTCATTAAGTCTTTGATGTTCCAAACAATTTCATTTCTTCATACTAATATGTTAGAAAATGCTTAAATTATATTTATAACCTAATGTATAAGTTATTTGACTAAGTAATCTAATGGTATAATTTCTTCACATCGAAGAACTTTAATCAAATAATCTCTACTTCTAATCTTTTTTCAAATTAAAAGTTATAAAAATTAAAAAATATATTATTAATAAGTAAAGAATACAACTAAAAGTATGAAAACTTACCATGCTGCATTTTTTCATTATAAGTTCTTTTACTGTAGATAATCTAGCAAGGCTTTATAAACTTTCATGATATAATTTCATTTCATTTGCCACCTCTGATTATTCTTCATTAGAGAAAATGGCTTTGTATTCAAGGACATTAAAATTACCACCCATAATATCAATATTTGTTCATGCATTTCCATTATTTAAGAGTATTGAGAAAGTAAGTTATTAAGTGGATCTTTTGAGTAGGATACTTATCCTATCGTTAATTTAGAACATATACATAAGGCTTATATAATTTCTCCTTTACTTTAAAAAGATTTATAATTGTTTGTGAACTATATACATACCATCATGTACAGTATAAAGATGGCTTCTCATCTTAGTTCACAATCATCAATAACCTTATAAGGGGAGCCATAATCTTCTTAATAATCAAGCAAATATCTCAAAACTTATAGTCAGCATAATACTATAACCTTCTTTACCTTTCGCGCCTTTTAATAACTTATGACCATAAACACTTTTCAAAGTCATAAAAATAGTTGCAAATATATTAGTAGCAAGACGTAAAATTTCAACCTATCTTCTTCCTTTCTTAACCAAGATAAAAATGTAAGATGATTATACGCATTAATTGTGATCATAGATATATGTGAAGCAAGATTAGAGATATAGTCTATAGAAAGCTAATATCTTTTAAAATGAGATTTATCATATCTTTCAAAATGATATTTGTACGATGAGTATCATATAGAGAATAATAAATATACTCATACTTTGATTGTACTAAGTGCTTAAATAAAACATAATTAGTTGCATTATTTGTAATAAAGTGAATACTATTTTTTAGTCTAACTCACTCAAATATTTCAGAAAATAATTCAAATAAAGTATTAGTAATTTTTACTATATTAGAAATATCAACATATTTGATAAAAACTATAATCAATAAAGTTGCATAACTTGATTAGATTTTGATTCTTTTTGTTTTGTTCTTATGTTTTTACTCTATAATTTAATAAGGAAAATAGGGCATTTGTCCTTATAGACCATGGTTATTGATGATAAGTCCCTTTTTAGGTGAGTATCTTGTCTTTGTAACTTGGTTATGGTTTTTGAGAAATTAGCATAGTGTACTCGGTAGATGCTTTGTAAGTAACAATTTATTTATTAATCAATTTTCTTTAATTTTGAAATTTTAACTTGATACCAATTGTGCCAACATTACAATAGACTAAGAAATTATTCAAAGGCTCATTTTCTTTGATCAATTCATAATCAATGGGCATTCCTTTTTCTAATTTTAAAATAAATGCATATGAATCTAATAATAAGAAGGTGCTTTAATTTATAGTCTTATCATTATTGTATTATTATTAGTTTTTAAAATAGGCTAAATTTAAAGTATTTAAACAAGTACATGAATGATAAAGTTATTAATACTAAGCTCTTTTATATCATTAAATAGCATCCTTATAAATCAAAACAATTTTTAAACTAGGTTGAAAAATATGAATATTTCTTAGAGGAAAATAAATTTTGTCATCAATAATAGCTTTCCTTTATCCTTTATATAATATTTTTGTACTTCATTTTCTTCAAAAGATACATTATGAGTCTCTTTATTCTCTTTTTTTCCTTACATATTATTGTGAATAATTTTTAATCCTCTCTTGTATAACAAATGTTACCCTTAATACCATCAAGATGTTCTTTCATTCTATAAACTCCTCTCCTTATAAACATTTTACTGCAAACATAGATTTATATTAAATATGTCTACTAGTTATTTAAGAAGAAAAGATAATTTCATACCGAATCAATCTCATCAAAAGGAGAGGATGTTTAAGTTTATTCAATCTTTTTAATGATTTCATATTCTTTATTATAAGTCTCTTTATTCTTTATTTTCTTTTTTTATTATTGTTGTAAATAATTTTTAGTCCTCGCTTATACATTAAACAATACTTTTTTTTAAAGAAGCAATATTACCCTTAACACTAATAAGATGTTCTTTAATTTATAAACTCCTCACCTTTTAGACATTTTACAATAAAAACATTTATTTATATTGAATATTTCTATAAGATATTTAAGATAAAATAATTTCATGCTAGATCAACCATACCATGGTTAGAGATTGTTAAGTTCATTGAATTTTTTTTATTATTTCATATTATCTATTATAATTTCAATATTTAAAATAAGAGAACAAATAGTTTGCAAAATTACCAGAATAGTCAAATATCCTTTTAAAATATAAGTTTTTATTCTTCAAAGCATATTATTTTATTAATTTATGAGATAAATATAAAAGCATAAAATAAACCATTCCTTTAAAAAGATACAAGAAATATAATGTTTATGAACCAACAACTCATGCGTTAATTTATTTTTTGGATTGATAATACTTTACAAAAAATACTTCTTAAGTACAATAGTCAAAGGAACTATGAGAGAATGCCTGACTACTAAGGTTGATTAAGTTAAAAGATAAAGTGAAGTTGTATGCTTCATAATGGGATATTTTCCTATAAAGCAAGAATGAAAAAAATCATTGGTATAAGTGTTTGCTTGCAATATAGATGCAAGATGTCAAAGCAAAAAGATAATCATTATAAGTAGAACCATATGCAATCTTATTTACAAGGCTCAATAAACTAAGATAGAGAAGATGACATAAGTAAAACTAGATGTATATCTTAATATACAAAATTTGATTGGAGTTGATAATTAATAATTTGAAAACTTTAAGTTTAGCAAAATGTTTAAACTCAGAAAGTTATTCCTTAACTTGTGCAGTCTTTATGCACTTAACAAATAAGAGGACTGATAAGAAAAGATGGATAATTTTAATCAATTGTTTGATGTTTATGGCAAATATTTACCTATATAATTTTCATAGAAGATACATTTTTTGCGGTCCATTTAGAATGCTTAATGGATATACCTCTTCCTCTATCTCCATTTTTGAAGTTAAAAATATACCTCCACATTAAAAGGATAGAGAAGATACAAAAATGTAAAGATACTTGATGTATAAGAACTTATTAAATAGATGAAAAGCACATGGTGAAGAGAGATATACTTTCACTCTCAAATTTTGCACATATCATCTCTAATCTAAGTTCCTGAAACTTATACACAACTTGACTCAGTGTTATAATGATTACAAATCTCTTATATGTACAACATTAACAAAAATAATGAATAAGTAAGATGGCAGTTGTAACATCCCGATACCCATGTTAAGGCTAGAATAGTAATTTATGAGAAAGTATTGTGAAATTAGGAAAATGCACGTCATGCATAAATTAATTGTGACATACACATTTATTTTGCACATTGATGTGATTATACATGCATTCATTGGCATTTTTGGGTAAATTTGATTTATAAGTGAAAATTGTGGATTAAATTGGAGTGTATTAATTATGATTTGGCAATTTTAGAATATTTTGGATATTTTGAAATTTTTGATGAATTATTTTGAGCTGAAAATTTATTTAGAGAGTCATATTATTATTTTGGAATTTTTGGATAATTTAAGAAAAATATTAATTTATGGGCCAATTATAGTGTGACACGTGGCAACCTATAATTGTGACAATTGGCTTATATGTATGGTGACACGTGGTCTGCTAATAGGTGACAGTTGTATTGCATGCAAAGAGTATACGTAGTAAATGTTTTTGGATGGAAATTTCTTCAGCTCTCACTTAACTTTCTTTCCCTTCTTTTGTTGTTTCCTTCACCGAAGAAATACTATAGTTCAAGATACCTTATTTATCCTCTATTCGGTACATGTGTTTCACACTCATTACTAGAACTAATTGCTGAATGAAGTAAGTTGTACATTCTTTTTCATGGATATATTAAGGATAAATGACAAAGAGATGATGTTTTCATGCTTGTGGATGGGTGCATGCATGAACATTTTTGGGTTGTATATTGAAGTTAAAAAAAAATTGCGGAAAAGATGTAGAAAGTGATGAAATGAAAATTGGGATGAGGTTATTGTTGGATTTTAAAACACATGCAAAACCATATATATAAAAAAGTTGATAAATAAATGCTTTGTTTTTTCCAGTATATGCGTAAATGTTTGGGTTTTGTTAAAGATGGGTTTAAATGAGGTTAGAGTTAAAGACGATATAGAGCATAATGAGGTGTTGTGTTTAAGGAGTAAAATGATTAAAAAAACGTGGGATGATGTAAAAAAAAGGAAGAGAAAGGTGTAGAAGTTATATAAATACAGTAGAGGGAGAAAGTGAAAGTGAGATTTTTGATTTTTGATGATTAAGTATAAGCCTTGGATTTTTGGTTTGTTGTGAGTTGTTGAGCCAAAGGAAAGAGTAGGAAAGTTGGTTTATGTGATGGATGTAATAGATATGAAGTGTAAAAGTGTAAAAAAAATAAGGAGCTTTTGGTGGAGAAGATGAAGTTTGCGTGCTAGAGAGAGAAAAGGTGATGTTTATATGTGTGGGTTAAAAACTAGAGTTTTTCATTGAACAACCCTCAGTCTTTTGCTTATAACTTTTTCATCCGAACTCCAACTAACTGGAAACTTAGACCAATGGATTCTTAAGATATTTTTCTTTCTCTCCATAAAAATTTAGAGTTATCTGAATTGATTTGAAAGTGATTGATAGGATGAAAGTGTGGAAGTCTGCTGGAATGATATGAATTGGAAAATTTTCATGATCATGATTCGATTTTCTAATTATAACTTGAGATGTAGATTTCTGAATGAGTTTATTTTTTACTCAAATGAAACTAGAGACATATTTCTACAAATTTTATGAAGAAGTAGAATTTTAATTCTGTCTCTATGATTTTCAAAATTGGCATGAAATTGAGTAGTAGCTTAAGCGGAAGCACTATCAGGGACAGAAATCATGTCCTGTGGTTATTGAATAAACTGTATTAATTTGGGTTGAATTAGGCTGAGTTTTCTTCACTAAAGTTGTAGCTTATTCTCTTAGCGTTAAATTGGTATAAATTTTGTAATTTTTGGATATCTGAGCTGAAAGATATGAGTTGTCTTAGAGGGTATGATCATGTACTAGCTAAAAGTTCAAATGTGTACAGTCTGTAGTATTTGGTGCATACTCATTGAATACTGAATCAAATTGGATGCTCTTGGAGTCATTAGAAATTTTCAACATTGGAGAACAACTTTTCATAAGGAAGTTTTGACCAATTTTGTCATTTACCCTATCAGATTAATTATGCAAAGTTGACCCAAAATTATGTGGGTAGAAAATCTGAAGTGATCAATTAGGTTATGTAATGGATTTCACATTTACTTTATTATGGTCCAATTTATAAATGCAAATGACGTTAATGAGGGCTTTGATATCTGATTGATTCGATGATGAGAATTTCAAGAAGATACCGGGAATTGTCATTGAGCATGCATTGTTCATACTTTCTATACATTGATGTGCATAAAAGAACACTTGTACATTTGTGTAAAAATGTGATATTTGTGAATCTGTTTTGTATATTTTAGAGGAGCACATCGGACGCCAGTCGGACATTGTCGGACCATCTAGGTAATAGCTTATTGGAGCGTACTGTGAGTCAACCTAGATGATTTCCTAGGATTTATTTGATTTAATTTGTTTAAACTTCCAACATTATTAAACTATTTGCGATTTGTTTATGAATTCCAGACTTTAATTGTTCAAGAAGATCAATACTCGAGAATGTATTGGAAGTGCTTTGATTGTGGCTTTGATTGCTATGAAATTCTGAATGTTATGTGAATTCTCAACGAAAATTGAATTCTGAACTTAGGTCCGATGATTATGAGTTTTGGTTGAGCATCAAATGTGAATGCCATATATGCCATATTCAGTTTTGATGCATTTCATAAAATGCATGCTCAGATAAAGGCGTTGTGACTTGAGTTGCCAGTATGAAGCGCTTCCATATAGAGCTTTGCTCCGTGATATATGTGTGTGCACGTAGAGCCATGCTCCGTGATTCTGTTCTGACTGAGCCCTATAGGCCAGTATTTGTATAAGTATGTGATAGGCATTCAGTCACAACAATAAGAACGAATG
>JANZLC010000007.1:7386967-7397416 GCA_026413385.1 Erythroxylum gracilipes | reverse complement strand
CTGTCGAACTACAGCCGTTATGCTGCCGACTTTTCGAGAAAATAGGGTTACGTCGGAATAAGAATAAGGATAAGAATATAAGTAAATATTTGAGAGTTTTATAAAGATATTTCCGAATAGTTTTAAGATGAATAAGATGAAAAAAAAATTATATTGGGATTTTCAGATTAGTCAAGTTTCTAACACGGTTTCGCGATCAGTTTGGATTTTTTGGATTAAGTAGTTGGGTTCCGGAAACGGGATCCAACACTAAGCATCTCAAGGAGTTTGATGTGGTCTATCTTAGTATGAAATCTCCGAGGGTGACATAAGAGTAGATTATGTTGAGAGGCTTTTCATTTTCACTGAAGGCTGCAGCAATGGACTTATTTTTGATTTGCTTGCAGGGAGTGTGAGCACATAAATCAAAATGAAGAGGCTATTTTTAGAGTACTTTTCAACATCTAAGATAACTAGTATAAGGAAAGAGATTTGGACTATAAAACAATATCATAGATAATCCCTTTATGAGTATCGAGAATGCTTTAAGAAGTTTTATTATGGATAGGAGCTTGATGGATGCAGCAAATGATGGACCACTATGTCAAAAGACTCCTATGAAGGCCAAACCTTTACTCGATTGTATATCAACAAACACTCAATAATTTCGCGGTCGCAACAATGTTCGTCAAGTAAATAAGGTAAATAATTAAACCATATAACATGATGAACTAACCTCCTTTTTTAGACAAATTTTCGTTGGGCAGGCACAGGTGAAAGCTTGTCAAATATGTGCAAATACAAACGATCTCACAAATGGTTGCCCATCTCTGAAAGATGGAACATAGAGTATGTCAGTGGGGAAAATTTTTCCCATCAATACAACTCATATTCCTAAAACTATAACTTAGGTTAGAGAGATCACTCAAATATGAGTTATAGAGGGAATAGGCAACACCACTGCTTCCCATATAGGTTGTAGGGTGAATAGCAATTTCAACATAGACGATAAGACCCCCTACCTCAGGTACTTTATTGGAAGATATGGTTAAGTATCTTTCCACTAACATAATGCAATTCTAACAAGATGTAAAGCAGTTTCAACAAGAGACAAGATCTCAATTATAAGATACTAGGACTAGCATCCAAAATTTGGAGAACTAGTTAAGCCAAATGTTAGTAGCTACCAACCATTTAGAAGCCAAAAAAGGAGAAAAATTGTCAACGCAACCTGAGATAAATATGAAGAATGTTAGTGAAATCACCTTGAGGAGTCATGGGAAGCTTAAGGATCCTAAAAGGCTTATAAAAAGGATGGCTAGTGAAGAACAAATTGAGAAGAAACTTAAAGGAGAAAGGAATATATCATCTAGCTAAAAGGTAAATGTTGAATCCCTAATTGTTGTTAGGATTAACCTTCCACATTTCCCTAGCAGGTTAGCAAAGTCAAATAAGGAGGATAAGGATAAGGAGATCTGGGAGACTTTTTGAAAGGTTGAGATGAATATACCACTATTAGATGCGATCAAGTAAGTCCAAAGGTATAAGAAACTTCTTAGCAAATTTTGTACCAAAAATTGGAAGTTGAGAGGTGATGAATTGATCAAGATGGGGGAAATGTTTCTGCAGTCTTTAAGAAGAAAACGCTTCCTACGTTTAAGGACATAGGCATGTTTACCATTTATTGCAAAATTGGTAACTTAAAGATTAAACGCTCCATGTTAGACTTGGGAGCATAAATTAATGTTATGCCTCGTTCTATGTATGCTTCTTTAAATTTAGGCTCATTGAAAGCAACTAGTGTTATTATGCAATTGGCTGATCGTACTAATACTTATCAAAATAGGTGATTAAGGATGTTTTGGTGTAGGAAAATAAATTAATGTTTCATGCATAATTTTGTATATTAGCTATGTATGGTGAAACTTCCTATAATGTCATACTTATCTTAGTAGGGAGACCGTTCCTTAGTACGAACCAAACTAAGATAGATGTTCATGAGGGTACCTTCATAATGGAACTTTATGGGGAAGTTACTCATTTCATTATTTTTGATGTCATGAAGCACCTGCAATAACTATTCTATTTTTTCAATAACTATTATATTTTTCTATTAATTTGGTTGATCTTTCATCACAGGGAAATTTTGAGGATAAATTTATATATAAACTGGAAGTAGTTTTAACTAAAGAGAAGATCAAAACTTTCTATGTCTCAAGAAAAAGCTTTACTATTGGTCAAAAAATTCTTCTTTATTGCTCTAGATATAAACTGTTTC
This sequence comes from Erythroxylum gracilipes, assembly GCA_026413385.1. NCBI lineage: Eukaryota > Viridiplantae > Streptophyta > Magnoliopsida > Malpighiales > Erythroxylaceae > Erythroxylum > Erythroxylum gracilipes. Next base: position 7,395,159 of record JANZLC010000007.1, on the reverse strand, counting down.
CACATAAATTATGTCCTTATTGGGTTGATCCTTTTATGGTTACTAATCTTTCCTTATGGTTTAATTGATATCAAGACTCTAAAAATAGGGAAGAAATTGAATGTGAGTGGTTATAGACTCAAGCCTTGCCCTAAAGAATTTCAAGTGGAGAATGCAGAAGTTGTGATGAAGAAAACATACAGTTGAGCCAACAACAATAAACAACGTGTCGCTTTTGAGGTAACCCAAAGGTAGTTTATTCCTTTTCTTTTAAATTTTTGCATTTGTTGTTTTTGTTAAATATTTCATTTCTTACATTTAATATTATAATGGGGACAATGTAAGTTTTAATTATGGAGTTGGAGATTTTATTTATTATGTATGCTTTTAAGTTTTTTTAATTATGTGTCTAATATTATGTGTGTTTTTAAGTTTGTTTCTTATGTGTTTAAGTTCTTTTGACATGTTAAAACAAGTAAACAAACATTTTCTCTTTTTTTTATTGCTTATAATATTATGTAGTTATAATTAGAGAGTATATATAACTGAAAAATTCATAGCAACTTGGTATATCTTCTTACTTTTGTGGTTGGTCGATATGCATTTTCTTTAAAAGAGTAGTAACTAGTGGGTAGACATAAGCCAGTGAGATTTTGAGCCTTTTAGATTGACACATCCATATCAGTCTCATTGTCTTTTATTCATGTGTGACCTCTGTGACATATACATCTAAACTTTGCCTTGATTTTCTATTCAAAAACACCTTTTTTATCATATGTATTAACATGGAAATGATATAGGCATTCTTTGTTTTATAAACTACATTAGCCAAATAGCCTACCTAAGGACATGGTTTATCTTGTTGTTAAGCCCTTTGAGCTTCATTAACCTTTTTTTTGTGCTAACCACATTAGAAGTCTTTAACTTAACAAACAAAATGTCTTACCTAAGCCTTAAATATGGTAGTGATTATTGATGTTTGTGGATGCAAAATAGTATAAGTGTGGGGGTGTGCATATATGTAGGTTGGTTATAGTTGATGGAATGTGATTTCTATCTCTTATCAACAAATTCCATAATTGATGTAAAGAAGAAGAGAATAAAAGAAAAGAGGTTATTGAGGATGAAAATCTTTTTTTTTCAAAGTAATGCACGTTAGTCTTTCCTCATAAATTTGTATGAAATAGGTGAATTGATTATGATGCAAATAAGGGAGAAGTTGTTATGAAAAGTCAATCTTTATGGTTATAGTGTATTGTTCATCATTGTTTTTATGGGTGATCCTTCTAATTCCTTGTGCTTTATGTGGTTTGTGGTGTGAAAGCTTGAATCTATTTATGAAATATAATTTTTGCATTCATTATAGCCGACGGCCCCTGGTATTGATTAGATGTTAATTTCTGCACCTAATACTCCATTTGTAACACCCCTTATACGAAATCTACACCACTCACATAAATGGCAACCAATTTCCTCTACATACATTCGTGACATAATTTCTATTCAATGCTATACATATACACATTACAAAATTTCAAATCACTTAACATTATCATCTAAAAGTACATCTTTATATTCACATGATAATCCAAAAAGAAAACATACAATTTCCTTTACTCTTTTACATGTACAATCATCTTAAACCAAAACACATTCCAAAGGACTTTTACTCTTAGTTGTTGGCCTTGGTTCATGTAGATCTTCCTTGTACCTCCCTCATATAACCTGGACCTACACGGATTAACACCTGTGCTATGCTTGAAAGCTTAGTGGGGAAACACTTATTTTGGATGACCATTTATAGCAATCATCCGCTAAGCACACACATTCAGAAATATCACAACTCATATACCATAAATTTACATTCATGAACCAAACATTGATATTCAACACTCATTAATACAAATGCAAATGTTCAATAATACCAATTATTTATGTCCTCATGTTGTATTTCTTATATATAAATATTTACTTTACTTTATATGTTAGGCATGCAAATTCCCGTGGGTGTGGATAACAGGAGTTGTAGATATCTGAAGATGCTAAAACTGTCGATACTCGAAAGTATCAAACTATGGATACCTGAAGGCATCGAACTATGGAGACACCATATTCTCAAAATGAAGACACCATTGGTGTCAAACTGTAGCAGCTACATTGTAACCCCATAGGCATGCCTATCTATTTACCACCAAGACAATAGTGCAGGCACTATAACATTTCCTTTAACCATATGTCAATTTCATAATTCATATATTAACAAATCATATGATACATATTTCAAATCATAAAATCTGTATTTGTGTTCATACATGCGAGTCACAACTTACCACCATTAGGGTAGTATCAAAATCAAACTTGTATAATTATACCATACACACATGAATGATAAATATGCATATAAATCAATTATGTACATGTAAATTTTCTTTAGCTTACATTATGCTCAATCTTAAATTTCAAAGTTTAATCACCCAATTCACATATGCTAAGTCATATTTCATTTATTTCTAGGTATTTCAAAAGTTTCATACACATTAAAAAAGTTCGGATACTATTCGGTTAAAATAAAAAATAAAACAAACTCAAAATAGTGCAATTTCCTTCCCATCGTTCCCTGCCCATAATTTATACCTCCACTTGTTTGAAATTTTCATACAGAAAAAGTTTGAATTAGGTTTTTAGGTCTTCTAAATATTTGTTCCCCTATTTCTCTAATTTCCCAATCATGAAAAATCAAGTCATATTAGCTTCTAAATCATGATATATAAACCAAACATCACAAGCTGCTCCAAAATAGGGGCAGTATCAGGTCACCATTTTCGATCTCAATCCTTAGTGTTATAAAGCTAGAATTAAGTTAGAGTCTCTACTAGATATTTCTATTTCTATGTCTTAGTTTTCATATGAAACTAAAATCACCCAATTTAGAGGTCTGTAGGCTAAGTTATGACCCAAACAACGTGATTCGTTCAATAAACCTTAAACGAAATTCCACTACATAATCCTCTCTTATCATATTCAACCAATTTTATGCAAGATAACACCAAAATAACACAAAGGCATAATCCCATAAATCATTCCACATCCAAATGAATCTTTTTATCCATTCAAACATACATACAAAAAGAAATTAGACCTTGAAATTTGCCATTTTCCAATTATCTCTTCTTTTAGCACTCTTCCTTCTTTTCCCTTTTGGCTTTGCTTGACTCATCAACTAGAAACACCACAAATACAATTCTCAAATCCCAATTTCAACCTTATAATTCCAACTCTTCATGGGCAAAGTAAGAACGATGAGGATGAGAAAACAAACCATAAATTTTACCTTGATTTTCACCTAGGCTTAGCTTGATTCCTTATGCAAAATGATGTGATTAAGGAGATGGAATGGAGAGGAGATGAGAAGAGACAATTCTGCCCTACATACACGTTCCTCTTCCCACTCTTCTACTCCCCTCATGAATTTTCTAGTCTTAGACACATGTTTCAAATTAGACCACATGTTACAATCCTATTGGACCATGTGTTATAATTCTATTGGACCATGTGTTACAATCCTATTCGAAACACATGCTTTAATCTTATTGGTCATACATGCTTTAATCCTATTAGTCACACATGCTTTAATTCAATTAGTCCTGAGTTGATTTTAGAAAAATTGCACGTTAGTCCCTCTTCTTCCTTTAATTCCCACATTAGCATATAATTTCATCAATTAATTTCATTCTCATCCATATTTCACGTCTAGGTATGTATGTCCATGCCAAAATGAATAATTTACCCATTTACCCATCTTTTACATTAAGTGCCATTATGTCTCTTACTATACTTAGATGCCTTTAATTCGTTATGTTCCCTTCTTAATACATCTTAGACATGTTATAATACTTCCAGGGTATATGTTGGGGCCTTACACCATTGCTTTTGAACTATATGATCTAAATACTTTTCACTATAACCTTTAGTTCCATTACAGCCTAGAAAATTCCTTTGATTCATGGTTATGCAAGTGAATCTTTGGTGGTGGAGAGCTGAAACAATGTGCAAAGTCGTGGAATGTCTTAATCATGAAAAGTATTTAAGTGTGCATGTAGATTTATCTTATTTTTAAATACAAATTGTCAAAGTCTACCCTTAGATTGCTCAAGTTTTAAAGGGAATGATTATTAATTGACCATGAGTAAAAGAATTAAATGTTTAATTATTTACACGGCTTCAAAAGCTTTTTCCTCTTCTCTTTTGCCTATCTATTATTAGGGAATAAACAAAAGGAGGAAGCGTTTTGCTTTTATGTTTAATTTTTAGTTTTGCCCAAGGATGGTCAAAAATAATCTTAGGGGAACTTGATAAGTGCTTAATTGACTGTATATTTACTCCCTAATGCTTAGTGATTAATATTTTGTTAGGCTTAACATACCTATTTTGGTTCATAATTTTTTTAGGAACAAGTTAAAGGAACAAGAACCAAATGAGCTAAAAACATTTCCTTAATGTCATTCTATCATTGTTCGATCTTATTTTCCTTAGGAAAAACAAAAAGGAGATGATTGAGGGTGAAAATAGGATAAGGAATGTAAGAAATGGAGTCACTGTAACTTACACACCTATGTAGAGGTGCACACACCCATGTATATGACATAGACGATCGTGTATAGGACTATGTGAGTCAATGGCAGCATGTAAGAGTATGAATATTAAGTTTCAAGCAGCCCTGTAACCTACATGACTATGAAGGGACTTATATGGCCATGTATATTGGCCATGTAGCTCACTATAAACATCTATGTTCATAAATTTTCAAAAAATTGACATATAAGGCCACTTAGACACCCACGTAGCTGACTGTGTATTATTACGCAACCTTACTTTTAAGTATAAAATGGAATTTAAGAGGACAAAATTAAATGACGAGATTAGAGACTAAAAAAGAGGCAGATTCCTTTCCCTTTGGAGAGTTATGAGGGGCTAAATTTCATCTTTCCAATTCAAAAGGGATATCGAATTTGATAAATATGTTTGTGGATTAATTAAGCTAGTGATGTTGTTCTTAACTCTCAATTTAGGATTGAATATGTTATTATATGTTTAATGTTTTGAATTTATGTATGATTGATTTAGATAGGCCTACTAGACTATTCATGTATGGAATCATTTCCAAAATCTAGATTCCAATACATAATAATTGTAACTCTGATTCATTTATGGTGAACTAATGATAGAGCATCATTAGGGATAACATAACATAGGTTAAATGAGTAGAGCTTATGTGGTTTTTAATTAGATTAACCTATTCTCCTATTATATAATGTCACTAAATCTAGAGCGCTTATTCTTAGTTGTCTAATAATTAGACCTAATTACGAAGTTTGTTTTAAATAGCTACAACTTAAGGGATAATTGACATTAACTAAGCTTATTGTTAATCTACAATTAATAGTATCAAAGAGAGGTATGAGAACAACATGACCATTGATTGTTCACATTTAGATGACAGTCAAGATAGAATCGTGAACTAGACGTAGCAACTCGAAGACATCTCACGTCTGCGTTTCATACAGACGACGTTGTGCGTGAAAGCAGACATTTTTAGTGGAAGCAGCGGAGGTTTTAATAAGTGAACAGTATGCATGGCCAAGCTTATTAAATTGTCACATCAAGAGATAATAGAACAACAGTAGTGACAGAAAAGAGGAGGAGGCACTACAGGGGTTTCGACTGGGACAATTTTCATAGGGGTTGAGGCATTTTCTTGGGAGAGACCCATGAAGGGCTAAACATCCCGACACCGATTCGAAAATGACATCAGCACTGACGACCTGGGTTAATTGTATTTCTTTATTTTTGTTGTTTCTTTCTCTCATTAAGAATTGATTATGTTATCTTGTGTTGATTGAATTGGGTATTGTGAAAAGATTATTTTAATGCATTCATTGAATCATTTATTTGCAAACCCATTGCTAGAATTTAGATATAATTCATAATTGCTATATTAAAATTCATGTATAGCGACTAATGATTCGTAATCATTATGAATAACATGACCTAGGTTAAATGATGCATCATATGTGGTTGTTGCCTTGATTAATCAGTTTTCCTAATTCATAACGTTACTGCCTAATTAAATCTAGAGATCGTATCTTAAATTATTCGGTGGTTAGGTTTAATTAACAATCGTATCTTGATTAAACACTACCTAAAGGAAAACTCGGGTTAATTATTAACCCATGATTAATAGTTGCCAGGAGAGGTTTGAGAATAACAAATCAATGAAATATGTTTAAATAAGGGGTAGGTTGAGATTAAACTAAAGAACCAGGTCCCTATCAAATTCCCCACTTTTATCATTTTTTGCATGTTTTCTTTAATTTGTTTTCATTAGTATAGCTTCATTTTTATTTTCTTATTTCCAAAATCTAAAAATCCCCTTAACCTAAATACCGATTAATTTCATTTTAACAATTTTACACACTCTCTGTGGAATCGACCTAGACTTACCACTACTATTTTATTTTCATTAGCGTTACAACGCGTTGTCAATTTTTGATATTGTCAGGGAGTGTGGTATTTTAGTTTTTGTTTGTGATTTTAATTGGTATTTTGTATATATTTGTTCGTAATTGATTTCTTTTCGGTTATTTCATTATCCTTTCATTTTTCTATTTCATATTTGTGATTTTTTAAAAAAAAAATTCATCATGCATGAAAGTAATTTTTTCTTTAACTCTTACTTCAATCCTATAACCAAGGTTGGACTGATCAACCTAACTTTGGTTATGGATGGGCTAACCATCAGAATTACTTATATGATGGTTTGCATGAAATATAGCAATTCGCATGTGGACCAAAAGCTTCTTGTCAAAACGCAGGTACATCTTTAAAAGAATTGATGAATGTTATGATTGCTAACAATCTTCAATTTCAACAGGGAACGCAGCAACTTCAGGAGAGTATGCAACAACTTCAATAGAATACCCAACAATTCTAGCAGGAAATGAGGCATATAACGTCTAGAAACCAAAACTTGGCAAGCTAAATGGGTGAGATGGTAGCGAGGATCGACTACTTAGAATCACAAATGGAAGAGGAGCAGCCTTGTCAACCTGAGGTATACCCAATGGAAGTTAGTGCAAAAACCTTACAAAGTAATAAGGAGCTTGAGAATTTTGAGAGCATTACTCAAGGAGTTACTTGTGTAGAAGAAGCAGAGGAGGAGCTCGAAGTAGAAAAAGACATATCTTTTAGCTTGAGGTAAGTACTGAGTTCCATTTTATTCTTGAGAATGACTCTTCACCTTTACATAGCAGATTGGAGGAATTAAATGATGAAGAAAAAGGAGAAGAGACATTTGAGATCTTTCCGGAGTGTATGAACTCAATCAAGATTGAGAATCTAAGGATAGGGAAGATGCTGAATGGGGAAGATGATCAACTAAGGCCCTATCTGGAACAACCCTTCATGAAAGTGGCACTAACTGTAGTACTAGAAGATCACAATTTTGTCATGCGAGGAGAAGAAGGAGTCGAGCCAACGACTCTAAACAAAGGCACTTCTTGGGAGGCAACCCAAGGGAAGTGAATTTCTTTTCTTTACATTTTTGTAACTTTTTATATGCATATGTATTTTTGATTTTGTTTGTTCTACTTGTTTTAATTTTTCAATCAAAATGAGAGAAAGAATAAAATAAGCAAACAAACAAACAAACATTTTCTCATTTTTTGTTGCTTCTGAGATTATATAGTCATGATTATAGTGTGAATTGACTAAAGAATTTCATAGAAACTTTAGCATGTATTTTTACTCTTGTGAGTGGTCAATATGCATTACTTTTAGAAGAGTAGTGACTAGTGGTAAACAAAGCTGGTGAGATTTTGAGCCTTATTAGACTGACAACTTCATTTCAGTCTCATTGTCTTTTGATAATGTGTGACCTTCATGACTTGTACATCCTGATTTTGCTTTGAATTTGTATTCGAGATCATATTTTTATCACATGCATTAACATAGAAATGATTAGGCATTCTTTGTTTTCCAAACTACATTAGCCAAATAGCCTAGCCTATTGACATTGTTTTTTCCTTATTAACCCCTTTAAACTTTATACCTTTCCTTTTGTATAAACCACATTTTATGCTTTTAAACTTAACCAAATGTCTTACCCAAGTCATAAAGCTAGTGGAGCATTTGTGATTGGTGAGTTTGTGGATGTA
>JANZLC010000007.1:7367082-7377269 GCA_026413385.1 Erythroxylum gracilipes | reverse complement strand
TATAAGCCTTATGTCTTCCTAACTTAAGTAAACTTCCAACAATGCCCTTACACATTCTTATTCTTTCAATTTACTAACAACATACTATTTTCTTAATTTAATCTCAATTTATCCCTTTAATAACTTCTAATTCCATCAATCTAAGCAATAAATCTTCTAGCAATTGACATTCTAATTAAACGCTAACCCAAAACAGTTAATCAATCAGAAACTCAAAAATAAATTTGAAAATCATGCTTAAGCAATAGGAAAAAAAAATTGGGGCCAACAATCATCCTTCTTACTGATAACCTCTACAAATTGTTGGCCTGACTTATTATATTTAACAATCTTATTGAGTGTATATCTAAGCCCTCTTGATCTTTTGATTTGCATATTATGTTCCAGCTAACTCTTGTCGTATTATTTCCCATAGTTAATCCCTCCCACAAAAAACTTCTCAGTTTTTTATCAATTTCCTTTAACACACTCTTTGGTAGTGATATGAAGTTGATCTAATAGCTTGCTAAATTGCTCATGATTGTCTGGACCAATTGTAATCTTACCCTATAACTTGCAAACTTATTACTCCAATGATTGATTCTACCATCAAAGGAGTTTATTAATGGTCTACATTCAGCAATTGTGACTCTTTTCTATGAAATTTGTACCCCCAGGTACTTTATAGGAAGATTTCCATGTTACAACCCCATCTCCATAACTTTAGAAACAACTTCACTGTTAGTATTTGAAGATAGGTCAAAGAAGCTCTTGCTAAATTGCTTTTCAGACCTAATATAACTTCAAAGTTCTCCAGTAATTGCATGAGTACTTTGATTAAATGCTTTTCATCTAACAAATTGTCTACAAAAGTTAGATGTGTTACTTTGTTACCTCTGCATTTATGATGATACTAAAAATCTGAGCAATTTTCCACATTTCTTGCAATAGTGATTGATAGGATCTCCATGCATAACATAAACAATAATGGGTTTAGGGGATCCCCTCGCCTCAACCCCCTCTTAGCTTTTATCAGCTTGGTAGGGAGAGATCAGTCAGTTTTAGGTCCTCCTGAGCCTCCATAGGGTGACGTACCAATACCATCAGTACTTGGGGAGATGTTTCTAAAGCTTTCACATGATATGTTGAGATTGATGGATAGAGTGACCGTGCGTACAGCTCCCATAAAAGCTTTGAGAAAGCATGAGGTAGAAGAATTTGTGGGAGTGACTCTAGAAGAATCAAATAAAGCAGAATACTGGTTAGAGCAGACATAGAGGGTTCTGGATGAGATCAGGTGTCCACCCGAAGAAATGGTTACTTGTGTTATCTCTCTCTTACAAGGGCTAGCCTATGATTGGTGGAAATTAGTCCTACTTCATCCTTAACTGCCTAATCCTCTAACTTAGGAGTTCTTTACCCAAGAGTTCAAGAAGAAATATGTCACAAAAGCTTATAAAGCCGCTTAATGGAAGTAGTTCTTGAATTTGAGACAAAGAAACCTATCTGTGGCTAAGTATGAAAAGGAGTTCAGCCGACTCAGCAGGTATGCTCTAGAGCCAGTTCTGACAGAGGCCTTCTGATGTCAACAATTTGAGGATGGATTAAATTATTTCATCAAAGAGTATCTAGTGGCAGTAACTTCTCTACAATAGGTAAGCTATTATCAGCTGGTTAAAGTAGCTATCAGAGTAAAGAAACAAGAGATAGCTAAGAGAGAAAGGAAACAAAGGAGGAGTTTCTTTAGAGGTGGCTCATCTTTAGGTAAGAGAACCCAAGACTTGTAAGGTGTTCCCCTAATAGAACTAGTATATAGCCAAGCCACTAGAGGAAGACATCAAGGGCAGTTCACAACAACTAATATTGGTAGAGGCTTTTCAACCAAACAAGCAGATGGACCATCAAAGTGCCCATACTATACCAGGAGACATTGGGGCAAGTGCAGGTGGTTGACTAGGGTACGAACCATCTGATGGCTAATTATCTACAAGGACAAGACATATTAGAGCATCCCAGGGGAGTAGAGGGGCATCCAATGCACCTATGACATCTAGAGGATGAGGTAGAGGCAGAGGTAGACCAGACCAATATAGGGCCATTATGAGTATAGCATCTGAGTCTGTTGATCGTCCTGCAGCATCAACTAGTCAAGCACGGGCATATGTTATGAAGGCTTGTAAGTAACAGGATGCCCCAGAAGTTATAGTTGGTAATTTCTCTCTTTTTAATCTTGATATGCATGCATTGATAGATCCCCGTTCCACTCATTCATACATTTGCACTGGGGGAGTGTGTGATAGGATGTCATCAGTAGATCGCCTAGCCTATGATATACATGTGACTAGTCTGTTGGGCCATAGCGTATATATGAATAGAATGTATAGAGATTGCCTTATTATGATCCATAGGAAACTATTTCCTACTGATCTAATAGAACTACCTTTCCATGAATTTGACTTGAGGCATAGATTGGTTATCCAAACACCAAGGTATAGTTGATTATAGGTTACAAATAACTGTTCTCAAAGATTCTGATGGTTCAGAAACAATGCTGCATGGTATTCAACCTAGTCCTTTGACTAAAGTAATATCAGTCATGTAAGCAAGATGACTTCTTAGAAAGGGTTGTGAGGCATATTTGGCTTTAATACTTGATTCAAAAAGGGAGAAGGTGAATTTACAAGACTTACTAGTAGTAAATGAGTTTCCTGATGTGTTCCTAGAGGAGTTACCAGGTTTGCCACCTGGTACTGCTCCTATTTTAAGGCCGCCTTATAGAATGGCTCCTACAGAGTTAAAAGAGTTGAAAACTCAGTTACAAGAGCTTTTAGACAAAGGTTTTATCCGGCCCAGTGTGTCACTATAGGGAGCGCCAGTCTTTTTGTCAAAAAGAAGGACAACACCCTACGAATGTGTATAGACTATAGACAGTTGAACAAGGTGACTGTAAAGAATAAGTACCTATTACCCAGAATAGAAGATTTGTTTGATCAGTTGAAAGGTGCAGGAGTGTTCTCCAAGATTGATTTGTGGTCGAGTTATTGTCAACTTCAGGTAAAAGATGTAGATGTTCCAAAGACTATATTTAGGACCCGATATGACCACTATAAGTTCTTGATCATGCCTTTTGGACTAACTAATGCACTGACTGCTTTCATGAATTTGATGAATAAAGTGTTTCGACCCTACCTAGACCAATTTGTTGTGATTTTTATATATGATAGATTGATATATCTAAGGAATGAAGAGGAACATGTTCAACATTTGAGAATTATGCTCCAGAATTTGAGAGAAAATCAATTATTTGCCAAATTGAGCAAATGTGATTTTTGGCTAAAGGAAGTTTCTTTCCTCGGGCATATCATCTCTTAAGAAGGTATCAGGGTAGATCCTAGTAAAATTGAGGTAATTCTCAATTAGAAGCTGCCTTGGAATGTGAAGGGAGCGAGAAGTTTTCTTGGCTTAGCTGGTTATTATCGATGTTTTGTCAAAGGATTCTTAGTAATTGCTTCTCCAATCAGAAAGTTACTTTGGATAGGAACAATGTTTGAATGGAATAATAGATGCCAAACCAGTTTTAAGCAGTTAAAGAAGATGTTCATCGAAGCTTCAGTGTTGACATAGCCAACTCCTAGCAAAGAATATGCCATGTATAGTGATGATTCTAGGAATGGTCTGGGTTGTGTATTAATGCAAGATGGAAAAGTAGTGGTTTATGCCTCAAGGCAATTAAATTCACATAAGCAAAACTACCCTACATATGATTTAGAATTGGCAGCAATGGTGTTTGCCTTGAAAATTTGGAGGCATTACTTATATGGGGAAAGATGTAGGGTATACACGAACCACAAGAGTTTGAAGTACCTGCTTTTTTAGAAGGAACTAAATTTGAGACAATGGCATTGGCTAGAATTGTTTAAAGACTATGATTGCTTAGTTGACTACCAACCAGGAAAAGCTAATTTGGTCACAGATGCTTTGAGTAGGAAGTCTATTTCAACACTTTCATTACAACATAGTAGATGGACATTTGCACCAGATGGAGCTTTGATGGCTCAGTTAAAAGTGAGTCTTGACTTAAGACAGATGATAGTACATGCATAAAAAGATGATGCCAAGTTGCAACAAATTGTACAAACGGTGCAAGAAGGGAAACAGACAAATTTTATAATGAAAGATGACAGAAGTCTCTACTTAAGAGTAGATTATGTGTACCGGCAGTAAAGAACTTAAAGAAGAAGTTATTACATGAAGCCCATAATACTGTGTTCACCATGCATCCTGGGGGTAACAGGATGTATTAAGACTTGAAACAACATTACCGGTGGCTACGAATGAAGCGTGATGTAGTGGACTATGTGTCCAAGCTTGACTTGCAAACAGGTGAAAGCTGAACATCAAGTCCCATCTGGCCTATTAAATCCCATTTTAATTCCATAATGGAAATGAGATAATATCACCATAGACTTTGTTACAGGTTTACTCCTTACACAAAGAAAACATGATGCAGTATGGATCATAGTAGACAGGCTCACCAAATTAGCTCTCTTATACCTATTCAATCTAATTATTCTATGGATCGATTAACTGGGTTATATATGAATGAGATTATTCGGCTACATGGAGTGCCATTGTCAATTGTTTCTAATCGAGACCCACGGTTTACATCAAGATTTTTAAAAAGTTTACAAGTAGCTTTGGGTACTTAACTGAGCTTTAGCACAACCTTTCACCCACAAACAGATGGGCAATCTGAGAGAGTTATACAAGTGTTGGACGACATGTTTAAGGCATGTGTTATGGAATTTCTGGGCAGTTGGGATGGATTCATTCCTTTGATGGAATTTTCCTACAATAATGGTTATCAGTCCAGTATGGCATGGCACCATATGAAGCATTATATGGCAGAAAATGTAGAACCTCGTTTGTTGGACAGAGCTGACATAGTCAAAGCCATATAAGAGAAAGTGAGGGTTATTCAGCAAAGATTAAAGGCTGCAAGTGATAGAAAAAAATCATATGTTGATTTGAAGAGGAAAGATATTTAATATGCGGTAGGTGACAAAGTTTTTTTAAAAGTTTCACCCTGCAGAAAAGTGTTAAAATTCAGAAAAAAGGGAAAACTTAGTCCTATATTTATTGGGCCATATGAAATCCTTAAAAGGATTGGACCAGTGGCATACAGGTTGGCTCTTCCTATGGAACTATCCAAGTTGCACGATGTATTCCATGTCTTAATGCTACGAAGGTACCAATCAGATGATTCGCATGTGTTACCCTTACAAGAAATAAAGATCCAATTAGATTTCTCACATGATGAAGACCCAAGAAAATTCTAGCTAGAGAAGTGAGACAGTTAAGGAATAAGAAAATTCCTCTTGGAAAGGTGCTCTGGCAACATCATGGCATTGAAGAGACGACTTAAGAACCTGAATCGATGATGAGAATTCAACACCTGTAGCTATTCAATACAGGTATGAATTTCGAGAATGAAATTCTTTTTAAGGGGGAGAGAAATGTAAGGCCCCAACATATACCCTAGAAGTATTATAGCATGTCTAAGGCGTATGCAGAAGTGAACATAACAAATGAATTAAGTGCATCTAAGTATAGTAAGAGACATAATGGTACTTAATGTAAAAGATCTAGGTAAATGGGTAATTTGTTAGTTTCGGCATGAACATACCTCTATAATTTTGCCATATCTTGGTTTGTAAACCTCTAAATTAGATAATTCCAATTAGAAATTAATCTAGAGACATAGATCTAAAACTTTAATCAAGGAACCAAAATTTTTTTGTGCCTCTAAGATCTTTGAATTCTAGCTTGAAGCTGAGTTATGGTTGTTGTCCCTGTTTTCAAACAGCCCGTAATATTTTGGGTATAACTCCCGGAATAATTAACCAAATTGAATGGAATTTATTACATTAGAAAATTAAAACATAGGGGAATGTTTATAAGACTTTAGTACAATGTGGGAAGTAAAGAAAGAAGAAGGACCACTATGCAATTTTTCTAAAGTTAACACATGGACCAATTGGATTAAGACATGTGTGACCAATAATAATAAAGCATGTGTGCCCAATAGGAATTAAGCATATGTGTGAATCTTGAAAATTTTGGAATGGTGATATGGAGAGGGGAGATGCACAACATTTCGGGAGTTCTAAGTTCAGATCTTTCTCCTCTCCAATTTACCTTCTTCATCCCATCATTTTTCATGTAAGAAATCAAGCCAATCTTAGGTGGAAATCAAGGTAAAAGTTAGGGATTTTCTCTTCACCTTTATCTCTTCTTAATTTTCTTACGAGGGAATGAAATTATAAGGTTGGAAGTGGGATTGAGAGGTATATTTTTGGTGTTTCTAGTTGGTTATTTAAGCAAAGCCAAAGAGGAACGAAAGGAAAGGAAATAGAAGACCTACTTTGTCAATTTTGAGGTTTAGGACTACACTTAGTCTAGTTTCTCTTTATGTGTATGTTTTAATGGTTATAAAGATTCATTTGGATGTGGAATAGTTGTTGGGATGATGCTTTGGTTTTATATTGCATATAATTGGTTGAATATGACAACAGAGTACTGTGTAGTGGAATTCTGTCTAGGATTTGTTTGAGTTAGTCACATTGTTTGAGTCATAACTCAGCGTACAGAACTCCGAATTGTGTGATTTTAGTTGACTATGAAACCTAAGACATAGAGATAAATATCTCCAGAAGGGACTCTGACTTAATTCTGGCTCTATAACCTTAGAAATGGAGATCGAAAAAGATGACCTGATGCTGCCCCTAGTTTGGAGCAGCTTGTGATTTTTTACCTATATTTCATGATTTAGAAGTCTAAATGGTTTGATTGTTAGTGCTATAGAAACTATAGACATAAAGGAAAAATTGTCTAGAAGACCTCAAAACTATGATCGCGCACAGTAACTGGAAGTCCTAATACTCCTAAGGCCAACTTCCGTTCACCAAACCAAGGTTCATGTCGTGTAGTGATTGTGGACAAGTACAAAATGCGAAGAGTAGACGGTTGATGTATCAAACTTAACCCTATCTTTCATAGCATGCATTTCCATCCATGTCGCAACTGATTCAGTAAGCTATGTGTTTGGTGCATGCCTTTTTTTGACTTTTTCTATATGCATATTAAGGAACAAGTAGTGGTATGAATGGAGAGAGTGTTATCACGACTGTGGCATTGTTTGTGGCATTGTTTTTGTTTTAGATTTCTACCACATCTTATCTGAACCTTTATGAATGTATATGAAAATTTTCAAACACCTAGAAATAAATGAAATAAGACTTACCACATGTGAATTGGGAGGCTAAACATTGGAATATAAGATTGAGCATAATGCATTCTAAAGAAAATTTACATATACATAAATGATTTGTATACATATTCATTACTCATATGTGTATAGTATGATTATACAAGTCTGATTTTGATACCCTTCTAATGGTGGTAAGCCATGAATTGCATGTATAAATGAAAATATAGATTTTATGACTTGAAACATATTTCATATGATTTGTTAATACATGAATTCTAAAATTTGCAAATAGTTAAAGGAAATGTTATAATGTCTGCTCTATTATCTTGGTTGTGGATAGATAGGCATTCCTATAGGGTTACAATGCAGCTACTATAGTTTGATACCACTGGTGTCCACAGTTCGATACCTATACCTTCGGATATCCACAGTTTGATATCTTCAGATATCCACAACATTCTTTATTCACACCCACAGAAAATATGATGGGCTAACACAGAAAGTAAAGAAAAGAGATATAAATAAGAAATATAATATGACAACATAAATAATCGGTATATGAATGAGCATTTGCATTTGTATTTATAATTTGTATCATTGAGTTTTGAATATTGATTACTAGTATCAATGAGTTGAACCTATTATAAATGATTTGTATATATATTCATTACTCATACGTGTATAGTGTGATTATACAAGTCTGATTTTGATATCCTTCTAATGGTGGTAAGCCATAAATTGCATGTATAAATGCAAATATAGATTTTATGACTTGAAACATATTTCATATGATTTGTTAATATATGAATTGTGAAATTTGCAAATGGTTAAAGGAAATGTTATAGTGTCTGCTTTATTATCTTGGTTGTGGATAGATAGGCACGTCTATAGGGTTACAGTGTAGCTTCTACATTTTAACACCATCAGTGTCCACAGTTCGATACCTTCAGGCATCCATAGTTTGATATCTTTAGATATCCACATCACTCGTTATCCACACCCACAGAAAATGAGCTGGCATAACATAGAAAGTAAAGTAAAGAGATATAAATAAGAATTACAATATGACAACATAAATAATTGATATATGAATGAGCATTTGCATTTGTATTGATAATTTGCATCATTGAGTATTGAATATTGATTACTAGTATCAATGAGTTGAACCCATTATAAATGATTTGTAGATATATTCATTCCTAATATATGTCTAGTGTGATTATACAAGTCTGATTTTGATACCCTTCAAATGGTGGTAAGCCATAAATTGCATGTAAAAATGCAAATATAGATTTTATGACTTAAAACATATTTCATATGATTTGTGAAATTTGCAAATGGTAAAAGGAAATGCTATAGTGTCTGCTCTATTATCTTGGTTGTGGATAGATAGGCATGCCTATAGGGTTACAGTGCAGCTGCTACAGTTTAACACCACAGGTGTCCACAGTTCGTTGCCTTCGGGTATCCACAGTTCAATACCTTTGGGTATCCACAGTTTGATATCTTCTGATATCCACAACACCCATTATCCACACCCACAGAAAATGTGTTGGGCTAACACAGAAAGTAAAGTAAAGAGATATAAGTAAGAAATACAATATGACATCATAAATAATCACTATATGAATGAGCATTTGCATTTGTATTGATAATTTGTATCATTGAGTGTTGAATATCTATTACTAGTATCAATGAGTTGATCCCACGAAGATAGTGATTATTAGTAATTACCTTTCTCCTATTATTTAACCTAAGGATTGATTTTGGATTTTAATAAAGAAAATTAAAACTTAAGAAAATAAAATAAAATAGGCAGCAATATTGAATATTAAGATGAAAGAAATCACTTAGAAAACAATCAATATTAGGAATTAGTGTCTAGGTAATGAATCCCCCTAAAACCATTAATTAATTACCCTTTTGTTATGTAATTGTTTTATTGACAATTGGGCCGTGAAGATTCCTAGAACAAAAACAACAACAATACCTAGTAGAAATCTACTGAGATGCAGGGCCTGTGGAGGTCTAGTAGTATGCAATCTTATCCCTAACTAGTAGAGGGGTTGTTTTCAAATCACCCACATAAATGAATAGAAAACAAACAAACAAACAAACAAATAATAACAAATAAAAGGAAAAACCAATAATAAATAAAAATAAAAATAAATAGATAAAAATAATAATAAGAAGAAGAAAAAATAAATACAATAAAATAACTAATATATAAATAATAAAAATAATACTAATACTAATACTAATACTAATACTAATAATAATAATAATAATAATCGTACTAACATTAATATTCATGAACATACTAATAATAATAATAGAAAAACTAATAAATAATAATAATAATAATAATAATAATAATAATGCGTAATTACCATTTAGTTAACTATAATAGGTAAGAGTTAAAAAATATAAGAGGATTACCAGGATCTCTTTACAAGGGATCCTTTACTTGAATCCTAACACGCCAAAATTTCCGATTGTGGGTCATGTCCTCAATAAGTTCCAATGTTCATATTTTTTTAATCTCTAAGTACGATCCTCTCATATCTTTTCACTGGAGCGTCTAGGTGTCTCCTTTTAATATGTCCAAATCACCTAAGCCTTGTCTCTCTTAATTTGTCCCTTATTATTATATTCCTTACCTTATCCTTTTTAGTAAGGTTGCATATCCAACGGAGCATCCTCATCCTCGTTACCATTAGCTTATGACTATGAATTTGTTTGACGGGTCAACACTCTGCCCTATAGAGCATAGCTTGTTGGATCCCGTTTCCGAAGTCCAACCTCTTGACAAACATGTCATCGTACTTATACGTGGTTCTTGCTTAACATAAAATCTCATGTTTTTTTTCAATATCATGCATAATCAAAATTCTTATCTCAACCTAATCCATAAACAAGTTCCTATTCCTCTCAACAT
>JANZLC010000007.1:7346619-7364079 GCA_026413385.1 Erythroxylum gracilipes | reverse complement strand
AACCATTTCTTACACATTCAAAGCTTAAAATCACTCAAAACCAAGAGATTTAAGCATTACTTACTTGATTGAAGCTTTTAAACTCCAAGATCTTGCAACCATAGCTTCACCTCTTCTTCTCTTCTTCTTCTCCTCCCCTCGTCGACGACTACCTCTTCTTTTCTAACAATTCTCTTCTTTTTATTTTCTTTTTTATACTCTTCAACTGTGCAAAGTCCATTTTGCCCTTAACCTCAAACCTTATAACTTAAAAATCCTAAGTGTCATGCCCAAAATGCCCTTATGCATTTTTACAACATAGACATAAATAATTAACTCCCACAAATTATTCCATCAAACCTCATAATTTATTTCATTCATGCTTAATCAAAATCTAACCAAAACAATTAATCATCCCGAACCTAAAAAATAATTGAGATCACGCTTACTTCATCAAGAAAAAGGATCGGGGTCCAACATAGCTAGCCTAAATGCTAAATGATAAATTTTGCCTTTAAGCTTAAGTGGTATCTTGTCACATAAAACTCTTAAAGTACCCATCTATTGCAACCACCCTAATTTAATCTGATGAACTGTCTTAATCAATTTCTCCATTGTTCTAGATGATAGATCCTAAATATTTAAAACACTCCTCATGCGGTATAACTTTTGAACCAATCTTGACCTCCACATCTGTAACCACTTTATATCCCGAAAAGTTACACTCCACGTTCTCAGTTTTAGTCCTACTCACTTTAAAATCTTTTGATTCTAACGTATCCCTCTAAAGTTCAAGTTTGGCATTAACACCCTTTTTTGTCTCATCCACCAAAATTCCTATCATATGCTAATAGCTCCCTCGAGTCTACTAACAAATAATCCTAAGTTTAACAACCGAATTACTCAAGTTAAAGTTTATAGGATTGCTTTACCGATTTGTGAATTCTTCTATTAGGTTTGACCCTAATCTAGAGGATTTATGTCGACTTATCTCTAAGTTTGCAATCAACTTCTTTCAATTATGGTAGATCTATTCATACACAAGATTTCTCAATCTTTATGCTATTTCAACTAATATTTTAGATCTATTAGAACATATATTCAATACATAATTGAATCATAATAAATCAATCAAAACTATAGCGTTAAATAAAAGAATCAAAAGATATTATTATCTCAAATAGAGTTCATCATACCTAGCACTAAAAAGCATTTAGTTATACATAATAGACAACGAAATCAAACATAAACTAGAAGAAAAACAAAATAAAAAAAAGAGTTCATAATTCTAAATCTCCCTTTCTCTTCTATCAAATGTTCTTGTAAGGTAGAGGTTTGATGTTATAATATATTAGATCTTTTGATGATTTCTTCGCATTCTCCACTTCTCTGGATTAATATCGTCCCTTTTAGATGTTCTCCACATTTAGAATCATCTCCAAAAGTCTACTCCCCTATTTTGCTTTCGAGCACATCTTTTTATAGTAATTTTAAGGTTAAGATATACAGTCTAATACACAAGCTTGTACTAGACTGGGTATAACTCAAAATCTCTAGCATTTGCAATTTTAAATGGTTTAAGCACTTACACGACTAGATACATGACCATGTATCCCTTCTTTCCTTCAAATCTTCGTTTTATGATGAGTTTTCACTCGAATTCTTCTTCGTTTGGTCCATGAAAGCAATTATAACCTATAAAGCAAATTAAGTACCAAATATATAATAAAGTATAAAATATCAAGAAAAAATACATCAAATATGGGGTATAAATATGATTAATTATGCATCTATCAAGAAACTATTAGTAATTCCAATCACTAATGGTAACACATCCTTCCCCGACCAGTAAAACTCAACCATATTGATGACCATTGTTTTTATCCATCCCACCAATGATAGTAGAGACAACCATTATTGCACAATAGGTCCAGTTGCTATAACTAGATTAAGCAACACATCAACAAGCAACTCACATAAGCCATTTTCCATATTCAATATCAATTGCATATGACAGTCGTGCACAAACTAAACCAACACAACCTTACTATTTATGAATAACAATAAAGATGAGAGCTTATTTTACTAAGAGAATGATGGGGTGGGGCCTCTAATCTAAACTATTCAAATTCTAAAACAATTAATTAGATAATTATTAAATTTTAGTAATTAAGGTTTTTGGGTTTTTTAAATTATAAATTTATTGTAACCATTTATGAATTATTGGTTTTAACTAAATTTAATTTGATTGTAGGTTAACAAGTTATTCATAAATCAAACCTAATATAATTTTAGGATTTAAGGTGTGTAACATTTGCAGTTTCAATTCCAAAATTCTTATTAATAGCAATCAAATATTTGTATCAAGTTTTATAATTAAAGATAACTCTAATACTACTATTTTAAAACTAGAGTGGGACCGATCTAGCATTATATTTTGGCCAAGAATTTTTCAAATTAATAATAATTGAGAAAAACGGAACACTCTTCCTAATCACTTTAAGATGATGAATCATATAGTGATCACTTAACTACTTCTGTATAGTTTTTGCTATATCTAATAATTACCAATTGCGTTATCCTTAACTATAATAGGTCAAAATAATATCAAAACATAACAATCTCTATATGAGATTCTTTCAAGATTTCAAGTCAAAGAATCACTTATACAATTATCACAATGAGAATTTTAGTGAAATGTATTTCTTAAATGAAATCAATTTAGTGAGCTTGTTCTCTAAAAATCACTTGTATGTTTGTTTAATTATTTTCATACTTTAATCTATGAGATTAACTACTTTATTCATAAAAAATAAACACAACTTATGATAATCTTTTTATACTCTATTAATGTTCAATCTTAACAGAATAATGCCTATGAATAATTTAGAGATAATATATAAATGTAATATGAATCTCACTATTTAAGTAACCATATTACTAAATTACAACAAATCGATTGTTTATACAGCATAAACCAACAAGTGTTATATAATAAGTATTATGTATTTTATTAATCATACGTATTATTAAAATTTTAATAAAAATAATATTTTGAATTGAGTTAAAATTTTCTAAGTACATAAACGAAAATTTTCAAAAGGTTGGAGACTTTCATCCCTGTAACTTGTAAACTAATTTCATACGCACGTCAATTTAGTAGACAGGACATTAACCCCATTTGGTTAATGGAATAGGAAGAAAAGTGAACACCCTTTCCATTTTAACACTTTGGTATCACATGCAATGCGCTCCAAGCTGGCAGCAGTCACATGCATGGAACACGCGAGAATCAAACACGTAACCGCCCTCTAAGTTACGAAACTAACGCCGACCCCGCGGCTTCCCATCAACTTATGCTAATATCACGCCACCCAAATTGTAACATCTCTAGACTGTAATGAAAATATAAAATCCAAATCCAAAAATAAAAGATACACATCACTTATTCTATAAGGCTAGGGATAGTTATTAATAAAATAGATTGAATAAAATAGAAGGGGAAGGTTTTACATTACATCTTATTTTATCTTAAATAGTAAAAATAACTAAAATAAGTTATTTTTGATTTAAAAGTTTAGTATGAAACGTAAAATAATAAATAACATTTTATTATATTACATTATGAACTCTTCTATTCTTTTTAAATAATAATTTTTTAATATTATATTTATTTACATATCATTTTATAGAACTAACAATATAGAATTCATATCATTGCATATATATTTCAAACAGTTAAAATCAATGTAAAATTATAAATTTAATCTTTTGAAATTCATTTGTTTAAAGTATTATGTATGAGAGAAAACTTTTAATACTATACACATAATCACAATGAAATGAAAAAAAAAATAGTTAATGAAACTAAAGGGGATGACAACGGTTTGATGATTGAGTTTAGATAACATGTTACTCTATTTTATTTAAAATAAGTGTCGTTTTAGAGGAATGCACATTTATTAAGAAAGTTAATAAAATATCTGATATATCCATTAATTATATATTAAAATATTTTAAAAATATAATCTGTGTAATTAAGATGTAAGAAAAATTAAAAGATAATATTAAAAATAAAATCATAAATATGTATAAAAATTACAAACGATATTTATTTTAAATAATTAAAATTTTTTTAAAACGAAACTTTTTTAAATAAAAGGGAGTATTAGATAGATATTTACGAAAACATGATATTAAGAGGATAATGGCTTGACGATCATTGGATCGCGACATGGTACGATCGCATGACCATGCTTTATTATATCCTTCACTGAGGATCCGTTTTTGGCTTTCGAGCTATCTCTGGATCCCATCCTCGATTTAGAGCAAATCTCTCTCTCTCTCTCTCTCTCTACGCCATTCTCTAAAATAGGAAAAGACCAGTCGGCGCTGTTTCTAGCTTCGGTTTTGGTCTCATCCAACATGTGTTTTTCTTCGCTTTTTCAACGGTTCTACTTAATCCCCTTGCACCTTTTTATCGCGTCAGGTCTCTAACTCTGTCAATCTTCCCATGGAGTCTCTCCACATTCGTCAAGTTCTCTCCTTCCTATCTTTTTCGAATTTAACGCATACCCATCTCAGTTTTCCACCTACAACATATTTGTCTTCTCCTTCCTTTTGGAAAGAAAGGTGTAAAAATAGTTCCTTGAAGATTGTAAGATCAGGTATAGGTTTGCATGTCGATTCAAAATATGGTTCATTTTCCGCTGATGCTGTTAAAGATGGAAAAGGCCTTATATTGGATACAGAGCGTGATGATTCTGGCGCTGTTATTGGATTCAACTTGATTCTCGAGTCTGGTATGTTCATTATTCGCATCCCTGAATTGCCATTTGTTTTTCTTTTTTACTTTCCAACAATGTTTTTTAACATGAAAAAAGATTAATGATTCTCGGCTTTTAGTCTTAATTTTCTTGTTCGCTATAATCGTTGATCATTGGTTTTCCTTTTCTTCAGTGTTTACGGTTGCATGTGAACTTTTATGACTCAATCTGTTAAAAGTGCGGTAAGAGGATCATCTGTTTAATAAAAAAATACTGCTGTAGACGGGTCAGGTAGTGTGATAATGGAACTATTATAAGCTTGTAGCTAATAATGGAAGCACCATCTAGATGCTGGAGGCCAATGAATCGATTTATATGAAACTTACTGTCAGGGTTAATGTTGTAATTCACTAACTGCGGAAATCAAATTCTAAGGCCACTTAGCTTGGACCTTACAGACCATGTCAAATTTGGTTTTCAGCATCTGCCTAAGACTAACCCCACTGAAACATACCAGCATCGAAGAGGAAAATGATCACATTTGGGTCTTCATTGGTGGATCTTTAGATGAGTTTAATTTATATTAATTATCGGATTTCGGGATAATATTAATTCTGCTTAAAAAGTTATCAAATGCCATTGAAATTTTGGCAGTTTAGTTGCTCTGCCTTCTAGAGTTGAGTCATGAAATCAAATATCACGTTATTATCCTGAAAGATATCTTTTCTTTCTTGAGAAAGGGTTCTTAAATGTCTCTTTTCTACACCTTTTATTTCTGGTATGCAGCTCTCTCGACATTTGAGTTTAACCAGCAAGGTGATTGGTCTTGTAGTCATGAATTTTATTCTTATAGTTAACTGACACTATTATATGCTCTAAGATTTTCAAATTTCTGCTTTATATTATTCATTTCATTATTTTGAATCAATCAAAACTTTGTGTTGTGAATATATGTCCAAAGTTGGGTAGAACTTAAAGTTTTACTCCCTTCTGCAGCATTGGCAGGATCCGATCATCATTTTAACATGTTGGATGAATATCCTAGGAAATAGAATTTATTTTAGGAAATACAAGCCTGATCTTACTTCAATATCATTTGTGTTCTTATATAGATTTCTAATGACTTCAAAAAATGCAAACTAGGCAGAAGATGCATTGGAATAGGATAGTGGAAGCTCACGCTGCAATTCTTCATGCTAATAAACTTTTATGATAGTAATGGTTTATCATATTTCCTGCAATAAATCATAGTTCTTTCAAATTTGCAAAAAGGATGATAATATTACAATATATAGCTTACTGTTGTTGACAATTTCTTATATTGATTTTCATCATATTTAAAGACCAAGAGCTCATTGCATGCTTTATCAATATAGTTTCAGGTGGTAGCAAAATTAATGAACCTTGTCAGGATGTGTCCACTGATAGGATGGAAGAAATTGAGAACATCAATGGTAAAGAAAAAGAGAAGGCGAGATCAAAGCACAATATTGTATTTGTTACTGCTGAAGCCGCACCATATTCAAAAACTGGTGGATTAGGGGATGTGTGTGGATCTTTGCCTATAGCGTTAGCCAGCCGAGGACACCGTGTGATGGTTGTCTCTCCAAGATATTTGCATGGGAGTCCTGGAGACGACATATTTGCTAATGTTTCAGATTTACAGTGTCGGATAAAGGTACCTTGCTTTGGCGATGCTCAAGAGGTTTGTTTCTATCATGAGTACCGGAAAGGTGTTGATTGGGTGAGTATATCCATCTGCATCTTGTCTATGAATTTTGAGGACATCTAACATCTGTCTAGAAATTTAAAGTATGCATTACTTTTCTCCCTCATATGGGGTGAGGAGTGAAGCATTCCCAAATCTAGCTCTTATTCATTCTCCACAAGTAGTATCCCCATCCCCTGGGGCTCTTACAACAATTATTATCTTCTATGTCTTTCTTAGGTATTTGTTGACCATCCTTCATATCATAGGCCTGGAAACCCATATGGAAATGGTCACGGTGCTTTTGGTGATAATCAGGTGCTTTGGTTGTTCATTCATGCTGCTGGTTTCAGTTTAACATTAATTTTTGATTGTCAGAGAATGATAAGATCTTTTCTGATCTGGCTTTACAGTTCCGATTCACTCTACTCTCCCATGCAGCGTGTGAAGCTCCTTTAGTGCTTCCACTTGGAGGTTATACGTATGGAGAAAAATGTTTGTTTCTCGCTAATGATTGGCATGCTGGTCTGGTTCCAACGTGAGTTTTCTTCCAGGACAAGTACATCTATTTGCCTTATAGTCTTATAGCTTTAATTGCCAAGTGCTGCAATACGAAAAGTTATAAGCCTCCTGGTACTTTGTCTTGTTGTGAATGACAATCACCTTGTCTTAAATGCAGACTATGCTTGTGTTTTGATAGACTTTCACTATCTGATTACACATCCTTACAAGGATTATTGAAAGTTTGCTATTATATGAATAGTGATTACATAGATGCGAATTAACTTATCTTCACATGCTTTATGGTTCAGACTTTTGGCAGCGAAATATCGGTTACATGGAGTTTATAAGGAGGCTAGGAGTATACTTGTGATTCATAACCTTGCACATCAGGTTTATGCTTATTTGATCTTCATGATTGATGCATGGGTGCTGCATGATTCTAAAATCAGTTCTATATATATATATATATATCTGATGATTTAATTTCCCTCTCTGTTTAAGGGAGTTGAACCTGCAGCTTCTTACGAGAACTTTGGATTGCCTTCTGAGTGGTATGGAGCACTAGAATGGGTGTTCCCCACATGGGCAAGGACTCATGCTCTTGACACAGGTCAAGCAGTTAATGTGCTGAAGGGTGCTATTGTGACTGCTGATCGAATACTTACTGTGAGCCAGGTCATTAGTGTGTATTTGCATTCTGAGTAGTTGCAAGTATTTTTTATTTAGAAGTGTATGTTTCACTGACTTGGTTTCTTAGGTTTTTTGAATTTTTTAAATCATACACATTATGATTCATTTATATTTGGCACTAATTCCATCTTACATGCTTACCAATTTTCCATGATGCATTTGTCAGTAATGTTGTTTTGGTTAAACACAGGGTTATGCTTGGGAAATAACCACTGTTGAAGGTGGATACGGCCTGCATGAACTATTAAGCAATAGGAAACCTGTTTTGAATGGTAAATTTATGGTTTTAAGAGTTTCAGTTTGTAGGAATGAAATCTATGCAATAATGCATCACTCGGTGGATTTCATGTTATGATTTCTTCTCTTCCTCAGGGATCACAAATGGCATAGATATTTTTGATTGGGACCCATCATTGGATAAGCATATTGCTTCTCACTACACTGCTGATGATCTTAGCGGAAAGGTGATAAGATCTCATTTTTATCCAATGGGCTATTCTGGAACAGTTGTTTCCTTACTTTGTTTATTTACAAGTTGCAGATGCAGTGTAAGATTGCTTTGCAAAAGGAACTAGGTCTTCCTATTAGGCCTGATTGCCCATTGGTAAGTTATAGGGTTTTATGTGCAGAGATCGAATAAAAAAATCAATGCTTTTCTTAATTAATCATTGGATATGGATTTTTTAGATTGGATTTATTGGGAGATTGGACTACCAAAAAGGCATTGATTTGATCCGCTGGGCAATTCCTGAGCTTATGCAAGACGATGTGCAATTTGTAAGTTAGTGTTGTATAAACATGTTCTGCTTAAAATGTTAGATATATTTTTATATATTGAGGTTATTTGTCCTGCTTTGTTTTTTTACCTTAAATTCTGAAATTTGAAACGGAAAGATTATCATTTTCTGTGTGGACATCACTCCATTTTACATAACTTGTTCCAAAAATACATCTTGAATCATATTGAGGCTCATTTTGTCTCACTACAGTGTATTGAAGCTTGAACATGCTCAAGCTGTTGCTATGAGGGCTGTGATATGCATGCCTGAATATGCATATGGTTGTATATTTTGTCTGTGAGGAATTTGGTCTAGGGTAGGATGCATGGAGCTCAGCCCATTTGCAAATGTTTCTAGTTAGGTGTTCCATTTACCTTTAGGATAACTGAAAACAGGCAATATATTTCAGGTCATGCTGGGATCTGGGGATCTACTTTATGAAGACTGGATGAGATCAGCAGAATCAACTTATAGAGACAAGTTCCGTGGTTGGGTTGGCTTTAATGTTCCAATATCTCATAGAATAACTGCCGGGTAATCTCAGATTTCTGTTGATGAAATATGCATTGGTGAAAGTAATAACTTTACTAATCGAGTTTCTGCAACAAACAGCTGTGACATTCTGTTGATGCCCTCAAGATTTGAGCCCTGTGGACTAAATCAATTATATGCAATGAGATACGGTACCGTTCCCATAGTTCATGGTACTGGAGGACTTAGAGTAAGTGACACTGTTCAGACTTGAAGAAATACTTCCCCTTCGCTTCAAAATGCCTAGTTGTATTGAATGACATTTTCTTCCAGGATACAGTACAGACTTTCAACCCATATGTGCAAGGTGGTACTGGTGAAGGCACAGGGTATGTGGTTTCACTAATTTGAATCCTCTGGTTCTTTAAAGGAGTTTTCCTTCATTTCAATTCTTAAAAGCAAAGAAATTATTGCTTGGGTGGTCTCAAATTTAGTTCTGCAGTTCATAAAATGAATATGTGTGTGTGTTTTTGGTACGTTCTATCTATGATGCAAAAGCAAAGTGCTTTGTTATATATTTTCTCTTCAAACTAAGAAGAACCTGATGATCTATTTTCCTTGAATTTGTTGATTACAACTCATCCAAGCGAAGTTCTAGATCTTTTGTAGTTATTTACGCTTTACTTGAACATAAATCTTCCTAAGGTCTTGTTTCCTCTAAATAATCATCTTTTTGAAGTGCTTCCTTGGAATGCATTAACAGGTGGATATTCTCTCCACTATCAAAGGAAAGTATGATCGCGGTCAGTACTCTTTCTTAAACCTGTTTGTTTTTTTTTCTTTCGTCTTTATTGATAAACATTTCGCAGGTTATAGGAATTGTTCCTTGGATCCACACAATATTCAATAGGAAGTACTTTTGATATTTATTTTCGACAAATGACCCATTGTAACGATTGAAACCTTTCCATGTATTAGGTGGTTGGGTTGATCGATTTTAACATTATGCATTACATTGCTCATTTATCTGCCATTCTTTTATTTTCCTAATGGAGAAGTTTAGGTGTGTTCTCCACTGGTACTGCGGAATCATGATCCTTCATTTCACAAGTTGGCTTTGTAAAAGAAAACAGAAACTTGGATACAAAGAAAATGATTCACAAATGGGGAGACACGGGGGCCAAATTGGCTACCTTATCACGGCGACCTCCATTTAACATTAGCTATCACAATAGATCCAATTTTTAATCTGCTTTAGGCTTTTGATCAAACTTTATATCTCTTCCATTTCAATAGCTGTTTGATTTTCTTAATTGGATATCTTATGGGTGACGTTTTCTCAGGCTGTGAGAACTGCTATCATGACCTACAGAGATCACAAATCATCTTGGGAGGGAATAATGAAAAGAGGTATGACTAGGGATAGCACATGGGAAGCAGCTGCCAAAAAATACGAACAGGTTTTTGATTGGGTTTTTGTTGATCCACCGTATATTAGATAAGATATAATGAAAGATGGGAGAAGGTAAAAAGATGAGAGATGAGAAAGTGAAAGAAAATGATGAAGATGGTGGTGGAGGATCTGAGCTCTTGGTGGCTATGGAGAATGTATTATTACCAACAGAAATGCCAGAAATGCTTGCTTCATTGCCATTGCCATTGCCCTAGCCTGAGAGTGAAGACTTTTTACTAAGGTTTGTTTTGTTTGCTTCAAATTCCATTGGCATTTAGTGGATATTTGGGCCTCTGTAGTATGGTAGTTGCAATAACTGTTATAAGCAAAAGCGTTATGACAATCACTCCCAAACTGCTGCTTAGAGGTGGATTGGTGAAAGGGCAAGTTCATTATTTGTTTCTTTTCAATTGAGTGGGTACAGGAGTTTATCCGAGAGGTAGAGATGAAAAATGAGTCATTAAGTGGCTTATTGCAGTATTTAATGTTGTCTTACTCAGTGCATTGAATGCTTCTTATACATTTCAGCAGGATATGTTAGTTGAATTACATTGTTACAAGTTTCTTTGTTTCTAGTCTAATCCAGAATTTGCAGGATCATGTCCAATCCTTTAACTTCATAGCTCACCCATATGCATTAGCACATTGCAAAGCTTACTCTCTTTTCTTCCTATGCCATAGCAATCAAAATCTAGTACAACCACCAACTCAATTGTTCAGAACAAGACAAAGGGTTTAGCTCATCATAATATCCAACTCTCCTCCATCTCAACATATATATTCAAACTTCAAATTTCGTACCTCAAGAATTAAATCAAAGTACAACTAGGATCAAACACTCATAGAATAAATTTTTCTTCAGCCAAAACCACATTATATTTTTATAACCTTTCTAAAATCAAGTCCCATATAATTTAATACCCTCACGCATATTCACTGAATTCACTCATAGTGTTTAGGGTGATCATCAATGAAACTCTCAAATAAATATATAGGAGTATTAACCACAGGCTTACTAACATATAATATTTTTACCACTATAAAATAAATTAGAGGAAAAGATTAAAATGTCTTTCAGCTAAGGTGTAATGAGGTTTAGGAGAGGCATAATGAAGGATAAATTTTTGGGTTATAAAAAAGAAGGAAATCGCATAAATAAGATCATTTAAAAATTTTGATTTAACCAAACTCAAATCTCCATATAGAATGTAAGTAAGGTGCAAAACACATGTATCTTCTCTCTATCCTTCTTATAATTTCAACACTTTAAAACACTTATTTTAAAATCATAAAGAGAATATATGAAATATTGATAAGTAACATATAAGAAGATATAACTTCAAATATATAAGCTTACAACTTCATCATTCTTAATACTTCTTTATCTAATCAAATACCTATACAATCAAGAAAATACAAAACTTTAGGGTGTAAAAATAGGATAAAGAAAAATAAAGAAAAAGGCTCAACAAATATGAAACCTAGGGTGCCTTTTTCATCATAATGCCTCAAATTAAAAAATTGTGGTCTTAATATGCATCTAAAATCATCTAATTATAAATGATATTCACATAATAGAGCATAATATAATGATAATAAATGCTCACATACTCAAAACTTCATAATTCAAGCTTTTGTGTGAAAAATTCTAGGCACTTTCGTCTAAATTGATAATCAAAACATGCATTCATAATGCTATAGGTAAAAATCCATCTAATCTCGCTTTCATCCTTTCATATTCTAACTTAATTCCAAAATTCATAACAACTCAAAATTTTTCAAGATAAGAATAAAAAAAATTTAAAGATCTTTATAAAGAAGAATCATAAATAAAATTTAAAGGATGCTCGAGTCATAATTAATTTCGATAATCCAAAATTACTACACCCCTTCCCCACACTTAAGGATTTATATTGCCTACAATATACACAATAAGTCATAAAAATAATAAAGTAAACCAATACTTCCTTGGTTTATTATATAGAAGTTTGTATTTGTGATATGATTTCTATCCATTATCATCCTTACAAAAGTAAAATAAAACAAAATAAACAATTAAATAATAGAAGGAAATAAATAAAACACAATTTAACTATATGTATGAAAAGAAATTGTGGTTTAGTATATTAACAATAAACAAATAAAAGAAACAAAAAATAATAGTAATTTAGTAGTGTTAATCCCTTACTAATTATCAGGTGGAAATATAATATAGAAGCACAAGAAAAATAAAAATTAATAACAAAGAAAACAAAAATTGCCCTTATCAAACATTTTGTTCATAATCCACATCTTTCTGGAGATCAATCACTGTAATAAGAGTGTGAGCTCTTGAATGCATAGGACACTACCTCTATAGTAGCTGAAGCATTTGCATACTGAGGAGGTATTACCATAATTTACAGGTGTCCTACAATCTGTATCAACATATCCTCCATCCATTGATCATACGACTCTAACCACTAAATTTCGTTATCCCCATTAGATGATACACATCATTCCAATAATTTGCCCCATATATCTCTCAAATAGATCAATCATTAGTTTGTCTCGGTATAAAGGTGTAGACAACCTGTTAGGAGTGCATATGTTATCCAACGAGTCATCCTGATGCCCTAGTGCTATTATAGGGTATTGGGGGGGCTATACTTTTGTTGCCTATCTAATATTTTAGGGTGATTTATTGGTGGATTCTATATTAATAATTAAATTACCGTAAATGTACGATGTAGCTGTAGCTAGCATAAGCAAGTATAGATCGATAGATTGTAATTACTAGTACTTACCTTTTTCATATTATCTAGCCTACAAATTAGATTTTTATTTTTAAAATAAAACGTAAATAAATAAACTAAATTGGAAACAATAATGAAAGTAAGATGAAGGAAATTACTTAGGAAAATCAATATCAAATATTAGTATCTAGGCGATGAATCCCCCTAAAATCATTAAATAATTAATCTTTTGTCATGCAATTATATTATTGATTATTGGACTGTGGAATTTCCTATCTTAAGTTAATAACTCTATCAAGACTACTAACAACTAATCCATTAGTTGATTAATAGAAATCTTTCTGGTTAAAACCCCTAGGATTGCATTATTGATTTATTAATTATGTTATTAGGTTTAACCCTAATCTAGAGGATTTATGACAACTCTCTAGATTTGCAATCAACTTTTTTCAATTATGGTAAATTTATTCTTATAAAAGGAATTCTCAATCTCAATCATATGAAATCAAATCATGCACTAATATCTAAGATATATTACAAGAAGAGTAAAACACTTAATTAAATTGCAATAGATCAATCAATATAATTGCATTAAATAAAATATAAAGACATATTGTTATCCTCAACTAGGTCTCATCACACTTAGACACTAAAAACATTTAGTTACTAATCATAAAGAATGAAATAAAAAATAAACATGAATAAAAACAAATAAAAAACAAAGAGTCCATAATTCTAAATCTCCCTTTTCTTCTATTGAATCTTCTTATAGGTTTGAGGTTTGATGTTGTTATTTATTGGATCTCATGATGTATTCTTCATGTTTTCCATGTCGCTTGATCAAAATCGTTGCCTCTCTGGATGTTTCACATCTCAAATCTACTATAAAATTCAGCAGTCCCTAATTTACCTCTATTCACATCCTTTTATGGCAAAAATTAGGGCTACTGGGACATACACGGTCACTTACAGTACCGTGTAGCTCTAAAAACACTTAAAATCATGACTTTACATGCTCACAAAAACTTACACGACCACATAAATGGCCGTGTATCTCCAATTTGCTTCAAATTTTTGTTTTATGTCACAATTTCATCCGAATTTGTCTCATTTTGGCCCATAAAGGCAATTATGACTTATTAATACACTTAGAGACAATTAAGTACCAAATATACAACACAACTATAAAATATCAAGCAAATATAGCAAATGTGGGTGCATAATTATAGTCAAATATGCATTTATCAGTGATCACCTTCCAGTCCATTTATATCTATAGGCTCCTCAACTCCTACTAGAATGCATACTTGTCCCTGCTGACCCAGCCTTCTTCAAACTATCCCCATTACTCTTAATATCTCAAGAGTGATAGACACCATATGTCATGCTAGTGTCATCCTAGGTAAATGCTTTAGTAATCACATGCCTCAGATCAACATGGTCATTTAGAGCCCTACACATATGACTCCCTGTCTAGTGTCATAGGCCTAAAGCTTAAAGAACCAAGTTGAGGCATAGCGAAAGTGGATAGGGACTTCCTCTACTATATTGTAGAGATAAAACATGTCCACTTTCTCCATCACTTTGGTGTAGTATCCTCTCTCACTATTTATGTGACTGATTAGTGTGTACATATATCTCACCACAGAAGATATTAGGTGCATTGCCTTTGACCTTGTTAGATCGTACAAGCATTCATAGTTGATGTTCTTCTATAATGCCTTCTTTGTAAATATTACTAGGAAATGTACTAGTAATGCAGTGTACTCCTCCGAGTACATGCCCAAGTATAATGAAAACCTATTATAGTTCATACTATGCATCTCTTTGAGCACCTAAAATTGTAATATGTTGTTGGCGTCCTAGGTATAATGCCTCTTATCTATCATGAAAGTAGTGAGGAACTCCAAAGTTAACTTTCTGCCAACACTAATTGACTCTCGTATTCCTTAAGCAAGTCCTACCTAGTCTAGCATAGCCTAATAAATGCTTTAACTCTCATTATAAGGCTTACACCTTAGCCTTTTAATTGTACGATTTAAGCCAGGATTATAAATTATAATATGGGATGTATGGTAGGCATAAGGTATTGGTTGTTAGGGTGGCTACTATAAACTACCCTCGCCCCTTTACCTCTTCCTTAGCACCTCCTTTTTCTCACCTGACTCCTTTTTCACCTTTAGTTAGGTGCATTTACTCTCTTTGTCATTATTCCTTAAAATATAAAAATAACAAAATTTACCAAAACAAGAGAATAATACAAATTAATCAAACCATAAAAAAACAAACACCATAAAATAATCACATAATCAATTAGTTATAGATTAGTAACAAAAATGCAAACAAATCCAATAAACTACAAATTAATCTATAACCATCAAAATATAAAGACATTATCCCTAAAACATCCAAATTAGTTAACAATACTCCCCTAATAATAATTAAATACAAAAAATTATAATTAATTTATCTAAACAGCTTAATTAGGATCGTGTTTCTTATGATAACTTTTTGACTCTTCTCATCTTGGTGGAAAATGGTCATGTCACTGATTAATATAAACATGTAGTTACAATCATTAGTATGAGTACTCTCTGTAATTTCTTAACTTAGCCGATTTTCTACCTGCTCTCATATACGTAAATCAAAATACATATCTAAAGAGTAAAAGATAAAAATGGTACCCATATAAACATAAAGTAAATGAAAGCTTATACTAAACCACAAAGTTAACATAGATAAAAGTTAAATTATAGAAACCAAAACCTAAAAAGTTAGAATAAAACTAATAGAAACAAAATTACAAAATAAAAAAGTTTAGGTATACATAACTCCAAAATTACGACAAAATCAACCACATCAAGAAAGTAATAAGAGTCATCCTGTTTTTTAAAAATGCCTCAACGCTTTCGACATTTTGAAATTAACCTCTTCATCTGTCACTCTCAACATCAATTTACCATCACTTACATCAATTATTGCCTTAGATATGGATAAAAATGGATGGCCTAATGGAAGAAGTAATTTAATGTCCTCATCCATATATAATATGACAAAATCCCATGGGAATATAAATTTGTCAACTTTAACCAACAAATCTTCTATAATGCCTTTAAGGTTCTTGATTGACCTATCAATTAATTATATAGTCATCCTTATTGGTTTTAGTTCTCCTAAAACTAATCTCATAAATAACTTATAGGGCATCAAGTTAATGTTCCCTGAGTCAGATAATTCTTTTTCAATTGATAAGCTACCAATTAAGCAAGGGACAATGTAACTCACTAAATTCTTAAGTTTTTTAAGTAGTTTGTTTTGAAGGATGGCCAAACACTCCTCGTTAAGTGTCATAGTGGATAGTTCCCCTAAATGCCATTTGTTTGATAGAAACTTCTTTAGAAATTTGGCATACTTTGGCATCTACGAAAGAGCCTCAACAAAAGGTAAGTTAATAAGAAAATTTTTAAAGAGTCTTAGGAATTTACTAAGTGCTTTGTCCATACGAACCTTCTTTAGTTTTACTGGATATAGGGTCGAAGGCTTATATACTCCACCAACTTAGGTTGTTTGCTTTCTTTTTCTTCTTCCTTATTCTTTTCTTTTGCTCAATCTTCTCCACCTCAACTTATTTCTTTCCTACACTTAGCTCCCTACCACTTCTAAAAGTGACTACCTTCAGATGATCCATCAAATTTGTCTCGATATTGTTAGCATGTCTCCTTATGGTCTCTAAAAAATTAGCTTTCAAGCTATCCTATTTAACTGTCTAAGTTGTGGATACAAGCATATTGGTTCCTTATTAAAGCTTTAGTAGCTTGGAACCAAATTTAGATGCTTGAATATCTGCAAATTTTTCTATGGTATTAACAACTTAACAATCTTAGCTTACATGTCCTTCTCCATATAATTCACATAATGTCATCTGAGTTGTTTATTTCATAACCAATAATCCACCAATATTCTTACTAAGAGCTTCAACGTGAACAACCAAAGTTATAACTACATCAATATCATAAAATATAGTTGGCTTATTAGTTTTAGCTCTTATTGAGTTCCATTGGTAACTATTCATAGCTGGCTTATTGAGTTCCATTGATAGCTATTCATAGTTGTCTCTTCGATCAACCTTTGGGTTGCTTCGAGTGTCTTACAATTATGAGTTTTAGATATAACTTTTGTTATCTACCTGATTGAAGGATTCATGCAATTCTAGAATGTCTAAACTTGTAACCAAATAGGAAGACTATAATATGGACATCTTCTAAGTAAATCTTTGAATCTCTCTCATATATCATATAATATCTGTAACGCCCCAAATTAGGGGTTAGAATATTAACAGAAATTCTTACATATGTGCTTATTGTGGCATGCATTC
>JANZLC010000007.1:7313769-7323814 GCA_026413385.1 Erythroxylum gracilipes | reverse complement strand
GGATCTACTTGGTAATTTTGGCAAGATTGGCAATATTCAACCAATATAACCAACAATATTCAACCAATTACCGACGGTTCCGTTGGTAATTACCGACGGAACCGTGGGAAAAATTACTGACGGACCGTCGACAATTTTCATTCATACCCGCCGACGGTTCCGTCAGTATACAACTCCGACGGATCCGTCAGAAATTCTTTACCGACGCTTCGGTCGGTAAATATTTACCGACCGAAACTTTAAAGAGTCAGTAAAAATTAGCGACTGCGATATCGCCGACCAACTTCTCTGTTGTCCTACACCGTCGGCAAATTATTGTACCGACGGAATGTGAGCCAATTCGGTCGGTATTTTTCTCGGTATTTGCCCTTTTTCTTGTAGTGTCAACTAAAATAAGGAATCTTGTTTGATAATTATAATTCTATATAAGTGAAACTCTAAGCATTATTATTTGAGAGGAAGGAGTTGAGAGAGAAGCTAAGTAAAGAGTTAGGAAAAAGAACGTGAATTTCAAAAGTAATAAAAAGAATGAAAGGGAATTTCATGAAAGAAGAAAGTTATAAAAGAGAATTGGAATAGAAAAAATGGCACTCTAAGACAAGAAAGAATACAAAGAGGTGGAAGAAAGTAAGAGGGATCCTAAAGAGTCATCGTTGTTCGGAAAATTACCAAAACCTATTTGTACGCTCAGATGGAAAGTCTGAAGTAGAGCTAGGTTGTTTCGCGGATGAAATTACATAGGAAAATAGATAATGGAAGGTTTCAGAAACTTCATAAACTGGGTCATTCAACCCTTCTTGTCCAATCCCGAATGGATAACCTATGCATAAAGTAAATTCTTTGGATTTGAAGAAAAAAATAAAAACTTCCTGGGGGGGAGGGTGAGGCGATACCCCTTGGCAGAACAAAAAAAAAAGGCCTATTATTTAATTGGAGGGGATGGGATTTCTCTCGCTTTTGGCATAGCGGGCTTCCGACGGACTATTAGCTCAGTGCAAACTGAAACTAATAAGTATCAAATTATTAATAAAATGGATAACAACGCTCTTTTTTCTCTTACGATTCAACAAGATCACAAAGTCAATTCATCCAATAAAAAAACCTATTCTTTTCAATTCTATTTTCTTTTTTAAAAATTTTCATTTTTGAATTCAAAATTTTTCATTTTTTGGGTGTATTCGAATCCAATTCTACTTGTGATTCTATTATTAAATTTATATTTTTTAATTTTACGCACCAAGAATTCAACCAAAGTTGGGGGTCGATCTATGCTAACGACATGCTTAACACATGCAAGTCGGACATTCACTAATTCAGAACTGAATTTGAAAGTCATATTTTGACCCAGATGTTTTTGGAATGCCCCTAATAACTAACAAATGACAAGTGCTTTTCCTTGAGGGATCCTCTTTTCAACTATGACTCTCCCACTCCAGTGGTTGCTTTTCTTTCTGTTACTTCGAAAGTAGCTGCTTTACCTTCAGCAATGTAGATATAGAATTAAAAACATTTATTGATTATAATAAATTTTTTTATATTATATGAAAATATAATATTTTTCATTTAAAATATTATATGAAAAATCATATTTTTCTATTCTTTTCTCAATTGAGAGAATTGAAGGATGGAACCAAAAAAAAAGTCAATATAAGAGTTTTTTTAGAAAAAAAAAAGTAAAAGAAGACAATATGACTGATGAAAATTTATTAAAAGAACCACAACAAAAAAAGATTTTTCTACCTAAAAGAGATTACCAAAAAAGAAAACAAAGCTCACAAAATATTCTCTGAAGAAATCTAAGTATTACTCTTTATTTCAGGTAATATGGTACTCTATTTTTCCAATATGTAAGCGCGCAAATATAATACATATAGCATTTTATATATGTAATACATTAATGTGTGTGTGAAAGAGCGAGAAAGAAAGACATAAAGAGAGATAAAGCGTCTGATGAGTAGTGTGACGGTCTGTGACCTTTAAAAGCAAAATATGGCTTTTAAGTCCACAAATGTTGCACACTCCATGTGCCCTTTGCCCACTTCCGAGTACAAATCTCAACTTGGGAAGATCCAAATTCATTTCCCTTGGATCTTCAACCCATGATGAAAACTTTGTTAAACAGAGTCCACATTCATTTTCAATTTATACAGTTACAAGATATTGATAATGGTTTCAAATCTTAAGAAGATATAGGCTTGCTATAAGAGAAACAGCTCCAGAAAAAGAAATCCTTTCAGACGTTCTTAGGTGATATTTTGGGGAAAGAAACTGATGGAATACTGGGAAGATACCAAAGGCAGTGCAAAATCAAAGATTCAGTAAAATGTTGAGGAGCATATCTCTGTTAACCGAATAAACACAATGGAAGACAACAGCAAGACATGACGCTGTAACTCAAGAATGTTTCAATGGTTTTTGTATACGAAATACCATAGCTATATCCAAAAATGCATGGTTATGAAAGCTGCTCCAAAGGGATCTTCCTCATTCGGAAAATCCCTAGGTTTAACAAGGATAAGCTTTGAAGTTCAATTTTGCAACAGGATCTTGCATGGTTATGAAAGCTGCTCCAAAGAGATCTTCCTCATTCGGAAAATCCCCAGGTTTAACAAGGATATGCTTTGAAGTTCAATTTTGCAACAGGATTTTGCACTCTGTCTATCAACAAAGTCATATGACAATCAAGAAATGCTAATGACTTGAATAAACAATGGCAGTAAAGAAAAATGAACTTGTATTGCACAGCTTATAGGATACTTTCTGCACATTATATCATCAGAACCAGACCATGGGGCATTACTCTATTAAACTTTCCATGCAGCTGACTCCACAGTAGAACTTATTAAGTGCAAAGAAATCTATTGCCATCAACATATATGTCATTCTATTAAAAAAAAAGTTTTTGCGTGATTAAGAATGAATCTGTCGTTAAACTAAATGGAAGAACAGAATGAAATCTAAATGCATGCGACAGAGATGCAGAAAATAGTAGATATTACATATCATTAAACAAGCTCATACACACTTCTTCTATAGGTTTCGGCGATAACATTCTACGGCATGTTAACAGTGCATTACTAGAATATAAAGATGTCAAGAAACAGCCTTAAATGGAATAACTGCCAAGATAAATTCTTCCAACTTATTTGAAACATTTTGTTAGGAGCAACTGGAAATTAAACTTAGACATAAAGAAGCTTTTCACCCCAACTGATATAAAGTGACTTAGGTAATGGATCAGATAAAGATCATTTGATTCAGATTTTTCTCTGCATATAGGAGTTAATTTCCTTTTGTTCTCAAAGATCCGTTGCTACCATTCCACTATCCACTACCTGAAAAAGAAAAGCATAGAACAATTGCAAATATATGAAATTTCTGATTCTTGAATGCAACTCTTGATGGTTTTGCCATATAATTGAATGCAGTTACCATAATAACTCAAATATCATTTTGTATTCAATGTAGCAAAAACTAAGAGAGTTTTTATATTATAATGCAAGAAGAACAAAGAAATAGACACACAAACAAAAGCATGAAACAAGCATCAAGAAGCGAAAGCAGAACAAATACATTATAGAATATAAGTTATAATCTTGCTACTAAAAGCTGCAACTCATCCTTAAGCTGAGAGATTAAAAAAATCGCTGAGATAGAGACCAAATTCATCTAATCAAAAGGATTATATCCATGAAAAGAATTGCATCATCCAAGCTATAGCACTCGGGAGTAATTTTGAATTCAAAGAGGTGTAGAAGAAGCTAAAAGTTTGACCAACAAAAGCTGAGGAAGGTCATTATTTCTAATCAATCTCAGAATCCAACAATATATATTCTCTTTTATGAAAATCTTCAATATAGGATCCTCGATATAAAACACTCGTGTACAAGGATAAGAGGAAAACATTAAAAGCAATTCAAATGCATCCCAAATGGGTGTTTCAATTCAACCATCAATACACTGAAACCCTCTACATACCCACAACCAAATCCCAAACAAAACAGCACAAACAACCAAATCCAGTATTAAAACCACCCAAACATGCTTCTTCCAAATCTGGTTAGCCTTTTGCTTGCTTTCAACCAAGTAGGACCCACCGCTCTTTTGCATCATTGATAGAGGAAACTCCTTACTGACAGCACCATTACCGTTCTCAGCCATGTTATTCACTTTATTGCTTTTCTCATCACTACCAGCATCCTTATGATGAGGATCCCCATTGACGTCTGCAAAACCATTGAATAATCTCTTCTTCTTTTTCATCAACATCTTACCTGGTTTAGGGAGCAATGGTTTCATTATCGTTCTCTTTCCTCGTGTCGAATCCACGCTAGGATTTTGACACTCCGTCGAACTGTCTACTAAAGAGTTTGACAAATCTAAATCCAACGCAATTATCTCGCGAAATATAGGATGAAATGTTCCTTGAAAACATAAAGGGACAAGTTCATCAAAATCCTTTATCGGATTGGATTCCATCAATTCCTCAAAAGAGTTCTTTATGCTGTTTAAGAACCACAGGGTCTCGAACCTATCCATCTCTGGATCGAAAATGGAAAAAAAGGCAAAAGGGTCATTGATTAAGAAGGTATAGGTCTTTCTGCGAAAGGTGTGAAAGAACATGGAATGGAAAGATGGGGTTTTCTCGACGCATTTTTGAGCTATGGCTTCAATCCCAGGTTCTTTAGAGGAAGGGAACTGGGCGAGGATCGTAGGTCCTTTGGCGATGCAAGCATAAAAGAAGAGATTCGGGTTGGAGATCATTGGTGGAATTTTCTTTAAGCAAATTCTCAAGGATCGCTACAAGCGAGAAAAGCAGGGCTGGGAAAGATTGGAATTGGAGAAAGACAAACTCAGCATTTCAAAGATAAAAACTTTATCCTGACCCAGAAATTCTCTAACCTTTTATTCCTCCATGACATTGAGCTTTTGTTGCTAGTCGCCCTTTCTCTTCCGCTTTCTCTGTTGGGTTTGGGATAGGAAGAGAAGGGATGAAAAAGAAAAAGGAAAGAGCGAAAGAAATGGATATGGGTCGTTAATAGGTGGAAGCAACAGAATAAACCGCTGGTGACTTTCTTTCAACCCAACCCAAGCCAAGCCGAGGACTCATCATTTACCAGACTCCTAAAATAATTACCATCTAAATCGCGATTGGCTACCAATTACAGCTTGTTAAGAAGAATCTTTATCGCATGCAAGAGCTTTGCCTCTCCTTGCACGCCGCACCTTCTATTCCTTTTTGTCACTATTAGAACCAATACTTAAAATATTTTATTAAGATGTAGAATGTGAAAGGACAAAGATTTAACCATTCCTACCACATTCAATAGGACCAAATTGAATTTACTTTAACGATCAAAATATAATTTTACTAAATATAAACTAAGTTCTTTTGAATTAGAATAAAACAAAACTTTCAATGTGAAAAAAAAAGTTCATAGAGATTTTTAAGATACGTAATAGAGAAGTTCTTTCCTTTTTTACGACCCTTTTTAATTCTAAAGTTGATTATTTTTAAATTTAAATTGCCTTTCTTATTAGGTTAATTTGATTTTCTTTTTGAGTTTTTGAAATAGACTATACTCTTACAAGATTATGGAATTATTTTACTTATATTTGAATGATTTTTATATGGTTTATTATTAAATATAGTTTATATTTGGTTTATAAACCTTATTTTAACTCCTCAATAAAGAAAAAACACAATTGAGTAAGTTAGAGTTAAAGAAAGAATAAATTCGAGAAAGTCATAGCCAAATTGAAGAAATTTTTGTATGATTTTAGGGAATATGGGGTCCGATATGAACCTATATTCTCATAATATAGGCCAATAAAGACCCATATTCTACCTCTAGTAGGCTAATGGTGCATTTTGCTCCTTTGTCACTTAAAGCATATAACCTAGATATGGACTTGTCTTCCTAGCCTTTAAACCCATATTCTAAAGATGAATTCCTGGATGCGCAGTTGAGAAGTTACTAAGTCATCATAAGTGTAACAAGAACCCATCTTATAGACTCATATTGTTGGTAATTTTTACGTAAATTAGGGTTTAGACTTGTGTTGGACCTATGTTGTTTAACACTCTTTGAATTTCTTAGGGTTTTATGAAAATATAAAGGAGTTTGGAGATTCAAGGAGGAGATCAAAGAGTAGTCATAAGGAGGCAAATTAGGATCTTGACACAAGAATAAAGTGACTTTGAAGAGGAAGAAGGGGATTTCATTAAGATTCAACAAAGAACATCAAGATTTCAAGATCTATGAGAATGATTTCTTATTTCTTGTTTTTTTCTTGGTAGCTGTTAATTTTTTAAAAAATTGGATAGATCTATAGACGAGATGATCCTTATAAATTTTATTTTGGATAATTCTTTGATTTAATAAAAGACTTAAATTATTTTAATGAAATGTAAATCTTCTATTACTCACCATCTAAAAACAAGTCTTTACAAAAATAGAGAGGGAGGTAATATAGAGTTGCACCTTCTAGGAAAGTTTACCCCTAACTTCTAAAGCCTCAATCTTTGATAAACTAAGAAAAATTAAGCTTTATGAAAGAATCAACTATGAAGAACATGCCATTCTGTAGCAATTTGAGATTCGTAACTATACTTCTCTTTTTATCTTTTGAAAAATGGTTTAGACAAAAAAAGTGTACCTATAAAAAATTTCTGCCTTTCCTTTCCTTCACACAGTACACAACACCAATAATAGCAACATACATATAATGGAAGCTAATCTTCCACATTGATGTAGGATAACACAACATATATCTTCATTTACTGAAACCCAAAGCAAAATTATCTAAACCTAACCTTTGATAGACCATATGTAATAATTCATAACTAAAAGGACAAGAGGAAAAATAAATGTGCAAGCTCTCAAGCATATTATAGCACAACACACAATTTATATCAATGATAGATATATTCCAGTTTACTAATCCATCTTTGGTTAATAACTTTCTTTAAACACCTAACCAAAGAATAAAACCATGTCTAGGTATATTGTAAGTGGCCATTAATAAAAGCTTTTGACCATATTCACCATTTGATGCAGACTAAGAAGAGGGTTAATGTCAAGTTAGAACGTTGGAGAGCAATGTTAGAATCGAAAGGTTTTAGAATGAGTAGGTCCAAGACGGAGTATTTAGAATGCAACTTTTTAGGTAGCCAGATGGCTCAAGGGGCGGCGATAACGATTGACATTGATATCATACCACATAAGTCAAGTTTTAAATACCTCGGATCCATCATGCAGAGGGATGGCAACATGGATGACGATATCTTACACCGTATTAGATCTGGGTAGACCAAATGGCGGGGTACTTCAGGTATTTTATGTGATAAAAATGTCCCTATAAAACTCAAAGGAAAGTACAAAATGGTTATTCGACCTACCATGTTATATGGGGTAGAGTGTTGGCCTACCAGACGTAG
The DNA here is from genome assembly GCA_026413385.1 of Erythroxylum gracilipes. Taxonomy (NCBI): domain Eukaryota; kingdom Viridiplantae; phylum Streptophyta; class Magnoliopsida; order Malpighiales; family Erythroxylaceae; genus Erythroxylum; species Erythroxylum gracilipes. The sequence continues at coordinate 7,316,373 of JANZLC010000007.1, read as the reverse complement.
CCATACACATCAGTTGTTGGTAGTAGAAATGCGTATGCTTAGGTGGATGTGTGACATTACCTTTAAGGATAGGGTACGGAATCAAGTAATGAGGGCCAGACTTCAGGTTGCTAGTATTGCAGACAAGTTGTGCTAGAAAAAACTTAGATAGTTTGGGCATGTGGGCAGGATGCCATCTGATGCGCTGGTATGAAGCGGTGAGATAATAAACCTTAGTAGCTACAAGAGGAGGAAAGGAAGGCCTTACAAGACTTGGAGGGAAGTGATCAAGAATAATATGTCAAAGTTGGCTCTCACTGAGGCAGTTGCTAGATGTAGGAAAGTCTGGCGTGATAGGATAAGTGTAAACGACACCTATTAGAATCCTCCCGTCTCTTGCTTTTGCGATAGGACTGCCAAACCCTTGTCCTTTACACCTTTGTGAATAGTTAGTTGTGGTCAAGGCTTCAGGTCAAGAGTAGTTAAGGGTGGCCTAAAATTTGTCTCTTAAATTGGTAGGAGTTTTCAGGGTAGGTAAGGGCCGACTCCTCGAGCGACTAGCGACAACAAAAACCGGGCCTTACACAGGGTAAGGAAATGGTATGTCCTTTTTTGTGCTTTTCTAGTCACTAAATTTTATGCGTGCCAGTTATTTAATTATTGCTTCTATTATTCTGCATCATTTTTTTTACATATCACATTTGCATGTAGGTCTACCGATAAACAGCCTTTATACTTTGTAGGGGTAAGGCTGCGTACTATAAGACCTCTCCAGACCCTGTCTCACTGCAGGACTTCAGACTGGATGTGATGATGATGATGACCTATCTTCAACTTCCATATCTTACTATCATTTTATTTCTCACTAATATGACCTTTCTCCATTACCAGTCACTAATTAATGAAGGTTCATAATTCCAAATATTCTTATCCTTTAGGTATATCTCAAGCACCTATTTTCCTATAATTACCAAATCCCACTCTTTATAATTTTAACTATTAAACCCACCCTTGCTTTTATTCAAGTAAATTTTTTCACCTAAGAAGTCTTTTTTTTTACTTTCTTCATAATGGATTGGAGAATTATGAAAATTAAACACCTATATATATATATAGACATACATTAAAAACAACACAGAGTTAACTAACTAACATATATATGAATATGAGAGATTCTATGTTGACCAACAGGTAATTCTTTTACTTCTTTCCTCCACCATGGTATGAAAATCCATAGCATTACATTTTTTTAGTGTCAATCCTAAGTATTTCATTGGGGATAAACCTTCAAGGAAACTAGTAATTTGATACAACCTTTCATTTACCTATTATGAGACTCCACATATTTATAGGATAGATTTACGATTATTAGCTTTTAAATCAGAAGCATTTGAGAAACCAATAAATGGTTCCATTACACACTTTACCGAGTCCTTATTAGCCTTACAAAATATCATCAACTCATCTATAAAACATAAGGTAATTAATTTCAAGTTCTTACACTAAGATAGAAATTGAAGCATTTCTCTTGGCAGCGACATTTAGAGTTCTAACTAAATTCTCTACGGCAATAATAAACAATAATAGAGTTGATGGATCTCCTTGTTGTAACCCTTTTGTACCTTGTTGAAATTAAATATGCCTTTTAAATGTCAACTTTCATTAAACAATAGGATGCAACATTCTTCCTCCTATAAAGTCTAATTGAATATCGACTTATTAGAACACTACGAGGATAGATCTACCTTCCATAAAAGATGAATGTTTTTCTTGTACAATCACCATTTTCATTCTTTAATAAATCATCTTAGAAATACATTTCTATATTGAGTTGCAACATGCTATAGGTTTGTATTCCCTTACACCCTTATATTGCCTAATTCATCTACATATATTTTTATAACTAATACATTTTATCAAATTAATTTATTATAATTCAAATATTCAATATTAATTTGATTTTACTAAATTAGTTATTTATTTTAATTTAATTACTCAAATTTTAATTTTGTTTTCTATCAATTAAGAGATAGAGTTAATGCACATCACATGTGAAGGATATGAAAAGACCAACTTTTGTTGATAATTCGAACTCGAATAAAATTAAAATTAAATTGTCAATGGAGTAGTTTATTTTGATTTTAAATTTTAAAAGGGAAAACAGAAATTGAAATGAGCAAAGAAAAAAGAAAAACAGAAGAAGGTACGTTTTTCTGTATTAAAATTTAAAATATAGACCCAAGACTTAATCGCTAAGTCTTTGATACAATCCGAAGACTTAAGAAGCCCCCTCGCTCTCTCTGTCTCCCGCTCTGTTTCATTCACTGCATATTTCTATACAAGCACTGGACTTTGATACAATCCCTTCCTTACAACAACAGATTCAGACTCTTACAAATGGGAAGACGACGGTTGGATTGGTCGGCGCTGCCGGAAGATTGCATAGAGAACGTTCTCTCGTTGTCGGCTCCTCGGGATACTTGCCGATTGTCGGTTATATCATCTCTGTTCAGGTCGGCGGCGGAATCCGATGGTGTTTGGCAGAAACATCTACCGCCGGATTATCGATCAATAATTGCTAGGTCCACTGATCCCTCTATGCTCACACGCTTCTCTTCTTTGAAG
>JANZLC010000007.1:7289683-7308728 GCA_026413385.1 Erythroxylum gracilipes | reverse complement strand
TTTTTATTTGATGTTTTAATGTAATTATTATTTATTATATGATAAAATTGTAATATTTCAAATACTTTGTATTGTTCTTAAATTTATACCTGTATGATGATAATTGTCTTTTTAAATATTAATTATTGTTATTATTTATACATGAAATATTTGAAAATTATTGTTATTTCATATTAATTGTGATTATTATTTATTATTATAATTTTTAGAGACATAGTTGATATAAACTTATAAACTATGCAGTACAGTTATACAATATGATAATGAATTATTTTGTAATTTTTAAACAAATTTAGAGATTATTTTATAAATTTAAAAAATTATTTATATCGATACTTAATATTAATTGATATTTACTAAAATTTAATTAATAAATTTGATACGATATTCGCATAAGGTGAAAGGAAAGGACGTGAATTGCTTGTTAAATCAACTAATGCATCTAACTGTACCATTACAAACATCAAGGGCAGATCTTGGAACTGCAATATAAAAGAATTTATAAGCGGTGGTCCTTGTTATAGGAGGACTTCGTATAAATAAAGACGGTCTTGTACAGCCTTTACCGTACAGGTTCCTGCTTTACAGGTCTCAACCAGGAAACAAATTGAAAAGGGGAGGCCAATAACTTTTGGAACCATGAGGACTTGGTCTACTACGTGGCTCCATCGTGATGATGACTCTGAGGTGACAGTGAGATTTGTGATTGCCTGCTTGCTCTTTCCCTTGGCACAGTCTGTGACTGTTTTCTAACTGCAGTGTAGCACCCACTTTTTTCCACAGGTACATAAAGATAATTCCAGGTACTTTCACGTATATACATTTACTGTACAAGTGTGAATAGTGTTAGCTTTAGAAAAGGTATTTAGAGGTAGAAAAAGAATCTCAAGTTGAAATCTTTCTCTGCGTTTTGAAGTTATTGATAGAAAGACTAGGGAGCATTTCCCATTTGTAAAGTGAGAGTAAATAGTAAGTGATGGGATTGATTCACTTGTTTGCTCACTTTGTATTTGGTAATTTCAGTTAAAGTTACTTGGGTGCAGTAGCAATTTAAGGGATGAAACCTGGCAAAATGGCAAAGATAGTGGTCCTTATGCAACTAGTTTTGGCCTTTTGTGGTGTGTATGTTTACATGTTAATGCCACCCAAGCCACTGACATTAATTACGGGTTGGTAAGAGGTGTAATTAACTTTTTGGATAAGAGGTGTAACAAATGGAAACATCTCCGAAAGCTATAAGGATTCTGATTTATAGAATTTTAGAGAAAGTGATAATTTGCATTGATAATCATACGATTATATATGAAACAAAACAGATAAGCACTGTAGAAATAGACAACCTTTGAAATCGAGGTGTGATGGAGATATGATTCTGTTTTACTTTTTCTAGCGTAACAGTCATGACCCAGGCTAGAGAAGAAAAGGGTCATAAAAAGGTGGAATCGGTTTTTCACTGAAAACCAGGGAACTATTTTTAATAAATATTCTCAGTTCTGTCACACTACATGCCCTTCCTTTAACTGGTTTTGCAGTCTTCTACACGTGCATATAGGCATGCTTTTGGCATCCTCTGCCGTTCTTTCTTTATGGATAACTTGCATATCATAAATGTTTTACAGGCTTTCTGCAGTTGTGTGAAGATTGTCCATGAGCCCTGCATTAAAAGACAAAGCAACTGTCTTTGACCTCTGGTCTTTAGTTGAACAAGCCGAGCCTTCAACCTTGAGCTGCTGTAAGTTCAATATAATTTCTTCTCAAATTGGGGATTTCATTTGTTTTTTTGGTAATTTTATTGTAATAATCTCAATCATGGCGATGCTTTAAGGTCAATTATTTGTACCAGACAAAAAGCTTGGTTTCCTGGGAGAAAAAATTATTTTCGTTTAGTGTTTTCTAAATGAGTTCTAAATTCCAGTCTCTTCTTGTTATTGTGAAAAGCACAAGGGCGGAATTCTTGACAAATGGATGAAAAAAGAGTCTCCAGCCCTTATTTGATTGCCTCAGAAAAAAAGAGCGATGCCCTCTACTCAATGTGTTTTGGTGTTTCTTGTGCTTTCTTTGCTCTGAGAGTACTGTCTAGACCTGAAAAGGAGGATTTGAGATGGTTGGATTTATGTAACAAAATGCTTCAAGGGAGTTCCCATCTTTTAGGATTGCTTGTCTGGATAGTCCAGATAAAAGGATCCAATAGCAGACATAATGAGCTTCGTCACAAGCTTGAGACAGCCCATAAGGAGGTCGAGCGGCTAAAGCAATTAAGGCATGAGGATGCAAAAGCAAATGAAAAGGTCGTCAGCATATTTGCAACACAAGAGCAGTGCTGGTTAATTGAAAGGAAGAAGCTCCAGCAACATATTACTGCTCTTATGAATATAGTGAGTGCTCTTGAGAAGAATAAAAACGAAGCGGTTTCTGAAATGAACGAGAAATTGAGGGAGATGGAAGTCCAGATGCAATTCAAGGATAAAGTATTGGAGGAAGAACAGAACAAGAGGAAGGAGTTGGAAGTGAAGTTAACTGAGGCCGAAAATACTGCAAATGAACTGAGAGAATCTGCAAAGCATGAAGCTCAGGAGCATGCTGCTGATCTTTTGAAACAGAAGACAGCCTTTATTGAGCTAGTTTCTAATCAGAGACACATTGAAGCTGAGTTGGGTAGAGCACTTAAACAACTTGAAGCTAAAAGGCGAGAACTTAACTCAATCTTTGAGCAAAAGGAAGAATCTGTCATGTTGGTACAAAAGCTATCCATGGAGGTTGTAAAGATGCGGAAGGACGTGGAACAGAAAGAAAAGATCATGTCAGCCATGCTCCGGAAATCCAAGCTGGATAATGCTGAGAAGCAAATGCTTATGAAGGAAGTTAAACTATCAAAATCCAAGTGGAAGCAAGCTGAACTAGAAACAGAAAGATGGAGGGCTGTGTCTGAGCGTAGACATGAGAGACATCCATTGAGAAATATGTTTTCTCACCAGTCCAATGCAAAACGAGCTGATCCTTTCGGTACTAGAGGAGCACCCCAAATAGGTAAAAAGAGAAACCAAAATACAGATTATGCTCTTGATCATGATAGTTCTGATTATCTTGAGGATCCAGAAGGCTTTTTGCTACCCAATGGCTCCTCACCTGAACAGAACGATGAAATTGGTGAGAAAAATTTTCTTTTCAACATGATAACTAGGAAACTTTGATAAAAACGTGTAAAAGTTTAAATGAAATTACTTCCTAATGTTAGAATATGATTTTTCAGGCGATCATCATTTCTTTTTTGTATCTTATATATGCCTTTTGTTCTCATTGTTGAAGCAATGATAGCTAATGTCAAGCAATTGGAAGGATGGGTTCACTTAGAAGCAGAAAAATATGGTACTGTAATTGAGGATAGGCATCATCTAGAAGTAGATGCTTTCGCTGAGGAAATGAGACTCAAAGATGAGAGGTTAGAAGCTTGTCGCTGGCAGCTACTTAGAATGGAAGGAGAATCAAAGCGACTAGAATCTCATGTGGAAAGGCTTAAACAGGATGTGTCAGAGCTCAGGCATGATAATATGAAATTGGAAACCCTGTTATTGGCTAGGGAAGAAGAGTTAAAAGCTACAAAAGAGATGTTGACTGTAAAAACAAAACATGATATTATCCAGAACGGAAACTTAAATCCATCTCTACGTGAGCCAGAGTTAGCCCTGGATGTTGATTGGTCTAAAGTCTTGATTGTAAAGAGAGATACAATTGACAGCGTTCGAGGGAAAAGGACAAATCAAACAGATACACTCGTAAAAAGAGATGATCAGAAAGAAGAAGATGCCCCATCTTGCTACCAGTCTGAAAATATTGGTTTGACTGCTCAAAATCCTGAAAAAGAACTAGGAAAGGAGAAGGTTTCTAACCTGGATCCTCTTCAGGGAGAAAGCAAAAGCCTATCCCTTAGCCAGCCAATGATTAAGAAAACCAGTTCAGAATGGAGGAAAGATCTCCATGCTCTTGGAGTTTCTTACAAGATCAAGAGGTTGAAGCAACAAGTTCTAATGCTTGAAAGGTTGGCTGGGAAGCAAGAAAGTGGAGAAGATGTGCAGAGCAACAACAATTCACAACATGGCATAAATAATGTTTTGCTGTTAATATCTTTACTTAACAAGCAACTAGGCAGGTATCAGTCTCTCCACGATAAGACTGATGAACTTTGCAAGCGTATGGTAAGCTCCAAATTCATTTAGTAACCACAAATCTACTCTATTCTTCTTCACATTGTACCATAAACTTTTTTTCCTTGCTGACGAGCAAGTCTCGTAATTTCTTGTACATGATGTACAGCATGATCACAACCTAGACACAAGCCCTGGATTTAGAGATATGACTCCAAGACCAAAGGGAGAAACTAAGGCATTGGAACATTTCCTTGAGGAAACATTTCAACTTCAGAGATACATGGTAGCGACTGGACAGAGACTTGGGGAAGTTCAATCTAAGATTGCTTCTGGATTTATCGAGGTCTCTGAAGAGGTTCTCAATTTTGACATGAAACGCTTTGCTGACAACATAAGAACTCTCTATCAGGAAGTGCAAAGAGGTCTTGAAGTTCGGATTGCTCGGATTATTGGAGATGTTGAGGGCACCCTAGCTTGTGAGGGAATGATACGAATCAGGAGGTAAGAGCATCAAAGAACCACAACTAAGATAGTAAGCTTAATTTTAAGTTTACAAATGTTTATGCAAATGCCTATATTAGAACTTCTCCATAAGAAGTAACTCTCGATTTACTTTTTAATTGGTTGGAAGCAACAGCATATCAATGCAATTCAATGCACACAATCCGTAAAATGCCTTGGAGCTTTGAACTACCTTGATGATCTCAGCAGAATCTTATTGTAATAATAACACCACCTTGAGCATTATTGTTTTGCAAGAAAAGAAATGGTGACTTTGCTTACACTCCTGTAGAAAAACACTGCTTTGTAGAATTTCAAGAAGGTGGTTCAACCATCATGACTGTTTAGCTACGGTTCCCTCAAAGCAGGAAAATTTGTAAAACATGAAGATGGAAGCCCAACTAGCCTATTTGTTCAGTTACGATTGGCAAATTTTGGGTAAAATCTGAAAAGAAAGCTCGTGTTGGCAATTGGGCACTTCCATGTAACATCATACAAGTGCCCGTACAAGAGCCAAAAATTTGCCTTATGCACCGTGCTATTGCGGCACTCTAAGTTCGTACCATATTAGTATCGGATTTAGTTTTGAATCACAGTAATATTCTAATAATAGTTAATATCGGATATTATTTTAGGTCATTTTTAAAATTATAAAATGATTTTTAAATTTTTTTAAAAGTGTTATTAATATATTGTATTATATAATTTATAATTTTACATCAATCTTGTCTCTAAAATTTATAACAATAGAAATTTGAAATAACAACAATATATTTATTTGTGTTAATATTACTTTTCACATATTTCGCATATAAACAATAATTACAATTAATATAAAATTTTATTTAATTATACAAATATAAAATAAGAATGGTACAAAGTACTTAAAATGGTACAATTTTATAATATAATAAATAATAATTACATTTAACATCAAATAAAAAGAATAATAAAGATTTATGACTTTCTAAGTATTATAACAAGAGTTAATGTCAAGGAAACAACCAACTAAAAGTGAAACCTGAAACAAAAATATATATTGTTATGTTTCTATGACATATATATAATTTAATATATACATCAAATATAAGTTAACTGAAAGAAGAAGAAAAATAAAAACTTGAAACTTCATTTAATTGAATATCTACTCAAATCGCTTTGACCTCAATTCTTATTTGGTATAAAATACTCATCATTGAGAGGGGTTTCATCATCACCATCATTTAAATCAATGCATTAAATGATATGTTAATACTTTCCTATCCAAGATTATCTTCCAAGAGACCCTCATTTATTAAACTCAATTCCTTAAAAGCTCAATCTACCAAAAGATTGACATGATCAAGGCAAATTGGGTCTATAAACTATTTGTTCTATTAAGAGTCCTAGTAAACAAATGAAATTATATTAATAATGATAATAACATAAATTTCGCAAAGCTTTAAATCAAGCAAAGACCAAGTTGCTCAAGCTTTTATGTTCCAATCTATTCCTTTTCTTGGAATGGATAAACTCAAATGTGATCCAATTCTTTTCTCATCCTATTGCACTTACACATTACCTCAAAATTGGAATTGCAAACCTTTGCAATTCTAGAATACCACTTCCAAATTGGTTCCCATCAACTAACTGTAAGGCAACTTGCAATTCTAGAACACTTCCAAATTGGTTCTACCAACTAACTGTAAGGCAACAAAAGTAACATTATAAACAAAATAAAGTGATGATTAATTTTTAAAAAATAACAAAAGTGAAAAATATATACATCAATTAAGGTTAAGGTTATCTCTTTGACAAATAGGAATATTCTTATAAATCTCCATTTGTGAGCTTAAGAGATCTTGCATCATCTTACGGGCGACAATTATTATAACAGTTAATAGCATTCTCTATTTAACTTTAGCTTTCTTTAAAAAATTTTGTCTGAAATAGATACTAGAATTTAAAAATTCCCCAACTACAAACAAAAAAGAGTAAAGTTTCCTTTCTCATCTCTCATTGATGACTATAAGATAAGGTGTACACAAAAATGACCTATATTTTAAATTGACCTTGATTGCTTTCTTTGCCCTCTTTATGACATCATAAAAATAACTTATTGTTGTCTTCTCATTACTATCAACCAGATAAAGTATCCTCACCAAAGGCTTGCAAACTCGAATGAAAATTTGACATTAGAATAAAAATTCATGATTTTCAAGTATAGTTCTACAAACCTCTAATCCAGTATTAGACCTAGCATACTAAGATGTAACTCATTTATCACTTATAAACATTTGTCTCAACTCTTTCTTAATTAAAATAAAATATTGAAGTTATAAGAAATTAGTTGCAAGTCTTATAATAGCAGGATGATATAATTTCCTACCATTGGTGAAATCCTTTCTCATTAATTTTAGGACCCATATACAATTGTAGATGTACTTGGTCAACTTTTTAGCTTTTGTATAGACTCATCAATAATAGAAAAATATCTAGTATCTCCTATATTTTTCAACATCATGCTAATACAATATGCAACACAAAGAGCCTAATAAAGAGATTATGTCTACTTTGCAATCTTCTTCTAACTGTTTTATAAGTATAATCATTATTAATAAAGAACTGAACAATTTTTTTTTGGCCAGATGCTTTAATAGAATTCAAAAACGTTGTCCCCCTTTATAGAATAAACCAAAAAAAATTAATAACAAGCTTCTGTCTTCTGTTTGTCTAGCCATCATATATGATTGAACACCCATAAGTAGCTCAAGTCATTCTTCTTCAATCCAAATAACTTTTTATCTCATAAATAGGGCTACTCAGAAATTTGCTTCTATAGTCATTAATTATAGAAGCTTTGTATTCTGGATCATAAGAGACAATAACATCCATCATAGACTAATAATAATCAAATTGGGCAGCATTTAATGTTATTCCTGAATTATACTACTATCTAATCATTTCCATGTCTACATTATAAGCTACTTCTTTAGATTGTAAGGCACTATGGATGATGGTTGAGCTCTAGGAGTTATTTGTGATGCAAAAAAAAAAATTAGACACTCATCTTATTCCTTTTCTAACATCAGGTGCAACATTCCCGTCTTGTTAGGTAGGGATATTACTACCTTCAACATCCTTACTATCATGATGACTACCAACAAAAGAACTTTTACTAATTTCATAGTTCAATCTTTGCTTTCTATCTTTCTCATATCGATACTCTTTAAGCAAAGTCTTCATTTGCTATTTCACGTTATGACTCACTTTCTTACAAGACTCAACGTCATCTTTAATCCCAACTAAATGTTTTTTTAATCTTGTAATTCCCTCACCTTTCAAATGTTTATTACAATATAAACAAACGGTATAGTTCTTTATTCCAAGACCAAATCTAGCATAAGCCCAAAGTTGGATTATCAAATTTTCCTAAATCTAAGGCGACTTAATTGTCAAGAGTACTAGAACTTCCCTCCATTTATTTGGAAAATGAATAAAGACATATGACAAAATTAAATTGATAACCTCGTATCAATTTCATGGCTATATGCCCAATGTAAGTACGTTTACTACTTATAAATATGAAATGATCGTTAAGTTACAATTGAATATGTAAAAGTTAGAATTTTTATATAAGTTTATATAAGAAGTTAAATAAGTAACTCTAATCTTTTTAGATCATTTATACAAATAAAAAGCAATTGATTAAATTTTATAATTAATTGTTCCGCAAATAAATGAAGACATGACTATGGAATGTCATCTCTTAATTAGTGATGGTGGACTAAAATATGAATTTAGATTTTTTCTATAAACTTAAAGATGAAACTATAAAGTATAAAGCAATTATAAGGCATAAACTCTAAGTTATCATTATCAACATAACTAAAAAAACGATTTGTAAATTTAATTAAGAAAATTACTGAAATAGAATTAAGGATTATTGTTAAATAATTCTTGGACATTATCCATAATATTATTGAATAGAAGAAACAAATTTCCAATTTAATAAAAATGCATAATTCATGTTCAAATCTTAACATATCAGTACATGCAATTTTCTATATTAATTGTAATAAAATGCAATTATTAATCTAAACTAATTCTCAAACAATAAGGAAATTAGATCAACATAAGAAATGTTAAATTGTTACAGAAAAATAACACTAATCTCTTTAGTCTCTACCGATATGGGTTTTAGTTTATACTTTCATCACAACTAGTTAACACTAATTTTTTTCATACTTCCAACACATAGTTGAAAGTACACACACAAGCAGTAGAGTCAAAAGACTCAAAAGTAATGTCAAGAGTAAGATGAAATCGACTGGCACTACAACTAGCAAGCTGGCAATGAACTGATGAAAAGTTGGACGGTTGGACCCTGGACTGGAGGCATATGGACTATTGTAGTCACTGGAGTATGGATTGTTAACAAGCTGCTGGACCATTGATGAGCTATTGGAATCGGTGACAAGCTACTAGGGATGAGTAACGAGTAAGAAGTTGAGAACTATCGGTGATGAAGATGAATTGATAATGGAGAGCTACTGGTAACAGTATTCTGAACATTGTTTTAAGGCCCACTGTAATTAGTGAGTTTTCTTTTTAGAAAGTATTAAAATTAAAGGAATACACAAGTACAAAGATAACAATAAGTTAGCTGCCCGTACACAAGAACTCAAGCCAAACTAGATAGAGCTATTAAGAGAGTTAATAGGTATTAAGAACTCAATACCATATGTTGAGTATGAGGTTTGCATTTTCAGGTTCTAGGCTTTATAGTGAGCTTAAGATATTGATTGGTAAACTTTCTTTTTACTTATATAAGGTGTTTAATCTTGGCTTTGGGTAGTTGTCTCTAAACCATAATAACTTCCAGCAAGGAACTTCTTGCTTTAAGGATTGGATAACTTAGAGATAAGATTTATTTGCAAACACTTTAGAACTATGGAGTTTCTAAATCATCGTATCATCTTCATCACCATTTGGCTTGCATTTTGGAATATTGTTCGTAATAGAGTTAAAACTTCTATACCTACATTGCCAAGCTCTATTTTCTAGAATGATATTTACCTTGACTCCTAGAGAAATCTAGATATAGAGATTCTCCAAATTATCATGAGATGAAGGGATTATAGAAAATTCTAGTTGGGTGTTTACAAAATTCAATAATTTTTCTAACCAATTTGAATAATTAACAACTAATATAAATAATTATGAGAAAAGTACTTAATATAAATTAGTAAAAATTTTGAGCAATAATTTAAAGAGGAAGGAAGGAGAGAATGCAAACCAATTTATAATGGTTCGATAAATAACCTTTGCCTATCCCAAAACACTTCTTAGAATTCCACTATAATTTTTATTTTAAGATGAATAATAACCTTTATATAATCTTTCTAAATAAAGAGGAACCCTTCTTACAATCTTCTCTCAAGGTGAAGAAGAACCTCAATCTCACTTAGATCACCCCAAGTAGAACAATATATTTCCCTAATCAAATATTACAACTTAAAGTTCCTTCCTTTATCACTTGATAACTCCAAAATTCATTGAACAACTTCTCAAGGCTTTCTTGCTTTCATAACCCTTAAAAAGCTCCTAAGGAAGTAGTAAATTAATCTGTATACTTTCTCTTTGAATAAATGTCCCTTAACTAGGATTGAGTATAGATTAGAGTACCTCCTTCAATCCATTGGCATTCAATTTTTAAACAGTTTTATAAAAGACATTGTAGTAAGAAATTGGTTTATAGTCATCTAAGGAGCTACAATTAGGATTTTTAAGGACTAGACATACATAATAAGTTTGCCTTTGGAGAAGAATTACATAATGTAGTTGACTACCAATTGACCTATTAGATGCTTAGCATCTTGAAAGAATTTATCACTTACTCCATCAAAACCTAGTGAATTATATGGCTTGATGTTGAAGAAGGTTGCTTTGATATCTGAAGCCAAAAGGGTTAAATCAACACTTCTTTTTATTATTGGGAAAGTGAATTATAGATCATATTCCTGAAATCTTACATACGAGGATAAGAAATGTTAAATGAACCTATGACCTTTTTAAAATGATTGAAAATTATTTTCTTCAATTCTTCTTAATCATTAGTGCTCCTCACATACTCATTCATTAGGGAACAACAACATTTTATCCTTATTCCTTCTATTTAAAATTGAATTGTGGAAGAAAGTAGTGTTTATATCTCCATCTTTCTTCCTATTAACTTTGGCCTTTTGCTTCAGTACTTAGTAGTGATTTTGTAGTGCCTGAGAGTAATTTCTCATTACTTTCAATTTCTATTCTCTAGTATCCATATCTTGAGGGTCAATTTGGAGTTTTTATTGAGCCAATTCCACCTTCTTTCTAGCATTATCAATAGATTCGTTAACTGTTGAACTTTCTCTGTAATATCCAGTTCGATTATTATACTGTGTAATGTATTGCACATGCATTTTATGGAGTATACTCTATTTATGGTATATTAGAGTAATTTAAGTATTCAAATGTATTAGTGATGTTATAACGAAGATCAAAGATAGACCAGAGATGGTTTTGGACTCGACCAAAAATTTATCAAAAAATTTCCGAAAACTCTGAGAAGTTACAGAATGAATTTGAACGAGCTTTAAAGCCTCGAAATATACTTTAGAGATTTAGGTGAAACTTTTGAATGAAATTTGGATGATCTCGGTGACATTTAATAATTTCCAGATTCAATCTAAAAATTCTTCTGAGTAATCGAAAAAGTTATCGAACAATTTCAAAATATGACAAAAAGCTTCGAAATTAGGATTGAAATCCATAAGAACTGAAATAGGTCAAAATGGAGGTTGTTTGAATAGAATTCAAGTAATCCAAAATTTTTGGACTAAAATGCCCTTTTTGGAAAATAATGGGTATTGATTAAACCCATTAGAAATTTATAAAAGCATTAAATCAATAAGTATTAACCCTAATTAGATTATTTCACATTCAATTTGATGATATGACAGTTGTGAAATATTTTTGGGATTTAATTATGTTAGTTGGTGAATTAAATGCATTAAAGGGCAATTTGGTCTTTTTGTACTCATTAAGGGCAAGTTGGCCTTTTTACATTATATTAGTGGATTGATGAGTCATTAAAGATGACTAATGAGAAAATGAAAAATGTGTGATGAGTCCTTAGTGATGACAAATAAGAAGATGACATGTGTAATCCATTAAATGAGTGTAACATTTTGCTTCATTCTTTTAACATAGCCATGAGAGTGAATGGAAAGCATCGTCAAAGCGCCCAAAAATTAAAAAAAAGAGAGAAGCAAGTTGGGTTCGGCAACTGTTGGAGAAAAGAGGGAAGAGAGAGAAAAGAAGAAGAGGGAGCTTTGGCTATGACATGGAGACGTGTTCCAAAGAGTTTTTCATACTCTTCTACCTTCAATCAAGCATCTAACAGGATTCCATCACCGTACAAGTGAAGAAAAAGAAGGAAATGAGTTGGTAAGCTTACTAATCTTGTTGAAAATTTAGATTTGTTGGGTTATAGGTTATATTTGGTTTTGGTATAAATTGCACCCATTTGATGTAATATCAAGGTTTTATTACATTGGAAGCAATTGGGAGAAGAAAATCAAGAAAAGCTAAAGTGTGAAACCTTGGTCAAAGGTGAGATCTATTGTCTAAAGTGTTTTACATTGCTATTTGGTGATTTAAGATTAATGAATGACATTAGGAAGTTAGTTTAATGATGAAAGAATGAAAGAAAAATCATGGAAATGATTGGATGAGTTTTCGACCATGGTTAGGGTTTTTAATGTATTATGATCCAAAATTCTATTTTGATGTTTTATGATGTTTATAGCATGATTTTGATGCCAATGAAGTAAAGAAATGAAAAAGAATTGATTTGGAATTGGTTTATTTGAAATTTTGTTTAGGGTGTATGATTTGGTAAAAATTTGTTAATGAAATTTTATGGCTTAAATGAGTGTATTAAAATTTCATGGAAGTGAATTTAGATTAGTTTTTAAGTGTTAGAAATCAAATGGAATTGAATTGGAAGAGTTTAATGTAAAATATGTTAAGTTTAGCCTTAAGGGCATTTTTAGTATAAAAGTATGATTATAATGTAATGACCATGTGAATGTGATTAAGGATGGTCATTTAGTATATCTGTGGTATTAGAATTATTAAATGAATTGTTATGCTATTATTTGGAGACAAATTAGTACATGGATCATATATGGAAAGTAATGAAGTTGACATGGTTTATGGTCTATTTGATTGGAAAATGTGTTAAGGAGTTGAATGTATCCATATTAGGCTTTCGGATCAGAAAATGAAACCGACTGAAGGATTTCAAAGTGGTGAAAAGGAAACTAGCAAGTTATGAGTGTATTTTAATTTTATTATATAACTAAATTATTTGCAAAAGAATTATTGACATGTGAGTGTTCTTTAAATTGATTTTATGTAAATGATCTCTATTTATGGAGACTAACAAGTTGTGAGTGTACTTTAAATTGAGTTTATGCAAATAGTTTTCATTGATTATGATGCAAATGATATTTTACAAGTGAATAATGCAAGCACAAGATTATGCCTTAGCAATTAGAAGTTACATTGAAATTGTGCATTAAATTGAATGATTAGGAATCATCACATACTTGATTTAGATAATAAGATGAGTCACAAATATAAGAGTTGCTTTTTCTTATGGTACATTGGTAGGATTTATACATGTTATCATATTAGTATATTTATGGTGGTTCACTTATTACGAGTAAGCGGTGTAGAATTAGCTTCGTAAAGAGTGGTTAACCAGTCACGGGTAAGCGATGTAAAATCAGCTCTGTAACTATTAGTTTATAGTCATTAACCTGCTAAGGGTAAACGATGTAGAACCAGCTTCATAACCAGTGGTTAACCAGTCGCGGGTAAGCAATACAAAACTAACTCCGTGACTTTATTCCTAATGTACCGTATGGTAAAGTAACTAGTGGTGGGCTATGTTGAGTAAGAAAATTCATGGCAGTAATAATAATGCCACTATTTATTTTTAAAAGTAATTTGATAGGCTCAGTATGGTGCCAATTCTAGTGATTGACTTATTTTCAATACAACAGTTTTGAGAAAACTTATTGCAACCACTGTTCATTGTTTGAAAATGAAAAAGAAAAATGGAAACTTGTATATTATGAGTTTAATGTCAAAAAGCATTTTGGAATGGTATTTCAGAAAATTTGGAATTGTATTTTACGAAATATTATATTATTATTAGATTTAATAATGCATGAATAACTTGTTATGCAAATGCTTTACCATGAGTTTTATGATTGTATGGGAATATTGCAATTATATTGTTATGAAAAGTTCAATTTTTTAAATAAACTAGTTACATTCACTGAGTGCCTTTAGTTTAGCCTATTTTTATGTTTTTAAAGAAACCACCCCAGGTATGTATACAGGTGCTATAGTAATTGGGACTCCGCAGCAGGATTAGTTGTAGTGGTTAACTAGTCATGGGTAAGCGATATAAAACTAGCTTTGTGATTATCAATTTATAGTCGTTAACCAATTACAAGTAAGCGATGTAGAGCTAGTTTCGTAACTAATGGTTAACCAGTCACAAGTAAGCGATGCAAATCTAACTTTATGGCTTTTATGCCTAGTGTATCGTATGGTAAAGGAACTAGTGGTGGGCTATGTTGAGTAATAAAATTCATGACAGTAATAATGCTACCACTATTTATTTTTAAAAGTGATTTGATAGGTACCGTATGGTGCCAATTCTAGTGGTTGACTTATATTCAATACAAAAGTTTTGAGAAAACTTATCACAACCACTGTTTATTGTTTAAAAAAAGAAAAATGGAAACTTGTATATTAAGAGTTTAACGTCGAAAAGCATTTTGGAATGGTATTTTAGAAATTTAGAAATAGTGTTTTACGAAATGCTATGCTATTATTAGATTTGATGATGTATGAATAACTTATTATGCAAATGCTTTACCATCTGTTTTACGATTGTATAGGAATATTGCAATTATGTCGTTATAAAAATTTCAATTTTTTTAGTAAACTGATTACACTCACTAAGGTCGTTTAACTCACCCTTATTTTTATGTTTTTAAACAAACCACCCCAAGTATGTGTATAGGTGTTGCAGTAATTGGGACTTTGTAGCAGGATTAGTTGTATCGTCAGGTGTTGTTGTGCTTGTGTCATTTTGATTTGTATATTTGTATAAAGAATGGATGTTTATAAAGGCTTTTAAATGAAATGCATGAATATATGTTAGCTTTTTAAAGTTTATTGTAGTGATTGTTGAGAATCATTTGTTTGGGGTTGCTTGTAAGTGGAGTTGAAGTCCAAATTTTGTAGTTGGGAAATTGGTGTGAGTATATAAGTTTTTTGAAATTTTATAGGGCTTTTGAAATTTTAGTCATGTCAAAATGCAATCATTATACTTCCGAACTTTTCAATACAATGATAAAAAATTCTCACTATTTTTCACGATTTTAACTTTTAAAATATGAAAGATTTTAAACAGTTGAATGGCCCTTTAGTTGAGTTAGATATCAATTGGAGGGCTATCATAGGGTCACCGAGAGGGCTCCACTTAGATTCTAGAAAAGGAACTCCAGGATGGGTCCTTTCATTCTCCTTATGAAGCTTTTTTAATTCTAATTTCACTAATTAGAGTTTTTTCACACATATGTAATTTTCATTTCCATCAATCCAAATATCATGGCCGTTATCACTACTTATAGTTACTTGCCTATCAGGTTCATACATATCAACTTGTTCCTCTTCATTAGCCAAAGTTTGTTCTTTAATACTTGACTGAGGACTTTTTTTGCATAAACCCATTCTTAATTGCTTTCTTAGGCAATCCAGTTGTACCCTCTATATTTTTTTCTAATAACTATGGTACTATGTTATCATTATTAATAGATATATTACTCCCATCAAGTTTTGTAGTTGTAAGATAAAAAACCATGCTTCTTTTGACATGAGAATTACTACATTTAGGTGAATTATTTCTATCTTAATGAGTGCTTTATTGTGATTCAAATATTGGGACTTCCTTCTCAGCATTCATCTATTTTAGCTAAGCTATAATTTAAGACTTCAACATTTTCCCTTGAGGTAAAGCTTTTATAGACATCGACATCTTTTTCTTTCCTTCATGACTTCTTGCTTTTGGCTTCCATTGATAAGAAAGAGAAATAACTACATTTGAAAGGATATTATCTTCATTTAGATGCTTTATCTTTAGGGTGTTACTTAATGTCTTTTAAATATCCACTTCCATATATATACGAGTGTATCCAATCCTCTTAAGTTTTATTGTATGTTTATCTAATTACACATACCTTCTAATTAAGCAAGCTAGATAGGTTAACCTTAAGATGGACAAATATTCAAGGGGTATGTTATAAAAGTTTATCCGTAATGGGTTCTTCTTTATGCTACTCTTTTGTCAGTATATTTTAGGCCTCTACTTTTATAATAACAGTAGTTTACCCAATATATGCTAAGTGCTGGATTCTAAAGCTTTATGTATACCTAACTGATGTCTAATCTTGAAGAGGAAGAAGTCTTTCTTCATTAATGAACTCGAGAGTGCTTTCCAAGCATAATTTATCCAAATTCTTCTCTTTCCATGGTTGAATAACTAGAAAAGATGATTTTTTTCAAAGAAATAGTATACTAATTTTTTTCAAAGAGATAGCACACTAATTTTTTCAAAGAGCACTATATTTGGGCACCTATATTTAGAACCTCCATATGAGATGTGACTATATAATCTTTATTACCCAAATGCACAAGGTGAGGCTATATAATCTTTTTTACTCAAATGCATAAGTTCATATTTTAGCTTTTCCAAAGGGGCATTATCTCTTACAACTTGACTCCAAAGCTTCTTCAAGTTGTAATTTCTTATTTTTGTTAAAATATCTTCACTAGAAAAGCTTGGATTAGTGGAAGAATTGAGTTTTTCGATGGAAAAGAGGGAAAAGTTGGAGTGGACTTAATTTTATAGACCATAGATATCCCAAAGGTTTTAGAATTAAGAAGGCTATAGTGAGAGAAAGGCCAAGGTTTTAAACTAAAAGGCTTAAGAGACTTAAAGGAACTAGGGTAACGAAGGCTTTGAAGTACCAAGGGAATGCTTAGTGGGAGCAAGGGGTAAAGAAAAAAGGTCAAGGAAGGCAAGTAGCTCCTGGAGGTAGTGCAAACTAAATCATGCATCTTAAAACACAAAATTATCTACATATGAACACAATGCATGCTTGTTATTCACAATGTTCAATAATCAGAAGAATACCTCCAATCATCACACCGATATTATCTAGCAACGCTTCAATTTTTTTTGAATCTTCTAGCCTCTGATCTCCATAACTCGATGGTGGCCAACTAGTGTTGCGTGAAACCGATGATGGGGACCTAAAAATATGTATTTCATCACTTCATCACCTCTGCCCATCACAGAAGATGAAAATGATGATGTATGGGTGTTTGCGTGATTAATGGGTTAAACCATTAAATGGACCAAATTCTGAATAGTAGGATATCCCAAGATTTCGGGAAAAAATCCTATATTTCCCCTACTTGATCCATTTAACCTAACATCAAACATAATAAGAAACTAAATATACGAATCATAGCAATAGGTCCTCTCATAGCGAGTATTATCTTCCATGTATTACAATATATAAAGTCTCATTTTACTAGCCCTTAAACGTAATGAACAAACCATTTGTTTATTCTAGGTCCAAACTAAATGATATTTCTCAAAACAATCAAATATATATGCATAAAACCATATAAGAAAACATCAAATTAAATAAGTGTTCCATTGAAGTAACAAATGTACAATAAAAATCGCATTATGGAACCAAGCCTCATTCGCACTATGTGATCCTTAAACTGCTTAAGTGGTATGCCTTTAGTTAAAGGATTCACAATCATCAAGTCAGTGCTAATGTGCTCAATGATAACTTTCCTTTCCTTAACATGTTCTCTTATAGCTATATACATAATGTCGATATGCTTACTTCAACTTCCACTCTTATTAGTTTCAGCCATAAAGTCCACAACTGAGTTATCACAGTGCAACTTTAATGACTTAGAAATTGAATCGATAACTTTAAGCTAGATATAAAACTCTTTAACCATACACCATGCGAGGTGGCCTCAAAATATGATATAAACTTAGCCTCTATAGTAGAAGTAGCAATTAGCGTTTACTTGGCACTTCTCCAAGATATAGCTCCACCAGCTACCATGAAAATATAACCAGATGTTGATTTTCTTAAATCAATGTAGCAAACAAAGTCAGAATTGGAATATCCAACTACTTCCAAGTTCTTTATTCGCCTATACATAAGCATGCAGGCTTTTATGCCCTAAAGATATCTCATAACCTTCTTTGTAGTTTCCAATGGCCAACACCTAAGTTACTCTGATATCTATCTAACATTCAACCAGCATATACGATGTCTAGTCTAGTGCAGAGTTGAAGCATATGGAATGTTCTTCATGTGTTCCCATTTAAAATCATTTTCAAACATTAATTCAAATTGAATAAATCACCCTTCACTATAGGTGCTACACTTGGTTCGCAATCTTTTATCCAAAATCTCTCTAAAACTTTGTTGATATAGGTCTTTTGAGATAAAACCAAAATGCGAGATCTTTCTATATGGATCTTAATGCCAATAATATGTTGGATCGTGTATGGCCTGAATATTCAAAATATATTGCGGAAAAGACCATACAACAACGTGAAGTATAATAGAAAATACTCAGGAAGTACGAAAATACCTTTATGCCATGGATTGGTTGTTTCTTTTCGGATTCCAGCAACTACAATAAGCGAATGCCCTCTACCGGTATCCACACAAGTATGCACGATCCGGGCTGCAGCTATGGTGTGCTAGCACGTCTTGAAATTCTTTCCAAACGCCGCACTGTTTTCCTCTCGGATGGTCGCTAGGGTTTCGAGAATCAATAGTCTCTTACCTCTAATGAGACCTAAGTTTCTCTATTTATAGAGAAACCCTAATCACATTGAAGCCTAATAAGTTTCAGCTCATTATATCTCATATAATAAAAGCCCGACAACTTAATTCAATCTAGCCCAATAAATATATCCGCATATATTTATTCAATGCCTAATAAATTAGGTCCAAGAGAATAAGCCCAGATCACATCACTTTTTGTGTGCGACCCTGTAGGCTCATTTGATGTTGGCAAGACATTATGACTACCCAAATTAAATGAGGATCGGTAATCCGATTTAACCTGTAACCATGGTTATAAGCTCAGTTCTTTTGTAACATGATATCAAGATTAATCACAAGGCATGGTACATGTCAACCTTTAATTAATCATAGTTTCTTGATCCCCAAGTTGACTGA
>JANZLC010000007.1:7270914-7284642 GCA_026413385.1 Erythroxylum gracilipes | reverse complement strand
TACTAATAAAAATAATTTAGGAGAGTAATTGGATTTAATCTCTATAGGATCAACCTAAATTTTTCACTGCTATAGTTGTAGGTTTAGTTATTTTATGTAGTCTTACAATGTGCTACCATCCATATGTACAAAATTCAGCACAAGTTATATAAGGAAGCAAAGGATTAAGCAAAGTATCACTCACATAAGATGACACCTTCCTCTTTCAATTCATTGATAATAACTCTTTAAGTAAGGTAATGGAGGCGGTACCATGGCACATTAGGGGACAACCAATGTTTGTGCAAAAGTGGGTACCTAGTCTTGAACTTAACAAAGAGAAAATTGAATCTATTCCATTGTGGATTAATTTCTAACCACATACCATTAGAGCACTAGACTTTTGATGATTTGAGCTTCCTTGCAAGCTCAATGTGAAAAATATGTGTAAAGAATGGATGTTTATAAAGGCTTTTAAATGAAATGCATGAATATGTGTTAGCTTTTTAAAGTTTATTATAATGATTTTTGAGAATTATTTGTTTAAGGTTACTTGTAAGTGGAGTTGAATTCTAAATTTTGTGGACAAGAAATTGGTGTGAGTATAAAAGTGTTTTAAAATTTTAAAGGGCTTTTGAAACTTTGGGAATGTCAAAATGCAGTCATTATGCTGCCAAAATTTTCAATAAAATGATTAAAAAAAAGTCCTGCTATTTTTCGCGCTTTCAACCTTTAAAATATAAAAGGTTTTCAACAGTTAAATGACTTGGCTTGGCTAGAACCCTTCGGTTGAGTTAAATATTGACTGGAGGGCTATCATGGGGTTGTCGAGAGGGCTCCACTCGGATTCTGGAAAAGGAACACCAAGATGGGTCCTTTCATTCTCCTTGTGAAGCTTTTTTAATTCCAACTTCACTAATTATAGTTTCTTCACAAATATTTAACTTTCATTGCCATCAATCTAAATATCATGGCCTTTATCACTAATTCTAGTTACTTGCTTATCAAGTTCATGCATATTAGCTTGTTCCTCTTAATTGGCCAAAGATTGTTTTTTAATACTTGATAGGGGACTTTTTCCATTCTCAATTTCTTTTTTAGGCAATCCAGTTGTACCCTCTAGATCTTTTTCTAATAATTGTTGTGTTATCATTATTAATAAATATATTACTCCCCTCAAGTTTTTTAGTTGTAAGATGAAAAACCATGCTTCTTTTGACATAAGAATTACTACATTTGGGTGAATTATCCCTATCTTAATAAGTGTTTTATTGTGATTCAAAGATTGGGACTTCCTCCTCAGCATTCAACTATTTAAGCTAAGCTATAATTTAATACTTCATCAATTTCCCTTGAGGTAAAGCTTCTGTAGGCTTCCACATCTTTTTCTTTCCTTCATTGCTTCTAGCTTCCATTGATAAGAAAGAGAAATAACTACATTTGAAAGGATATCATTTAGATGTTTATCTTTAGGGTATTACTTAATGGCTTTTGAATATCCACTTCCACATATATATGAATGTATCCAATCCTCTTAAATTTTATTATATGTTTATTAAATTACACATACCTCCCAATTGAGCAAGATAGATAGGTTAACCTTAAGATGGACTAGTATTCAAGGGGAATATTATAAAAGTTTTTCCATAATGGTTTCTTCTTTATGCTAATCTTTTATCGGTATATTTTAGGCCTCTACTTTTATAATAACAATAGTTTACCCAATATAGGCTAAGGGCTAGATTTTAAAGCTTTATGTATACTTGACTATAGTTTGATCCTGAAGAGAAAGAAGTCTTTCTTCATTAATGAACTCGAGCATGCTTTACAACAGTAATTTATCCAAATTCTTCTTTTTCCATGTTTGAACAACTAGAAAAGATGATCTTTTTTCAAAGAACTAGCATACTAAAATTAAGCACCATCTTTGAGCACCTATTTTTAGAACCTTCATATGAGATGAAACTTCGTAATCTTTATTACCCAAATGCACAAGGTGAGACTATGTAATCTTTATTACTCAAATGCACAAGTTCATATTTCAACTTTTTCAAAAGGGCATTACTCTTACAACTTTATTCCAAAGCTTCTTTAAGTTGTAATTTCTCATTTTCTTTAAAAGATCCTCACTAGAAGAGCTTGGATTAGTGGAAGAATTGAGTTTTACGATGGAAAAGAGGGCAAAGTTGGAGTGGAATTAATTTTACAAACCACAGATATCCCAAAGGTTTTAGAATTAGGTAGGCTATAGTGAGAGAAAAGCCTGGGGTTTAAACCAAAAGGTTTAGGAGACTTAGGGGAACAGGGGTAATAAAGGCTTTGGAGTACCAGGGGAATGGTCGGTAGGAGAAAGGGATAAAGAAAAAAATGGTCGAGGAAGGCAAGTAGCTCCTGGATGTAGTGTAAACTAAAGCATGCATCCTAAAACACAAAATTATTTATATATAAACAAAATACATGTATGCTATTCATAATGTTTAGTAAGCAGAAGCGTAATAGAATAATACTTCCAGCCATTACACTAATACTGTCCATCAACATTTCAAAATTTTTTAAATCTTTTAGCCTCTGATCTCCAGAACTCGATGGTGTCTAGTTAGTATTGCGTGAAGCTAAGGATGGGGACCCAAAAATATATATTTCATCGCTTTATCACCTCTGCCCATCATAGAAGATGAAAATGATGATGTATGGGTGTTTGTGTGATTAATGGGTTAAGCAATTAAATGGACCAGATTCTGAACAATGGGATATCCCAATATTTCGGGAAAATTCCTATATTTCTCCCATTTTGTCTATTCAACCCAATACAAACATAACAAGAAACTAAATATATAAATCATAGCGATAGGTTCTCTTATAGCGAGTATTATCTTCCATGTATTATAATATATAAAGTCTCCTATTACTAGCCTTAAACTTAATGAATAAACCATTTATTTATTCTAGGTCCAAACTAAATGATATTTCTCAAAACAATCAAATATATGTGCATAAAACCATATGAGAAAAAATCAAATTCAATAAGAGTTCCATTGAAGTAATAAATGTGTAATAAAAGTCACATTATGGAGCCAAGTCCCATTTGCACTAAGTGATCCTTAAACTTCTTAGGTGACATGCCTTTAGTTAAAGGATCCACAATCATCAACTTGGTGCTAATATGCTCAATGTCAACTTTCATTTCCTTGACATATTCTCTTATGGCTAAATACTTAATGTCGATATACTTACTTCAACTTCTACTCTTGTTATTTTTAACCTTAAAGACTGCAGTCAAGTTGTCAGATTACAACTTTAAAGGCTTAGAAATTGAATCAATAACTCTAAGCCCAGATTTAAAACTCTTTAACTATACACCATGCGAGGTGACCTCAAAACATGACACAAACTCTACCTCTATAGTAGAAGTAGCAATCAAGGTTTACTGGGCACTTCTCCAAGATATAGCTCCACTAGCTATCATGAAAATATAATCGAATGTTGATTTTCTTGAATTAATGTAGCCAGCAAATTCAGAATTAGAGTATCTAACTACTTCTAAGTTCTCAGTTCGCCTGTACATAAGCATGTGTCTTTTATGCCCTGAAGATATCTCATAACCTTCTTTGCAACTTTCCAGTGGTTAACACCTGGGTTACTCTGATATCTACCTAACGTTCAAACAGTATATGCAATGTTAGTCTGGTGTAGACCCGAGCAAACATAAGGCTTCTAATAGTTGAAGCATATGGAACGTTCTCATGTGTTCCCATTCATCAAACATTGATTCAAATTGAATCTATCATCACCCTTCACTACAGGTGCTACACTTGATATACAATCTTTCATCCGAAATCTCTCTAAAACTTTGTTGATATAGGTTTCTTGAGACAAACCCGAAATGTCTTGAGATTTTTCTATATGGATCTTAATGTCAATGACATAAGATGCCTTACCCATATCTTTTATATCAAAATTCTTTGAGAGAAATTTTTTCACCTCATATAGCAAACCCTTTTATTATTAGTCGTAAGCAAAATATCATCCACTTATAATACAAGAAAACAAGTCTTACTCTCACTGACCTTTTGTTATAAACATTGGTACATTATATTCTCTTCAAAACTTAATGAATTGATAACCTCATAGAATTTTAAATACCATTGCCGAGAAGCTTATTTTAATCGATATATGGATTTATTAAGCTTGCAGACTAAATGCTCACCATCACCAAAGGGGAATCCTTGAGGTTGTTTCATGTAAACCTCTTTCTCTAGGTCACCATTGAGGAGCACCATTTTCACATCCATTTGATGTAACTCAAAATCAAAATGAGCTACCAATGCCATAATTATATGAAAAGAATCTTTCTTAGATACAGGAGACAATGTCTCCGTGTAATCAAATCCTTCTGTCTGAGTAAACCCTTTGATAACAAGTCTTGCCTTATGTCTCTCAATGTTGTCGTGTGAGTCTTTCTTTGTTTTAAATACCAATTTACATCCAATGGATTTCACACCATGGGGCAACTTAACGATATCTCAGACTTGATTAGATGCCATAGAATCCATCTCATCTTTTATGGCATTATATCATAGGTCTAAATCCTTAAAACTCATGAAAACATTTTAGGATTATTTTCAGCTTCAATGTTATAGTCTGACTTTTGTAGATACACTATATAATCACTAGGATTTTCTAACCTTTCAACTCTAGTAGATCTCCTCAATGTTGTATCGTCATCCTCTCAAAGAACTTGTTGCTCAACTTGTTATTCAACTAGTTGCTCAATAATTTCTGGTTGTTCCTCATTAACAACTTAATCTACTGGATTGGTATTAACAACTTATGGAGCTTTAGTAACTGGTTGTCCAACACTCGTTTCAACTTGAGGAGTGTGAACAAAAATTAATCTATCACTTGAACTAGATGGTTGAGCTTCATAATGGTTCTTTTCAAAAACTATGTCTTGAAATTGACCATTCCTACTGATCAAGTCATTCTCAAGAAATTTTGCATTTCTTGATTCCACAATCCTAGTGTTGTGAGATGGACAATAGAATCTATACCGCTTAGACCTTTCAGCATATCCTATGAAATACCCACTAATGATCCTTGGGTCTTCTTCTTTTATAGGTTATAAATTCTCTCTTCAGACGGACATCCCCAAATGCATATATGCCTCAAACTTGATTTCTAACTCTTAAATATCTCAAAAAGTATCTTTAAGACAACTTTAGTTGGAACTCGGTTTAATATATAAACAGTTGTCTTTAGAGCTTTATTCCATAGGAATTGAGGGAAAGAATCGACTATACGAGGACATTTTCTCCTTATCTAACAAAGATTCTCTTTGTGTAATTATGGCATTGATAACTCATTTTGATTTTGAGTTTCATCAAATGGATGTGAAAATGAAGTTCCTCAGTGGTGAACTAGAGGAACTGAATGGGATAAAGACCATCAGATAATGTACCATAACCAGTAACTTCAGTTCCATTACATAAACTATAATCATAATATGAAAAATTAAAGGAAAAATCAAAAGGTACAAGTCTTGATGCAAAAATCATTTTTTTTGAAAAATTTGGAATGTAAAACATCTTTTCCAACTACAAAATAAAGCCACTTAAAACTAATTTGCAAATGCCAATGGCTTGTGAACTCGTCTTGCTTCTTGAATAGATGTATTGTTCACTTCCTACCAGCTTCCTTAGGTTTTGCATACCATACCAGGTATTTGAAACATGGATTATAGAACCAGAATCAATCCACCATATGTTATGATTAATATTAACCATATTCATAACAAACAAATGAAAATGAAGTTCCTTTCTTTTCGAGTCAGTTCTTAAATTTAGCGCAATCTTTCTTCATATGTCCCTTCTTCGTATAAAAGAAACACTTTGATGGTTTCTTTATATCAGACTGAGGAGAAAATTTTCCTTTTCCTTTGTTTTTGGCATCATCTTGTCTTTTCTTTCTTGGAACAGTCAAATTCACCCTTTCACCCTCTTCCATCAACAACCTCTCCTCTTCTTGCACACACATGGTCAACAGTTCATTAATTGACCACATGTCCTTATGTTTGTTAAAAGAGATTTTGAAAGGATCGTATTGTTAGTGCAGAGTACATAGAATGTAATATACTAGGAAAGATTCTGATATGGTAACCTCTAAGGCTTTTAGTTGAGCCGCTATGTCCCTCATACATATGATATGATCACATACACCCTTTATGCTAGTGAGCTTCATGGATGACAACTAAATAATCAAGGTGTTGGCAAGAGCCTTATCAGATGTGGCGAATTGCTCATCAATGGATCCTTGAGTTTATTATATTGTTTGAAAAAAATATGAATACCAACAGATATTTTGGTCTTTATAAACATCAAGTAAAGGCGATTAGATCTCTCTCATTTTTCATAAAGAGTAACAACATCCGGAGTATTGGTTTCAGTTATACTCAGTGGTTCATCTTTCCTAATAGCATAATCTATATCTATCCAACCCAAATGAAGTAGAATTGTCTACTTCCACACCTTATAGTTGTCACTCCTTAATTCGGGAATATCACACTTAGCATCAGAAATATTCATAATTTGAGTAACTGCAAGTTTAAACATACATGCTTGTTATATATAATTTGAGACCAACAATAATTCATGCTTTACCAATGTAAATCGTGCTTTAAATACATGAATCTAGTGACATAAGACTTGCCTGTGGGCTAAAGTTCTACTTAATTAGATTCATCTATAACTTTATGACAAAACTATTAAATTATGTTCCTTTTCTTAATTCTTATGGGTTGATTAAGAAGTATAATATGATATTTCATCCTAATTAATCATACAAATATAACAAAATTCCTGTTAGTAGATTTTATCATATCATGTTTGATTAATTACAATTAAGGTTTTAATGTGATCTTAAAACTAAATACATAATCCTAATTAATTAGAGACATTGTGGTTACTCTTAATTAATTAAAATCATGTAGATCACTCACATTACTTTGAGCTTAATAAAGCCTAATCATTTGCATCAAGTAATTAATAATGCTAATAAATCAAATAACCATGTATAAAATTATTTATTCTAATTTTACATATATAATGATCATAAATCTATACAGACAATTTTCAATTAATCACATATAATTTGTGATAATAGTTAAATAATTATAACTTGCTTGTCAAATTTAATTCAAATATTAGGCATACAAATTAAAATTTAATGTTCACAAAGTATTAATACCAAAAATGATTTTATAATTAAAATCACAACAAAATGGGTTAGGTGCTTGATTAACCCAATAATTACTAACATTAACAAAATTAATGAATTAAGAAATTAATTATTAAAAATCGGGTTGGTGTGACTAGGCTATAACCTGATGGCAACCAGGTGCATGACAATCGCCGAAAGTTAAGGATGCAAATGACGGGATGACAACGACGAGCCAAGGAACATGACACGCCAGAAAACAAAACATATGATGATGCATGGCTGGCGACGTCTGAAGGCCTCATACACCGTCATCGTCGGCTCTCCTCCCTTCATCCTCCTATCACCAGTGGGTGCAACATGGATTACCAAAACACAATTCTGACATCCATCATGTACATAGATGTCAAGATTTATCAACAACACATGCTCAGCTCATACGACATAAATTAAAATGAGAAACAAAGCATAATAGAGGAGTATATTCTCAGACAATTTAGATGCAAGGTAGAGGCACAACGGCTCTAATATCAAATGTAAAGCATGCATCTTGAAACACAAAATTATTTACATATAAACAAAATACATGCATGCTATTCACAATGTTCAGCAAGTGGAAACATAACAGAAGAATACCTCCAGCTATTGCACCGATACTGTCCAACAATGTTTCAAATTTTTTTGAATCTTCTAGCCTCTGATCTCCACAACTCGATGGTGTTTGGTTAGTGTTGCATGAAGCTAAGGATAAAGACCAAAAAAAATATATTTCATTGCTTCATCACCTCTACCCATCATAAAAGATGAAAATGATGATGTATGGACCTTTGCGTGATTAATGGGTTAAACCATTAAATGGACCAGATTTTGAATAGTGAAATATCCCAAGATTTCAAGAAAAAAGCCTACATTTCTCCCACTTGGTCCATTTAACCCAACATAAAACATAACAAGAAACTATATATATGAATCATAGTACTCATAATCAAATTATATGTATAAAATATGAAGCATCATTTGATTCTATTTATTGATCTTATAATCTAAACTAATATTTCCAACTCCTTAAAAAATTTGAATTAGGTTAAATTCATTGATCCCTAAATGTATTAAATTCCTATTCCAAATCGATATTTATTTTGATTTGAAAACAATTTTCAAATCTAATTGGAAACTATTTCAAATTATCTTGACTCCTTTAATAAAATTTTAATTGAAGACAACTTTCAATAACTTATTCTTATTACTCATTATACTTTAGAAAAAGGCCCTTTCTAAAATTATATAAGTAATATATTCTAATATAATTAGAAAACTATTTATAGTCTAATTAGAAATTAATATTTTTAATTTCCTTAGAATTTTTTTCCTTAGTTAGAAAATTATTTTCTAATATTAAAGGAAACTACTTTTAAAATTAAGTAAAACACTTTTGAAATTTAATTAAGAAAGTCGTTTATGTTATTTATTTAGAGATTGAATTCTTAATTAATTAGAAAATTTTCCTTAATAAATTAGAAAACTATTTTCAAAATACTAAAGAAATCAAAATTTTCTTAACTAATAAATGAGCACACTTTTCAAAATTTAACTAAGAAAAATAATTCTTGTAAAAAATAAAGAAACTTATTGCATAAATAAAAAATTCTAAATAAATTGAATATTAATTCTCTAAATAAAATAATAAATTTAATTTATCTCAATCAAATTTAAAATAAATAAATTTAATTAAGAAACACCTTTCTTAGTTACAAAATATTTTTAATTTTAAAGAGACCAATTAATTAATTTCAATCTAGTTAAAACTAATTAATTATAATTTTAGAAACTACTTTTCTATTTAATTAATTTCAATATAATTAAAACTAATTAATTCTAATCTTATAAAATCAATATAATTATTAATCTTAATCATATTAAGAGCAATAATTACTTTAAATTTTGGAATTGATTTGATAATTAATTTAATTTAATAATTCAGCTCTTTAAAAATTAAATTAAATTATAATATAATAAAATAACCATTTGAAAATATTTTTAAAATAGATAAAAATACTTTTCCAAATTTATTAGAGATTTAATTAATTTAATCTGAATTGAACTAATTTAATTAAAATTAAGGCTTAATAAAAACATTTAAAAAATAAAAGTGAGGGTGGGACTATTTTGATGCGCGCACTAAACGCACCAAACCCTTTTTGTGAGGCACGTGACGTGAGTAGACGTGCTGCTTATAATTAGGTTATCGTTTGCTGCTGCCATTACTGCTCTTCCTTTTTATGCTCTGCCACGTCTCGACACTGCTGTTGGCACCAGCGATGGCCACCAGCAAAGGCAGCTGCTCTAGTCCAAGTCAAAGCTGTCATCAACAGAGCGAGGAGAGGGTTCTCCTCGTTCACGTTGCCTCCAGCCTTCTCGTTTTTTCCAATGATTTAAGATGTTGAATGATTCATATGCATGGTAACAGCATTGAAATGCACGGCTCTTTTGGATCGCGGTTTCCAAAGAGACGATTCAGGTGACATTCTTGATATCAACCCGCAATGGACTCCTTTATAAGTTGGATTTATTTGTAGTAGAAAAGTTAGATTTTTTATTAAACTAGTTATGTTATTTCAGAATGAAATCTATATCTTCAATATTAAATTCAAAACTCATGAAAAGGGCATATTATCAAACGACAACATGAGTTGTGTCTGGCAGCTCTTGACGAGTTCTCTGGTATTTGCATGCATGGGATTGGTGGGATATTGATCTCACTAACTGCTAAAATACTATTGGCAAAATTTTGAAGAGTTCAGCACTCAGCACTCTTATTTGTAATTAATAATAATTTAATAATTTAAAATAAAATAAAATAAACAATATAAACAATAGTAATAAGAAAATAATAAATAATGAAAATAATAGAACAAAGTAAAGAATAAAAATTAAAAAAAATAAGAAAAATAAGTAAATAAATACATAAACAAGAAAAAAGACAAGTAAATGAATAAGTCAAACAAGTCATTGCAACAAAATATTTAGACTAAGTAAGAAAATGTTTATACTAAATCACTAAGGGTTGAGTACTATATATTTAAATGTTTAGCTAAATACAAAAGGAAAATATTTAAAAGACCTATGAAATGATTTATTCATAACCTAGTACGTCAAAATTTTCTATTGAGGGACAATGTCCTTGGTAAATTTTAACAGTCATATCATTATTTATCACCTTCCATCAATTCTTCTTAAGCCTTCATTTTTTTCTCTTGCAGTCTCTAAGTATAATATTCTCATTAGAACATTTAGGTATATCCTCGTAACATATCCGAGTCACCTAAGTCTTGTCTCTCTTAAATTTTATTAATATTAGCCATTTGATTTGTCTCTTATCATTACATTCATGATCTTATCTTTTTAGTAAAATTTCACATCAAACGAAGTATTCTCATCCCCATCATCATTAACTTCTACCTATGCATATGTTTGATGAGTCAACACTTTACCCTACAGAGCATAGTCGGCCTAATTGCTAAACAGTAGATTTTACTTTTTAGCTTAAGTAAAACCTTATTATCATATAAAACTCTTGATGCACTCCTTCATTTAAGTCACTCCGATTTAATACGATGATCTATGTCTTCATCGATCTTGTCATTGTTTCAAATGAAGGATCTCAGGTACTCA
The DNA here is from genome assembly GCA_026413385.1 of Erythroxylum gracilipes. NCBI lineage: Eukaryota > Viridiplantae > Streptophyta > Magnoliopsida > Malpighiales > Erythroxylaceae > Erythroxylum > Erythroxylum gracilipes. The sequence goes on along the minus strand of JANZLC010000007.1, from coordinate 7,273,779 downwards.
AATTCCACATCGAATGTCACCCTGTGGCTTCAAAAGTTATAGTTTACGTACCTAGTCTTGGTCTTGCTAAATTTAAAACCCTTCGACTTTGGTGTATCCCTTCAAAGTTCTAGTTTGATATTCATACCCTCTTTTGTCTCATCTACTAAAATAATGTCATCAATAAACAACATACATAAGGCACATCCTCTTGGATATTATTAATGAGCTCATCTATCGCTATTGCAAATAAGATGGGACTTAATAAGCAGTTTAATATCTTCACACATATCCCTAATAACTTGTATATAGATCATATAAAATGTTTTAACTTCTAAACACTTCCATATAATTTCTCTAGATACCCTATTACAGGCTTATCTAAGATAATGAAAATCAATTATAAGTCCTGTTGTCTTTCTCTATAATATTCCAATATTCTTTCAATGAGGTGTGTAGCTTCTGTTATGGAGCTTCCTAACGTGAAAACTAGTTCTCTAAGATAGAAGCATCCTTTCTTACTTTCTTCTCAATCACCTTCTCTCGTAACTTTATTGTGTGACTAAGTTGTTTGATGCCTCTATAGTTGTTACAACTTTGGATGTCCCATTTGTTCTTATATAGAGGAATTAACATACTAAGTCTTCACTCATCCGACATTTTGGTAGACTTAAGGACTACATTAAAAATAAAACTTGGCTAGCCAAGTAAAACCCTTTTTTTCTACGCTCTTTCACACCTTTATAAGTATCCCAGCAGGCCCTATTATCCTTCCACTTTTCATCTTCCTCAAAGTTTTTTATAATTTCTTCCCTTATAATTTTTCAGAAATAAGTTAAGTTACGATATCTCTCGAAAGTGATATGATAACGTAAAGAAATATTGTCCTTTAGCCATAAGCACCCACCTTACTTCATTTTTAATACAACAAATTTGATCTAAGTCTCTTGATTTTTGTTCCCTAACTCTCACCAAATTAAAAATGTCTTTTTCTCCATTTTTAGTTTCAAATAGTTGATATAATTTCTTTTAAGTTTTGCTTTAACTTTTGAGATTATCTTCTTTGCCTTTCTCTTTACTAGTTCATAACTTTCTCTATTAACTACTCTCTCTACCTTTGTGGTGTTATGTAATAGAGCTTTATATGCATTAAGACTCTATCTTACTACGCCTAGGCTTTTTAGAAACATCCCAAGCTCTCTATAGTTGTATTCCTTAAAATAGTTACTACTATCTTCCAATTTCCATTCTTTTCCATATATTACTCTATCTTTAAGTTGTTCCGCAGTATCTCCTTTCAGATTCTACCGTTTGACTTTAGTACACCTCCTAGGGCTTCTTTTCTTCCTCTAACCCTTAATTATGAGATCAAAATCAATAATCTATGTTGAGTTGATAAGCATGCATTAGGTACCACCTTACAACCTTTACAACTAGGTCGATCGCTCTGCCTTACGAGGAAATAGTCGATTTGAGTTTTCGTGATTCTGGTCTTAAAAGTCAACAGGTGCTCCTCATTTTTCAAAAAGATAGGGTTGGTTGTCACCAACTCAAACACTACCATGAGGTCGATCAAAGTAGTCTTACTATCATTTCTATCACTATACTTGAAACCCCCACGAGTCCATAAATATCCATCCGAGGTTAACCCTATATGACCATTGAAATCTCCTCATAGAATAACTCTCTCGTCAGGAGGGATTTGCTAAATCATCTCATCTAGCTCTTCCTATAATTGACACTTAAGTTATTCGTTCAACCCTACTTAATATACATAAGCACACATTATATTGAAATTAATACCATTAACTACAATCTTTAAGGACATAATCCTATCATTAGTCATTTTTACCTCTATAATATGATGCATGAGTTCTTTGACAATTAAGACACTTACCTCATTCTGTTGTCTTGAATCCAACGCATGGCAAATAAGATGTGTCAGGGACGGAACCAGAAATTTTTTTGAGTAGGGCCAAAATTTTAATGGGGGCAAAATTTTATTTTTAATGGGGCAAAATTTTAGTAAGAGCGAAATTTTATTTTTTGATGGGATCAAAACTTAAAATAATAATTTTTTCATGTGAAATTTTTTTGGAGACAATTCCGTCCCCGGGTGTGTGTACTTCAAATTGTAGAGCTTTTATTTAATTTGTACTTTATCTTAATAATTTGAGAATTTATTAGTTATTGTTATACTTGCATAAATGAATTTTTATTGTTTATTAAAAGTTACAAAAGATTAGATGGGTCCAAAATAGCCTGGAATATGAACTGATCTACCAATCCACAGTGAATGCAATTAAATCAGTGACCAAAATTTCGTACCGTACCGGTCGGAATCCGGAACCGGTACGGGTTCAAATGTACCGGGGTCAAATTCCGGTCGGTACCGGCCGGTACCACTAGTACCGGCAAAATTGGGGACCATTCCGTAAAAAATAAAAAGACGAGGGACTGTTTTGCAAATACCTAAAATAAAACCCTAAAAAATATCCTCCCCCACCCGACTTCGGTCTACCTCTCACTCTCACTGCCTCACCTCTCTTCGTCTTCTCTCCCTCTCAGATCGCCGCCGCTCCCTCCCCGGCGTCACCCCCTCACCGCTGGTCGTTGTCGCCTGGTCGTCGTCGTCGTCCTCCGCCTCCCTCGCGTCTTCGTCTTCTTTGGTGGTCTGCTCGCGTCTTCGTCTTCTCCGGTGGTCTCCTCGCAGCTTTGTCTTCTCCTTCGTGCGTCTGTCGTCCTCTGGTGGTGTCGCGGGTCGCCTCCGTCTCATCGTCCACGCCGCCTAGACACACCGCCTCCTCCGTCCTCCCTCTGTCGCAACAAACACCGCCGGCCACCGAGATCCGACTGTTTAGCAAATTTTTTGGGTGTGTGTTACTG
>JANZLC010000007.1:7248011-7266507 GCA_026413385.1 Erythroxylum gracilipes | reverse complement strand
TGATGTTTGATGTTGTTTAATGGATTTGTAGTGGTTTTTGTGGTGTTGGAGAAGGGTTTGAGGTAAGGGAATGTTAGAAGGGGTTTAGGAGCCCTTGAAGGGGGCTTGGAGGGTGAAATATTAGTGTTCCTCGTAGCTTACACGGTTAGCCCATGTAAATTTACACGGGCCGTGTAATTCCAGACCAGGCGCACCATTTTCACCTGTAGCTCACACATGCAGACCGTGTGATTTTACACGGTCCGTGTAATTTGACCCATAAAACAACAAAATTTTAATTTTTAGCCTTCATGAAAGTTGTAGCCCTAGATGTCTATTTTCCAACCGTCTAAAAACAAAGTCAATCCGATATCTATAGTGAGAGTTATTACGTTTGCGATAAAGTATGTTCAATAGGAATCCGGTTATGAACATGTTGAATTCGTTGGGCCATAACTCCTTCGTCCGACATCCAATTGAGGTGATTCTTGAGGAGTTAGACTTCTAATACATTTTCCTACCTTTCCGTAAAATTTTATGGCCATTGGTTAATCTGGCTAGGATCATATTTTGGATTTTTAAGTATATCTTGAGCTATAGAGCTCCAATTGAGGTGGTTCTTGTTTCTAAATGACCTAGAGGCTAAGAGCTACCATTGTTGAAGAAGTGAATTGTGATTTTTGTTTTGTTTTGTTTTGTGGGCTCACCTTTGTGGTTTGAAATGTTATAAGATTGAGGACTTTCGTTGAGGGTTAAAGAGTTTGGAAACCCGCTTTTGTATGCTCTTCATTTCCGGACAGATTGTTGGGCTTCAGAAATGGGGCCCAATAGCCGAAAAGTTGAGGATGGCAATGATGGGATGAAAACGACGAGCCGAGGAGCGTGACATGCCAGAAAACAAAACATATGATGTTGCATGGTTGGCGACGTCTGAAGGCCCCATACACCGTTATCGTCATCCCTCCTCCCTTCACTGTCTTGTCACCAGTAGGTGCAACATGGAGTACCAAAACACAATTCTGACATCCATCATGTACACAGATGTCAAGATTTATCAACAATACATGCTCAGCTCATATGGTAGAGATTAAAATGAGAAACAAAACATAATAAAGGAGTATATTCTCAGATGATTCAAATGCAAAGTAGAGGCACGGTGGCTATGATATCAAATGTAAACTAAAGCATTCATTTTAAAACACAAAATTGTTTACATATAAACAAAATATATGCATGTTATTCACAATGTTCAGCAAGCGAAAACATAACAGAAGAATACCTCCAGCTATTGTCCAACAATGTTTCAATTTTTTTTTGAATCTTTTAGCCTTTGATCTCCACAACTCGATGGTATTTGGTTAGTGTTGCGTGAAGCTGAGGATAAAGACCCAAAAAAAATATTTGATTGCTTCATCACCTTTGCCCATCACAAAAGATGAAAATGATGATGTATGGACCTTTGCGTGATTAACGGGTTAAACCATTAAATGGACCAGATTCTGAATAGTGAGATATGCCAATATTTCGAAAAAAAAGCCTACATTTCTCCCACTTGGTCCATTTAACCCAACATCAAACATAACAAGAAATTATATATATGAATCATAGTACTCATAATCAAACTATATGTATAAATTATGAATCATCGTTTGATTCTATTTATTGATGTTATAATCTAAACTAATCTTTCCAACTCCTTGGAAAAATTGAATTAGATTAAATTTATTGATTCCTAAATGTATTAAATTCCTATTCCAAATAGATATTTATTTTGATTTGAAAACAATTTTCAAATCTAATTGGAAACTAATTCTAATTATTTTGACTCTTTTAATAAAATTTTAATTGAAAACAACTTTCAATAAATTATTCTTCTTACCAATTATAATTTAGAAAAAGGCCCTTTTCAAAATTATATAAGTAACATATTCTAATATAATTAGAAAACTATTTATAATCTAATTAGAAATTATTTTTCCTTAATTAGAAAATTATTTTTCCTTAATTAGAAAATTATTTTCTTATACTAAAGGAAACTACTTTCAAAATTAAGTAAAACACTTTTGAAATTTAATTAAGAAAGTCCTTTATGTTATTTATTTAGAGATTGAATTCTTAATTAATTAGAAAATTTTCCTTAATAACTTAGAAAACTATTTTCAAAATAATAAAGAAATCAAAATTTTCTTAAATAATAAACAAAAACACTTTTCAAATTTTAACTAAGAAAAATAATTTTGTAAAAAATAAAGAAACTTATTATATAAACAAAAAAACAATTTCTAAATAAATTGAATCATAATTCTCTAAATAAAATCATAAATTTAATTTATCTCAATCAAATTTAAAATAAATAAATTTAATTAATAAATACCTTTCTTAATTACTTAAGAAAATTTTTTAATTTTAAAGAGACCAATTAATTAATTTCAATAATTGAAATTAATTAATTAATTTCAATTTAATTGAAAATAATTAATTAATTTCAATTTAATTGAAAATAATTAATTAATCTACTTTTCTATTTAATTAATTTCAATATAATTGAAACTAATTAATTCTAATTTTATAAAATTAATATAATTATTAATCTTAATCATATTAAGAGAAATAATTACTTTAACTTTTGGAATTGATTTGATAATTAATTTAGTTTAATAATTCAACTCTTTAAAAATTAAATTAAATTCCAATATAATAAAATAACCCTTTGAAAATATTTTTCAAACAGCTAAAAAATATTTTTTTCCAAATTTATTAGGGATTTAAATTAATTTGATCTTAATTAAACTATTTTAATTAAAATTAAGGCTTAATAAAAACATAAAAAATAAAAATAAAAGTTAGGGTGGGAGTATTCGTCGCGCGCACTAAACGCACCAAACCCTTTTTGTGAGGCACGTGAGTAGACGTGCTGATAGAGCTAGGTTATCGTTTGCTGCTGCCACCGCTGCTCTTCCTTTTTCTGCTCTGCCACGTCTCCACACCGCTGTTGGCTTACGTCTTCTCCAGCGATGGCCACCAGCAAAGGCAGCTGCTCTAATCCATGTCAAAGCTTTCATCAACAGTTCCAGCGAGGAGACGGTTCTCCCCGTTCACGCCGCCTCCAGCCTTCACGTTTTTTTTCAATGATTTGAGATGTTGAATGATTCATATGCATGGTAACAGCATTGAAATGCACGTCTCTTTTGGATTGCAGTTTCCAAAGAAATGATATCAACCCGCAATGGACTCGTTTATAAGTTTGTATCAATTCAAAGCTTGTTAAAACGCCAAGCTCAAGGATCCTTTTGACCATGAATTCTTCTTAATGACAGATTATTGATCATTAATCGTGTTTGTTTTTAGTGATTAGGTGAAAGGGAAGTCAGGCAGGAGAAGGAAACAATGAGAGGACAACATAAACTTTCTATGGCCTTTGTTGTTATGTCCAAACATAGCACTAAATGACAAACTTATGAAATGAATCGATTTGCTATGATATGAATATTCATTTAGTTACATCCTTAAAACTTGACTATGTAGAAACTAAAAGATAATAATAATCGTGTGTTTGGTTAATTGCAAGGCTTATGACTAAAATGTGTTGACCCAGTAGGCAAAAGCTGGAAAAAAGAAAAAACAAGGAGAGCCGGCGATTCAGGCTGATGTTATATGCAAAGTCCGGCGGAATCATAAATCCAGTTGGCAGGATTAGGGATCTCCTATCTCGGTTATAATGTTCCTATCGCCGGGATGGATCAAAGTCAATACAGACAGGGCCAGCAATCGCTCCACAGTCGTGGCCACAGCCGGTGGCCTTCTTCGTGACAGTAACGGCCATTGGATTGCAGGTTTTACACAAAATCTCGGATGGTGTACTCCGATGTCTGTTGAATTATGGCGTGTTTATACTGGCTTATCACTCGCCTGGCGCTTGGGCTTCTGCCATATAGAGCTGGAAGTGGATTCGCTTGCAGTGCACTAGCTCCTCTCTTCCTCGACTCACCGCATGCATGCGACGAACCCTATTGTAGCGGGCATTCACAAACTGTTTACCCGTAATTGGTCTGTTGTTCATCGGCATGTTTACCGAGAAAGCAACAGATGTGTTGACTAGCTTGCCACCTAAACGGTACATTTTGATATTGGTGTAACCTACTTTACTATTGCACCTTTAGGGTGCCAACGTATCCTTTTTGAGGATACGTCAGGGATCAGTTTCTCTCGATCTGTTTTGTAATCTGCTCCGGCAGTTTCCCTTTCATAAAAAAATTATCCACATATTTATGTAATTTTATATTAATATATAGATAAAATTTAATTGACAGAATTAGAACAGAATAATTGAAAGAGAGGATTTGATCGGGAATAGATACCTTATCTATTTACTCTATTTTTATTCTGTTTTATTTTATTTATGAAATAAAAAAATAAGAATAGAGTCATTTCATCTCAGGCGGCGTAGTTTGGATAGCGGTTATTAGGGCACCAACTACGTCACTTCTGTGTACTACGTTATAATATGACTTTGTAGGCTTCTCGAATGAAAGTAACTGCCTAATGACCGTTAGCTTGAGAGTTACGATCTCCAATCAGTGAACATTATTCATGTGGGACCCGGTTTTCATTGTCAATGCCACCCAATAGAAATAGACAAATTTGACGATTTCTCGTGAACAAGAAGCGCCCTGGAGCGTTAGCTCTCACAGTTTCACATTCACACCATTAGCCTCTATAAAGACTTGCCAAAACAGGATCTGGGTTGGTGTTAATTTCTTCTCTCTTAGATCGTGTCACTCACTTCTAATTCAGACGGTTAGATCTCAAGTGGTTTAACCTATGGGGTGTGATCAGGCGGTGAATGATGATGAACAGAGTGAGAAAGTACTAAATTTCTCATCGTTTCCCTTTCCACACAAGCCGGAAGAGCCAAGAGGATCGGTGACCCCGCCAATCTGTATATCAGCCTCAATTCCTTTTGAGTGGGAGGAAGCACCAGGCAAGCCAAGACCATGCTGTCACTCCAAACCAAAAGCTGCAAGGTGCTTGCAATTGCCTCCGAGGTTGTTGAGCCAGGCCAAAGTGGCCAACTTCCCCCAAGACTTTTCTCAGCTTGGACCATCCAAGTCTCAGTCCTACCTTGCTGAAGAAAGTTGGGGTGCTGTTCATGCGAGTAAAGATAGTAGTAAATTCTTATCCAGTAGGTGGGTTAACTTAAGGAAGAATAAAGATTCTGAAACCGGGGATAGTTGCCGTGTTACCTACCCTGTTTGCCATGCATGTTCTACTGATAACACTAATACAAATGGTGGTGGCACCGGTACTGTGGTGAGGATCACAAGAATAAAAAAAAGATCGTCGAGCTTCTTGAATCTTCATCGCACAGGCTCATATTTTTGGGTAAGTTCCTAGTCAAGTATCCATTTTATGCCATCATATGATGTAACCCTTTCGGACACATAACAAATCATAGCCTGGCCGTGATCTTCTCAATTATTACAGTGAGGAAGATCGCCAGATGTTAACTTTGTTCTTACAACTAATTTTCTCTGCTCATTGTTAAAATTCTGTCTGGTTAAATTGATACCATTACACGTTGTCTTGTGAATGCAGACAAGCATATCTGAAGGATTTAAGCTGGTGGTCTCAAGGAAACGCATCAAGGGCTAAGTTTCACGGTTGCATTAGACCAAGAACCGAGAGTTGTTGCCGATCATTTTGGCAGATTGTGTTGTCACTTCCACGTGATGCTGCTGCTGATACTTTTAACTTCTCCGAAGATACTTCCATGATTTTAACAAATGTTTCAACGCCGTTGAAGATTGACACTTTTTTGTTTCTTTGAAGAGTTATATTCATTGATCTGTAATATTTTTTTCTACTCTGTCACAATCGGGCCAGTCACATCGCCTGGACACATAAGCATACATTTTAGTCGTCACTTTGTTCTTATCTAAACTGTGTTACTTATGACTTTCCCTGATCATATTCAGATAACTATATTAATTGCGCCTTCTCATTCTGTTTCTCTAATCAATATCTCGGTCATCCTAATTTGTTGCCAAAAATGGTCTCTTGCCTATGCAGTAGCAACAGCACTGGAGCATGTATATGCGTCTCTATACAATGGAGGAATATCAATTCATAGGTTACAGAAAGCAAAGTATTGATTTAATGTAGAAATATCAATTTGAAAAATAAAACAGAATTATAATGCATCTGATGAATTAACAGAGTTTTCAAGTCTAAATTCAATGAGTCGCTTGGCCAATGGCCCCAATATGTGGAATTTACATTTGTGTGTGGCAGATCGAACACAGCTACGAGGCTGTCAGGACTATGTGTGGCGGTGAGTGACGACGACAAAAGAGACAAGTTAAGATGTCCTAAGGATCATAGCTGCATGCCAGTAACCTTCTCTTCTTGTAATTCACTTTGAAACAAGCCTGTCTGAGCTTCTTAGTTTTGTCCGTTAGCTCTATATCTGGCAGGTTTTCCACCAACCTTTTATGTTCCTCCAACATCGCCACCTCGTTACTTAGCCCCAGCTCCTACGTCCACCACATGTCGTTAAGATTTTTATGTATCTTATAAAAACAAAATAAACAAATACTGTAATTCTCCAAAGGTTTTTGTTGTTCAACTTCTCAAGCCTATTTGGAGCAAAGACTTGAAATTTGGACTTTATTCAGATGATTACTGTTTAATTTGATCATCCAGTAAGCTTTTATAGAAAATTTTCTTCTGAAAACCTTGATTCGACGTGTCAAGATCTCTAATATTAACAGTAAACATCAATCTCTATCTGGGAATTCATGTAACAACAAGATGGTGGTAATAAGATACACACCTTGACATTGTTAATGAGAGACTTCAAGCTCTTGATTTTCCTGTGAGGCCATCTCGTAATATTAAGTTCTCTGCATCTCTTCTTCAGAACCGTTAGGCCCACCTTCATCTCCTTGGCAGCTCTTGTGATGGGTAACCCAAAGTGTTTCTGGATTTCTTCCATTTCCAATGGAGCACGTCTCTTCCGTCCACTGCTACTCCTCTCCATTCTTTCCTCACTCCTTGAACTTATCCATGCAACTTCACCACTCGTCCCCTCACTTTTGATGTCACTAGCATGGCACTGACCAGGAGAAGCAGTTAAACTGGTTGCAGTGTGGTACATCATGAGTGGTTTTGCATCGAAAACCACATTTTCATGAAAAACAGGTATTCCTGGAAAGTTTTCAAGTGACGCATCTTCAAGTAGCTTGAAATCATTGTTGTTGTTCAACAAAGGTGGGGGCAAGCAGCAAACCTCCTCCAGGAAACTGTTCAACGGTGGAAGTTCAGAGATCCTGATATCATATATCAAAGGAAAAAAAAAAAAAAAAAGGTTATGCAATATGAATACGTAGGACATTGGTCCCTACTACCTGTATAGCATACCTGCATAACAAAGCAAATTACTTACTTGCCGAAGGTGTCGTCAATGCTAAACCAGTCAAATTCATGTGGGCATTGAGTCCTTTGAATGCTAAGTAGTTTTTGTTTTGTGATATCCATTAAATCTGAGAGAGAAGAGACAGAAACAGGGTATATCAAATGGATCAAGGAAGAAGACGGCATAAATATGTACATTAAAAGTTTTGGTGGGAGGATTAATACTGATCATGGGGAGTTGTGTTTATGTAAATGAGATTTAGAAATACAATGGAATCTACTTAATATTGGTTTTAATGAATGAACAATTACCAATTATGTATAGGGAGGCTGCATCATTCCTTGTTCTAATTTAATGTCTACGTAAGGATTCATTAAATCTCCTCTTTATTTTTCATCAAGTCTCGTAAGAGTTACTCAGTTTCAAAAAATGAACCAACATTATTTTGGTGACCATTCTCACCATCCCTTGCTATATTAAATAAATAATCCGTGCATTTCATGAAAATTTGTTAGTATATAAAAGTGATATGGTCAACAATAATCATCATAGTCACAAGAATCACCAATCTCAAACATTTTTTCTTTTCAAATCCTTTTTACACCATTTTCTTTTGCACGCTCGCGCGCACACACACAAAACTTGCTCTTATATCCATAATTTTTACTCCAGGGTCGTTTATAGGCCCTGGGCAAAGTAAAAAGAAGGGTCCTAATAAAACAACAATATAAAAATATGTAAACTTTAAAAGAATATTTGTATCATTAAAATTTAATATCCATACATAAGTGACTCAATTTATAAGTCTTTACACTCAACAAAGCTTTAAATGATCATAACATTAGCTAATAATATCTTACAAGAGTTAGTAATAATAAAATCACTAAAAATAGTAGCAGTAACAACAAAATAATAACAATAGCCATCGAACAACAATATTAGACTACAAAACACGAAGGGAATTGCACTAACAAACACATAAATGACATTGATTTATGAAAAAAAAAAACAATTTTCTCATACATTTCTAGATGCAAAATCATTAATACTATTATCAAGATCAATATTGTCCAATATATCTTTCTCGATACATAAAATAGCTAAACTATTCAACCTTTCTTATGACATTGATGACCTCAAGTAGGTTTTCAATAATTTTAACATTGCAAAACTTCTCTCACCTGATGCTACAGTCACAAGTATAGTCAATAAAATTCGATAAGCAATTGAAACATTTGGATAACAATTTGCAGCATTAACAAGTTCTAAATTTCAACCGATACCATTAACTCATTTGGAAGTCATTGCAACACTTTTAATTCAGAAAAAGATCATCTAAATTCACATCTGACACATTATCATGAGAAAAAGTTGTTATAAAATTAGTGCATCATTCTCTTAATTCATTATCATCCAATGACCTCAACTTCTTTGAATCAAATATGAATCCAAAAATATTTTCAAATGTTGTTAATTATTCAAATCTAATCTTCAATGAAGCAATTTTCATATCCACAATAACTAGAAAATAATTAACTCTAAAAGAATCCTTAGTTGATTGTATTCCTCCAACGTGATCATTTTCATCAAATTGTCTTTTCCTAATAATATAACATCTAGTTGGAAATGTAGGCTCTACATTCGTCTCATATGCAAGACTTTTGGCAATATTCATACTAGACCCAAACCCTTCATCTTTATATTTCTCAAAAAATACTATCACACCTTCTAATTGCTTTATGGTAGCATTAATGGACATAGATTTAGACTATAACTTTTTACTCACCATGTTAATAGCGAATAAAATATCTTATCAAATAACCATACCAAGTAAAAACTCAAAACTTTCGAGTACATCAACCAAACTGATACAGAAATCCCAAAAAAACAAGGTTCTTAAAACCCCCTAATCCTATTGAATCAAAACTCCAATCTTTCTATTCTAAGAACATGCTAGCTCAAACTCCAATTATATGAAATTGAGACCCAAACCCAAAGAAAACAGAAGAATTGAACACGCCACAAGTGACTACCTTGATAAGTGATGTAATCCTTGAAGTAACAACAAGAAGAACACGCCTTTCTTGGAGAGAATATCTCTAAATTTCATTAATCAACTAATCTTATGTTTACAAGGATAAAATAAGGTATTATACCTTTTCTCACGTCCTAACCCTAAAAGGAATAGGTTACAAGCCCATTTAATGCTAAAAACAAGCCTAATCCTAACTAGTTTGGGAGTTATGGTGCAATAAAGCAATATGATCCTAATCCACTTAGGATTGGGCTAAACTAACTTAAATAAGATCAAAATAACTTAAATAAACCTAAGGGTGTGAATGGGCCTAATGGAGCACTCTACTTAGGCCCATACGCTTGGTTGTCCAAAACTAGCGTAAAATAAACTAGGCAAACTTACAAATAAATATCCAGCCCATAACAAGTCTTTTGGCCCTATAAATAAAGGATAAATAACAAGCCCAATGTATTAAATTAAGCTCATAAGAATAATTAAACTTGTCTTGAAATTTGGCTAAGTATTAGCTCCTCCACACGCCCTCTCTAGAAGAATCACAAGCTTGACTACTCCACTTGAATTCTCCATAGATGGTTCGGCCTTGTCATCAAGGTGAGATGTAATGTGACTTTGAACAAACCCTTGAAGTGCTTGTTTAAGCCTTGCTGCACTTTGCCTTGTAATTGGTCCACTTGGTAAAGTAAGCTTGTCTTGGCGTGTGGCACTTTGATCTCCATTGTCATGGCTTCTTGTATCATTCCCTCCCTCCTCAAAAGGATTCGTCCTCGAATCAGCCCCTACGATATCAAATGGAGAGAGATCAACAACATTAAATGTAGCAGATACTTGATAATCACCTCACAAATCAATCCTATAGGCATTATCATTAATCTTTTCAAGGACTTGGAAGGGTTCATCGCCTTTAGGATCTAACTTGGATTTCCTTTACTTAGGAAACCATTCTTTCCTGAAATGCACCCAAACCCAATCACCAAGCTCAAATTGTATCAACTTTCTCCCTTGATTAGCTCTTTGTGCATATGCTTCATTCCACTTCTCTATATGTTGTCTCGCCTTCTCATGAATGTTACGCACCAAATCTGCCTTCTTTTGTCCATTTGAACTAGTTATCTCACTTAAATGTAAAGAACACAAATCTAAAGGCGTTAATAGATTAAACCATAAACAATCTCAAAAGGCGAATAACCAGTAGTAAAATGTATGCTCCTATTGTATGCAAATTCAATTAATAGCAAACATTCTTCCCCTACTTTCATTCTAATCTAATGATAACCACTCATGAGATCAATTTTTGTAAAGAAACAAGCTTCATGTAACTCATCAAGTATATCATCTAACCTAGGAATGGGGTGGTGATACTTTACCGTTATCTTGTTTACTGCCTTGTAATCTACGCACATACGCCAAGTTTCATCTTTCTTTGGCACCAATAGCACTGGAATTGCGCATGGGCTTAGACTTTCTCTCACGTATCCCCTCTCAAGCAACTCCTCTACTTGCCTTTGAAGCTCATTTGTCTCCTCAAGATTACTCCTATAGGCTAGTCGGTTTGGAATTTGAACTCCTGGCACGAAATTAATCTGATGTTCAACGCCCCTTAATGGTGGTAATCCCTTAGGCAACTCATTTGGAAAGACATCAGAGTATTCCTGCAAAATAAGTTTCACAACACTAGGCATAGAAGGGTCAAAGTCAGTCTCATTATAAAACAACTCCTTATACATAAGCAAAACCAATGGTTTCTGCGTGTACATGACCTTCCTCAACTCTTTTGCTTTTGCAAAGAAAGTACTCCCTTTTTTCCACTCTTCTTTTCACTCTTCTCTCCTTTTTCAATTGCACTGCTCTTTTTCTTTTGCTCATTAGTGCTATTACTCTCAGTTAGGCCTTTGTTCTTATTTTCTTGAATGACCTCTTTTTCTTTTTTTTTTCTTTTTAAACTCTCGGCCTCTCCAAGTTTCTGTTCTTCTATGGCTTTTGCAAGTCTCAACTGATCCTCATGAACTTTTCTTGGTGAAAGAGGCACCAATGTGAAGTGTTTCTCCCCCATCTTGAATGAATACCTATTTTTGAATCCATCATGCACTACATGCCTATCATATTGCCATAGTCTCCCCAATAGTAAATGACCAGTATACATAGGAACTACATCACACAACAATTCATCAGAATATCTCCCAATTGAGAATGCCACTAACACTTGCTTGTTCACCCTAACCTCTCCACACTCATTAAGCTATTTCAACTTATAAAGACTAGAGTGCTTAATGAGAGGCAACCCTAATTTCTCAATCAAAATTCGTGCTTGCAACATTAGTGTAACTACCTCCATCAATTATTAAACTACACATCTTACCCTTAATTAAACATCTGGTGTGGAATATGTTCTCCCTTTGTTCATCAAGCTCTATCTTTTCTTGTGCATTGAGAGCTCGCCTTACTACTAGTGCTTCAGCATGGACTGGTTGATCAACTTCTTCATCAGTGCAATCCTCCAACTCAAGCATATCACTTCCATCACTATCTTCTGATTCAATTACCCTATCTCGCAAATACATGATCTTCCTATTAGGACATTAGTTTTCCTTATGACCCGAACCCAAACACTTGAAGCATTTGGTGTCTCTTTGCTTAGTGCTAAGATTTTGATCATTAGATGTAGGTGCACCTTTAGAGGCTGTCCACTTTTCCTTGGACTTTTCCTTATTGTCATAGGACTTATCCTTACTCTTTTCCTCCTTCTTTTGCCATTTAGAACCCCAAGAATTTGAAGATCCTGGGGCGTTGCCCTTGCTGAAGCTTTTTCCCTTCAATTGCTTCTCAATCTTCATAGTCATGCTTACCATGTCCTCTAACTCCAAGTATTGATGAAGCTTTAACACGTTGGCTATCTCTTTGTTTAGACCAGCAAGGAACTGAACCATTATAGCCTCTCTATCCTCCTCTATATTAGCTCTTATCATAGCTATCTCCATCTCCTTATGGTAATCTTCCATGCTCTTCATGCCTTACCTTAATGTTTGGAGTTTTTGATGCAACTCTATATAGTAGTAACTTGGCACGAATCTCTTTTTCATGATGCGTTTCATCTCATCCCAGGTTTCAACCAGTCTTTCTCCAGTTTATCTTCTACTAACCATCAATTGATCCCACTAAACATCAGCATAATCAGAGAACTCAACTGCCGCTAGCTTCACCTTCTTTTCCTCAGAATAGTTGTGGCAGGCAAATATCATCTCTACTTTCTTTTCCCACTCCAAGTAGGCATTTACATCATTCCTTCCTTAAAATGATGGCATCTTCATTTTGATGCTACCAATGTTTCTATCTACCTTTTCAATCTCTTCCTCCTCTCTGTCTCTTTCAGCTCTTCCTCTATAACCACCTCTATTTCGGCCTCTATCTCCTTTACCACCTCTTACATTGTTTTAAGCCTCCATACCACTCTTCCTCATCAAATCCATCTTCATCTTGCTCCTCCTTATAGTGATAATGATTATGAATTGGAGTGTTCTCTCTTCTTCTTGTCCCATTATTCCCTGAAGATTTGGCTTAAATAGTTCTAAGAAGACTTACCTTTCAAAACTTCTATCTTGCTGCTCAAACTTGTCTTTGACGTCAAGGAACATAGTCTCTATTCTTTTGAACTGATTTTGCATTACTTTAAGAGTAAAGAATGTATTTTGTTGGTCCTCTTCACTCCCATCACTCTTTCCATCTTTATTGCTATTATGAGACATGATTAATTCCTACAAGAAAACGTTAGAAGCCTCATAACACTCCCTCGCATGTTTCTCTCTAGAACAAAATTTCCCACTCGTGTTTCACACAATAACATGGCTTTTCATGATATAATCTCACACTCTTGCCTTTTTGCACTTAAGTGTCTCCTTTATTGTTACTTTTCAAGATCACTTCAATAAGATCAAGGAAATCAACAAGCAACAAGTTCAAGTAGAAAGCACAAAGATAACGACCCTAACAAAGAAAACAAATAGATGAAGCAAATCTAGAAGCAAAATATTGCACAGAAGGAAAATAAATCAAAGTGCTAATACACGGATGAAGGGTAGTGTAGGCAATGATTCTTGTGTTAATTGAACAATTATGAGTGCAACAATTGTTCAAATCAATCTGGAGAAGCAAAGATGGGTGCCAAAACAAGAAATAAACCAAGAAACAAAGAAACAAATAAAAACAAACAAAAATATGACAAAACTCACCAAAACTGAGACCAAATTTTTTTTAATATATCCCAATCTGCCAAAAATTCCAAGAATTGAACAAAGATTCAATGAAAACGTTTCTTGATAGTTTCTTGAATGATAAGAACAAATCTTGAATGAAAGATCAAACAAAGATTCAAATAATCACAATCTTGGATGTTTCTTGATAGGTTCTTGAATGAAAGAAAGACAATCTAGATGAATCTTAAATGATAAGAACAAATCTTGAATGAAAGATTAAACAAAAAATCAAAGAATCACAATCTTGGATGTTTCTTGATCAATCTTGAAATTTCTTTTCTTTTCTTTTCTTTCTACTGTTCGCATTTTTTTCTTTTCTTTCTACTGTTCACGTTTCTTTTCTTTTCTTTCTACTGTTCACGTTTTTTTTCTAATTGATGATCAAGAAAACAAGGAATCAATTAAAGAAACAAGAGCATAAAGAACCAATAATCTTTCCAAGCAATCAAACCTTATTTTTTGTGATTTTTTTCCAAGGAATCAACTAAGAAAACAATGAAAGATACGTATGAGTTCAATAGAATTAAGTCAAAGCTCTAATACCAACTGATACGGAAACTCCAAGAAAACAAGTTTCTTGAAACCCTCTAATCCTATTGAATCAAAACCCTAATTTGTCTATCATAAGAGCATGCTAGCTCAAACCCCAATTATATGAAATTGAGACCCAAACCCAAAAAAAATAGAAGAATTGAACACACTACAAGTGATTACTTTGATAAGTGATGCAATCCTTGAAGTAAAAACAAGAAAAACACGCCTTTCTTGGAGAGAATATCTCTTAATTTCATTAATCAACTAATTTGATATTTACAAGGATAAAATAAGGTATTTTGCCCACGTCCTAACCCTAAAAGGAATAGATTACAAGCCTATTTAATGCTAAAAATAAGCCTAATCCTAACTAGTTTAGGAGTTATAGCCCAATAATGCAATCTGATCCTAATACACGTAGGATTGGGCTAAACTAACTTAAATAAGACCAAAATAACTTAAATAAACCTAAGGGTGTGAATGGGCCTAATAGAGCACTCTACTTAGGCCCATACGCTTGGTTGTCCAAAACTAGAGTAAAATAAACAAAGGCAAGCTTACAAATAAATATCCAGCCCATAATAAGTCTTTTGGCCCTAATAAATAAAGGATAAATAACAAGCCCAATGTATTAAATTAAGCCCATAAGAACAATTGAACTTGTCTTGAAATTTGGCTAAGTATTAGCCCCTCCACACGCCCTCTCTAGAAGAATCACAAGCTTGACTACTCTACTTAAATTCTCCATGGATGGTTTGGCTATGTCATCAAGGTTAGATGTAATGTGACTTTGAACAAACCCTTAAAGTGCTTTTTTAATCCTTGCTGCATGTTGCCTTGTCATAAGTCCACTTAGTAAAGTAAGCTTGTCTTGGCGTGTGGCACTTTGAACTTCATTGCCATGGCTTCTTGTATCATAAACTTTCTGCTTCACTCTTTGACTTGGAATCATCACAAGATCTAGATAATTCCATAAAAGCCAATCTTATTTGAGGAGCTTGAAATCTAATAGCTTTAACACTTTTTATTTGATTGTCCCAACAAGTGTTGGACAATGATTTCATGGTTAAGCCCAAAACATTATCAAGTAAAACCTTCCACCTTTTTGGAGAACTTAAAAATAATGCATATATGTGTTACACAACTCCAAAAAAAGAAACAACTTTAACACAAGAATGTCTCATATCACTAAGAGTAAGATTAAGATTATGACAAGCACATGGAATACGTATTGCCCTTAGATTTATTTCAAGTAATCACTTTTGAATATTAGAGCCATTGTAATAACCTTGACCCCTCACATTATGGACATTAAGATCAAGAGACTTAAATGTATCCAATAATAAAGTCTCAATCCAAATATGTCATCTACCTTCAATAACTCTAAAAAGTACTCCTCTATTTTTATTTTTTTTATTTAACATATTCACACATCGTACAAACAAATTTATTTCTTCTTGATGGCTCAAATATGGGTTACAATTAAGAACAATATAAAAAACATTTTGCCTCTTGAATGATCTTTATGATAAAACTTCTAACACTACAGGCCAACAGAGAAATCAACTCATTTTGAAATTTGTGGCCAAGATAATGATGATGAATTTCATGATTTTGAATACGTTTAACATGATTTTGTAGTATTAGATCAAATTCAATAATCATCTCAATCCTAAAAAATTACCATTACTATCTTAGTAAAGTTTCTCATTGGATCATCGAAAATCTAAGATATATTTAGCAAGATATTTCACAACAAAACCTATTCTTATCAAGTCCAACATTCTTTCTCCTTTACAATTTCTTGTTGCAAATCTTTATCAACTATTTATTTTTTACTCAATCTTACATTTATTCATTCCAAGTTCTCATATTAGTCATATGCTCAATGCAATTTGCATGTTCTTTGAATCTCTCACTAGGATGCTTCCAATATCTAAATCCATTATTTGCTAATGCACTTTGTTTGTTGTTAGATTTGAACAACTTACAACAAAAACAATATACTTTATATATATGTTTAAAGTAAACATAAGATTCAATTCTCATACAGGCCCTTTTTCAACTAAAATGTCTCTTACTTTTTTATCAAGATTGTCCCAATTTCTACGATCATAAATATCCAATATAGGGATTAGTTGCTCATCTTCCCTTAATTTTTTTTAAGTGGACGCATTTGGTACATGATCATGCTTACTCAAATTACTAATATTCTCATGAATATAAATCTCATCACTTAAATTTTCTTTATGTTGTTCAAAATTACCTTCACCTAATTCCTCAGGATTCTTACTAAAGGAGCCTACTCTTTTAATAAATTTATTAATTGCTCATTTTTGGAATTCTATTAACTGTTTTACTTGTTTTTTTTCCCTTTTTCCACTTTCAGATAAATGCTTTTTAGGCAACATAATATAAACCAATTATAACACAACTGGACTAGAAAAAGAACAAAAGCATCTATATGGAACTAGAAGAAGTATGCAGGCACAACAAAACACCAATAACTTGACAATATATCATAAAAGATATATCAATGGTATTATATCTATGACGGAGGAAAAAAATAAAGAGCAAATTTTAATATCTTATATTAAAAATGAAAAATAAAGAGCAAATTTTTATGATAGAGAAACACTAATTTCTAAAAATACAAGAAATGTAGTAAATTATATTATAAGATATTAACTATTTTAAGTTTGCCAAGCCAAATATTATCCTATTCTACAAGTGTGCAAGTGATTGAATATTATTTTATCAAGCAACTAGATAAAGGTCTAAATTATTAAATCAAATATTTTCAGAAGTTTTTTTATTTAATTAATGTTAGTGATTTTTAATAAGAAAATTTCTTTTATGGGAATTAACATAATGGTAAATGTAGTATATCATATCAACTATTCACGATATTATTTATTTATCAAATAGTTTTTATTACATTTTATTAAAATTTAAGTAATAAAAAATTTCTTTCATTAGAATTAACATAATAGTAAATTTAGTATATCGTATCAACTATTTACGATATTATTTAATTATCATATAATTTTTATTATATTTAAGTGATAAAAAATTTTCTTTTGTGGGAATTAACATAATGGTAAATGTAGTATATCATCAACTATTTACGATATTATTTAATTTTCAAATAATTTTTATTGTAATTTATGAAAAAAATTAAGTAAATTTAATATGATGTTAGTTTAAATAAATATAGATAAAATAAAAAAGAATACATTTTGTGACACTTAAATAATAATATACAAAGAAATAATAGGTTTTTTTAGAATGTAATAACTAAAATAACAAAGTCAAGAAATAATATATTTAATTATATAATTTTCAAAGTGGGTTATTCTTCTAGTGCAATTTATTCAAGGACCTAGAGAGTGCCAAAATGTAAATTAAATAAACTTCAATTATATATATATAATAAATTTAGGGATTTATTGCATTAAAAAAAGCTACAAGCAGATCAACCACAAGTGTCACGATAAATTGTTACTCAAATATTTAAATATTTAGTAAGCTACAAATACATAAAAAAATTAGAAACTTTACCTTTAAATTATCACTCAAAACTCATAAGTCAGAACCATGAAAATCTTTTGTTGCTAATTTTTGAGCTGAGTATCTTAGATTCATATATTGATGGAAATTAAAAAAAAAAAGAAATACACCCAATGCTTCAAAGGAATTTATAAACATAGGAGGTTAATGTTAACTTTAAACATGGAAGCTGAAAAGTTTAGCTTCCTTTATTAGCAATATTATCGCCACCGAAGTGGCACTACAAGAAAGAAAGAGATGCCAAAAATATTGTCTCTTCCACTTCTCTGACAACCGTTAATTAGGATTTAATAAACTTCAAATGAATAAAATTCTGGACCAGTAGAATGTGAAATGAGATTGAGAGTGGGCCCTGGGTAGGTGCCCTGCTTGTCCCTACCTAGGGTCGAGATTGTTTTACTCTCGTCTTCATTTCTATATTCATAAAGGAAAGAAAAGAGGTGAGCATTCACTAATAATCTTATTCAAATTTTGTAGTTCATGTTTGTCATTTTCTAATTAACTTTGGGGCCATTTGGTTCCACTTTTGTTTTTAGTTTCTGTTTCCTGTTTTTAGTTTCTGTTTTTTTTTCTAAAAAAACGAAAACCTATTTTGTTGAAATTTACAATATAAAAACTGAAAACAAAAACCTGTTTGGTTGAGATTTCTAATAAAAAACTGAAAATAAAAATATGTTTGGTTTATTATTATTATTATTATTATTATTATTATTA
>JANZLC010000007.1:7230855-7247911 GCA_026413385.1 Erythroxylum gracilipes | reverse complement strand
TTTCAGAAACAAAAAATCACAACAGAGTAAACCAAACACGTTTTACTTGCCTGTTTTTCTTTTTACAAAAACGGCAACAAAAAACGAAAAAAAAAACGGAAACAAACAACCCCTTTGTAAATTAAAAGGTAACTAAGATAATCCATTTCGTTTCCTTAAAAAGAAAATGAAATAACATAAGATGCTGTAGTTTATATGTTATTGATAATTAATTCTTAAAAAATATTAGGCTTTAAGATCCCAAGTTTCAAAATCAACCATATATTGTCACGTGCTACTATTTTAAATAGAAAAAATGGAGTTTAGATAAATATAAGTTAAATTATAAAATTTCATATTTTAGCTAGCCATAAAACTCTCCATAAGGATCTATATTAAGTGGTTTTTTTAAAATTAAAATTTCTTATATTAATAAATAAGCTTCAAATATTACATGTGATAGTGCGCCTATCTATAGAAATTAAATTGACCAAATTATATTATAATTACAAAAATGCCATTAAGGCGTTAGGCAAAATCTAAAAAGCCATTAAGGCATTAGAACATAGTTCTTTCATTTGCTTCCCCTTTTTATATTTTTAACCTAATTCCCCTTTCATTGTATGTTAGGCCACGATCTTTTCTTCATGTGGGGAATATTTTGCCCTTGATTTGGACTTTGCATTGTATTGATGGAGATGACATTGGTGTGTTTATGATTCTACTTTCCCTTCAATAATTTTAATGGATTATTCAGCGGCTAACTAGGTATGTGGAGCTTCCTCGCATTTGTTGGTTTTACACAATAGCTAGATTCTGCTCTCTAATCTAATGTATTATTTCTTTAGTGATTGTATCTTGATTATTTTTCCTTTCCTTAGAGGCAACACATTTTTTGTTCTTTTCATATCTTGTGTACACAAGATCCTAAGCATGCAGTGCTTAAGAATTGAATGTCACTACTCGTGCCCCTTTGCTCCCGCAACCAATTGATCACTTCTAAGTAGTTAGTGCGGTGGAAGTTTAAGGAGAATTGGAACAACATCCTTTTTCATACTTGTATTGAGAAGTGGCATTTAAAAACTAAAAGCCCACGTGAATTTGAGTTTATCTTACATAAAGGGCATTGATAAGGTAGGTTGAGATACGTGAGCCTATCTTTGATGTTCAATCTCTGTTTGCATGCTAGCTATAATAAGAAGGAAATCTTAGGATTCAACAGTTTGTTCCATATTAGTTTGGCCCAACTGACTTTAACTCCTGCTACCTTTAGCATGTTCATGAAAGAGGTGTTAGTGAAAAGATCAGTAGGGTTAGGTAACCATATACATGTGCCAATTTTGTCTTCATTAGGGTTATATATTGGGATTACTAGAGATAGTTCAGTAAGGAAGTTTCCCTAATTGTTTCCTAAAACCCATTCTTTGACTTTTGCATTGATATAATTTATAATGAATTGTCTATATGTAGAGTGGCTAATGGGTCCAGTATTGCTTCAATAGTCATAAAGTAGGGAAGCTTTATGACCATTCCCAATCCTACGCTTGACTAAACCAACTAGCTTATCCCTTAGGTGAAGCAACGGTTGCAGAAAGTGTGACTATTTTGGTTATGATCCAAATCTCCCATATAGGAGCAGGAGTGGAGCCAATCCATATGAACTCTTTGTTGTCTAGGATGCTCCATAACCATTAACAATCAAAACCTTGTTGGATACTCAGTTGATGTTATACCCAGTCCACCCTCATCCATAGGTATTGTAATCTCTTTCTAGGACTCTTTCATATATCCCTTATCATTTGGTCCTACTCCATATATGAATCCTCTCATTATCTTTACTATGGATTTGATAATCCCCTTGGTTAGAAACATGTGTGCAGAATAATATGTGTAAAGAGTTTAGCATATGTCTTATGAAAATTAATCTGCTGGCATATGAAAGACCACTATTATACCAAATTTCTAGGTCTTTTGTATTTTTTTCTGCTAAGAGGTATGCCTCCCTAAAGTAGAATCTTTTTATAGCAATTAGAAGGCCTAGTTAAGAGAAAGGTTTTTTTTTCAATTTGTAACGTTGTGATCCTTGAGAGCCCATATGAAATTGGAGAAGCACTATGTAAAAGAAACATATTGCTCCTTTTATAGTTGATTGCTAGACCAAAAAGTCTCTTGAGGATGTGAAGGGAGGATATTAGAATATAGAATGAGTTGTTATAGTCTTTGGAGAATAAGATAAGGTTGTATGCAAAAGATAGGCTAAATAAACCCACTTCACTACATTTTCTATAATGCTTGAAAGAGGGGTTGTTCCTTATGTTGAATATTAGTAGCCTTTTGAGGGTTCTATAAAAAGGATAAAGAGGTATGGGGATAAAGAATCCATTGACTTAATCCTTTGCCTCCTTTGAAAATATTTATAGGCTCCCCATTCTCCAAAACATTATATGTGGTAGATGTAATACACTCTTTGATCCAAGCCTTAAATTTTGTAAGAAAATTTAAAGCCTCTAGAAAATTTACAATAAACCCCTACTTTATAGAGTCAAAGTCTTTATGAAAAATATACTTTTATAGCATAATTCCTTAGAGCATTTTTCTTAATGTATCCTTTAAAAAGCTCTTGAGCCAATAGGATAAGTCACCAATCATTCTTCCCTCTAGAAATGCCCCCTATGAATATCCTATCATTTTTCCACGTATTTTCTCTAGTCTTATTGAAAAAATGATGGAAATAATTTCGTGAAAAAGATTGCAGTAAGTTTTAATGAACTAGTATTTTGACACTTAGGAACTAAATAGATAGAAGTCTTGTTTACCTCCTTGAGCATTCTCCATTCTCGAAAAATTCTAGAACTCCATTTCTTACTAAATTTTTAATGTGGGGTCATGTCATTTGAAAGAAGTACCTATTTAGCCCATCAAGGCTAGATAACTTTATAGGATTCAGCTCAAAGACATCCATTTCTATGTCTTGGGAGGTGAATGATCTGCATAAAGTCTTCTTATCCTCTTCATAGAAATGATATGTTATAAAGTTATAAATGTTTGAGCTACATATTCACAAAAGACTATGAAGCCAACAGAGGAGTGGTTTAAGATACTAGGATTATCAAATATTATTGAGCAGGAAGGAAAATTATGCCTCCATTCACTGTTTAGCAAGGCCCTATCAATTTTTTTTCCTCTAGTGCCAAGTTGAGGACTGCTTGTTACTCCATGAATAAGATTTCCCCACAAATCTTAAAATTTTCATCCCTAGGATCTGAGCATAGTCTCTCACATTAGTGTTTTAGTTCTTTAGGCTGGAACTATATTATTAAAGTCCTCATTTATCATCTAAGGCCCAACAATGGATTGGTGAATAATAGAGAGTTTATGCCAATGATCCCTCCTTTGGAATTAAAGGTTGATCTCATTTCTATGTGTTTGTGAGTGTATGAAAATAAGAAATTGGAGAAAAGAGAAGGATTGGGAGCATGAAATAATGCAAGTCATAATTGTGATAAAGTGATAGAGAGCAAATTCTAGCAAATTTAAGCTTTTCTAGCTTGCTAGTTTTTTGTACTTTTGACATTTCGGGGCCAATTAAGCGGAAAAATCCTAAAAGCATCAAGAAGTATTTAATAATATGAAAACACAAAAAAGCAGCAGCCACCAGATCAAAAGAAGATCAAGAGGAGACACAAAAGAACTTCAGAACAGATCAAGACTCCAACTAGTTTTTCTTTCTTTCCCTATATTTATTTCATTGTATTGAATTTTTATTTGAATTATAAGATGTTTAACATCCATATTAGGGATTACTATTGAATTATTTTGTTAAACTTTATTCTTGTTGAATTCAATACATCTATCAATGTTTGTGATAATTGTTATGTTTATACTTGGTAATAAATTGAGATAGTGAATCAAGTTATTTGTGTTAAGGTGCGCAATGAGAGTTAGGAGCTTAATAGACCTACAATTATAAGATTAATTAACAATAAATAGAGATGTTAACTATGAAATTAGTTATCCTTAAGATTGCTTCAAATCTAATTAAATAAGTGGGAGTAATTTTGTGAATTGAAAGATTACAATTCTATGATTATCTAGTTCAATTAGGGTAACTTGATTAGATCTCAAGAGAGGGTAATCAAAACTTTAGGATATATAAGATTGACCATAAATTGAATCAACAAGACAAAGGGAAACAAAACAAGGATAGAACAATTCCTAAGTCTCAAACTTTCATCAAACTTATTTTTATTGGCAACTTAATTGTTTAGTTTTATTAGTTATTTTAATTTTTTATATTTATTTCCATTCAAATCAATTTTTAGTACCTTAGACAAAGTTTTATTCAAGTTGTTTGGTGTATATTAGTCCTCGTAGGAATGATACATTTGATATAATGAGATACGATTCGTATACTTATGGTATTGAAAGTTCTATATTATAAACTTATCAATAAGTTTTGGCAATGTTGTTAGGGACTAATTTAGCATCTTATACAATTTGAATTCCTTTGATTTAAGGATTTAATACTTTTCTTGTGTGATTGCAAGTGTCTAAAAAAATATTTAAAAAAATTTTACAAGCAAAGTAGAAGACACATCAGATTTAGACATCACGAAGAAAGAATTAGTGAATCGAAGAACTAAAGACCAAGAAGCCATTAAAACAACAATGGAGGAGGAAAGAAACCAAGGAGAGCAATAAAGGACCCTTATAGGCTTCATAAGGGTAGGGTCCAATGCCAATCATCTAGGACACACAACCACCAATACAAGCAAATAAATTTGGGATCAAACCAGCACTAGTGAACATGCTATAGACCAATGTACAATTTTATAGTTTGGCCAATGAGAATCCTCATGCTCATTTGGCCAATTTCTTAGGAATTTGTGATACATTTTGGTTTAATAGGTTGTCAGAAGACGTAGCCAAGATGAGGCTCTTCCCCTTTACACTCAAGGATAGAGCCATGGTATGGTTTAATTCACTGAACCTGACAAATGCCACAACATAAGAGCAGCTGGTGTAAGCCTTCTTGGCTAAGTTTTTCCTTTTGACAAAGATAGTGAGGATCATAAAAGAAATTACAAATTTCCATTAAAATGAAGAGAATTCTTTATATGAAGCGTGAGAGTGATTTAAGGAGTTACAAAGGAACTGTCTGCATCACAACTTGCTAAAGGAGTTTCTCTTGCAAATATTTTACGTAGGAGTTAATTGACCTATGCGAGGCACCATTAATGCATCAATTAGTGGCTCATTAATGAGGAAAATAGTTGAAGTGGCACACAATCTGTTAGAAGATATGGTGAATAATAATTTTGTTTGGACTTCAGACCGAAGTAGACAGAAGTCAGCCTTCTATGATTAAAAGGGAATGATTGTTGTAGATTAGTGACTACAATATAAGTTGAAATCGCTAACCTAACCAAGCAACAAAACAACCTGAAAGCCACCTCTTCCTCTCCACTCAAAGCAATTCAGCACGGATGCGAGCTATGCAGATAAGAGAACCATATCATTGCTAATTCTTTCTTAGTGAAAAATAACAATGTGGAGCAACTTAACTACATGGTAGCATAATTTGGTTCAACAATGTAGGGACTCAGTTGAGAAATCAAGGCCTATATGGATTTTAGTAAGACAAGTCTAGTGTAATGGATTAAAAGATGGATAAGTTCATGGATATGATAAATTCCAAGTTCACAATTTTACAAGGGAAATTCAAGTAAGTAGCAAAGAATCATGCCTCTTCTATTCACAATCTGGAGGTTCATGTAGGCCAGCTAGGTAATGCATTATCTACACAAAGTGTGGGGAGTCTCTGAAGCAATACGAAATCAAATGCAAGGGAGAAACTTAAGGCTATCACACTTAGGAGTGGGGAAGAGCAAGAAGAATCAGCAAAAAGTAAGTTGAACCCCACCTTGTAAAAGAACAAGAGAAGAACAAAAAGGATGAACAAAAGAATGAGGGTCCTCCTCATGTTCCTCCTTCACCATATCCACCAAAAATTCTATTCTCATAAAGACTTTAGAAGAATAAATTAGACGTATAATTTGAAAATTTTATGGAGAAGTTAAAGACGTTGCAAATTAACTTGTCTTTTGTAAAGGCATTGGAACAAATGTCCAAGTACATGAAGTTTCTTAACGATATACTATCAAACAAGCAAACTTGGGATGATAATTAAATTATCTCCATAACAGAAAGTTGTAGCTCTATAATTACTAACCACATGCCTCAAAGTTGAAAGATCTAGAGAGTTTTACTATACCCTATGTAATTATTAATCTTATGCCTTTGTTAATTTTCAGGAAATTGGGGCTACATGATGTGAAGCTAACTTCTATGTTTATTTAGTCAGTGGATCAATTGATAAAGAAATTGTTTGGCGCAGTGAAGGATGTGCCTATAAAAGTGGACAAGTTTGTTATTCATGTAGATTTCATCGTGCTAAACTTTAAAAAGTATCAAAACTATCCACCATTTTTGAGCACTAGAAGAGCTTTGATGTCTATGTAGGCAACTTCATCCTTGAGATTGGTGATGAACAAGTAGAATTTAATATGAATAAGGTATTAAAGAATTTGATGGAGGGCAACTCATTCATGAAAATTGATGTTGTTGAATCTTTAAAGGAGCAAGAGGAGTAGCCAATTTTGGAAACTATTAATAAAGTATTGGAAGTCACTTTAAGTACAGATAGTTTCTGCCTCCCACAATACAAACTGTTGGATTCAATTGACAGTTTGTTATCGAAAAGGGCATTATTGAACTTATTTGGTTTTCTTAATTTGATTAATTATGTCCTTCCTATTATCTTGCAATTGGTGGCTTATCTACACGTTACTAAACTGCTAAGTGGAGAAACAGGTAGAAGTAAGCTACTCATTATAGACCCAGGTTAAGGGTAGAAGGTAGGGCCCGTCAAGCTAAAGACATTAAATAAGCGCTACTTAGGAGGTAACCCAAGAATTATAATATCTTTTTTATTTTTAGATTATTTTGTTAGTACTTTGTTATTTTTATTTTTATGTTTATTTTATAGGGAGTGAATTGATTGATATTTATGGTCTTTATAACATAAAGTGTCTTCAAATTCCATTGCCAACACCATCACCACCTCGATTTCCATAATTATTCTTGCTTTAACTTTGTCTTTATTGTTCTTTGTTTTTCTTTGTATTCTTTTGTTTCAAGTGTGGGCATGCATATGTAATCGCATATCAATTATGTGTGAATTTTGCATTTGTATTGAGTTAGTTTTTGATTAAGTTGGCATTGTGTGAATATTTTGTTGCATGATGTGTACATTGTGTAAATGTTTCAATGGAAAAAATTGAATGGAATTAGTTTACTTTTGAACATGGTCATTTAATTTGTAAAAGTATAGTAACTTGTGAATTTTGTGTTTTAAGTATCTTTGGATGAATATGCTTGTTAATTAGGATATGACACCTATTCTTACTCTAGGAAATTTGTTAGTATACATTTATAATTATAGGTCAATTGAATTGGTTAGCATTATTATTAACCATTCATAAGAATGATTGACTAAAAAGAAATGAACTAGGTTAAAAAATAAAACAAAGTGTTAAATAAATTCCTATTATGTTGGCGCTTTAAAAAAAGGCTTAAAAATAGAGTTGGTAGCCAATTGAGAGTTTGATATAGCTGAGTAACCAAGGGCATTCATGACAAAATTTTTGTCTTCGTGTCAAAAGGTTAGAATTGCATTTTAACTAAGATAAATAAAAATGTGACCTAGTTGAGTAAGCAGGAGACATTTATGGCAAGGAGTTTGTCTTCGCATCAAAAGACTAGGTTAACGTTAAAGAAATTTTTAAAAAATGGTGTTTTAATAAATAAATCCTACTGATCTTTTAAAATAGTAAAAATTTTCATGAAAGGATATTTAGTGATTGTTGCCATTTTGATTTATCACTAATTATAAATGCATGTTTACAAGTGCATAATTGTATGAATAGGGTGTTAATATTTTGATTGATATGTAATTCAATTCAAAGTATTTACTTAAACATGAAAGCAATAGGTTAATATGTTGGCACAATTGAATGATTGAAGTTTGTAGTTAAATTGATTCCATAAGATTAGATGTCGTTGTATCATTATTGCATGTTGCATGAATGTGTGATTATCTGTTTTCGTGTTTGTTTTTCTTTTTCTTTTTTCTTGAGGACAAGCAAAATTTTAAGTGTGGGGATGTTTATAGGTATAGATCATACTATGTTTTTCTAGGAGTAGTGTGTTTTTAAGTGCTTCTTAGATGATTATCATGTGTATAGGTTTATAATTGTGTTATTGTTAATGTTTGTATGTATTCTAAATGTTTGCATGGTTTGGAACATGAATTCAATATTAAACTTTTGTTTCAAGAGGTGTTTGATGTCTTTGTGAGTGTTGGAAATTAGGAAATTGAAGAAAAGAAAAGGATTGGAAGTATGAAATAATGCATGCAGAGAGCAAATTCCAACTTTTCTAGCTCACGAGTTTTTTTGTATTTTTTACTTTTCAAGGATATTTTTGGAAACAAATTAAGTAGGGAAACCCTAAAAGTCTCAAGAAGTATTTAAGAATAAGAAAAACATAAAAAAAAAATCCAGCATCTACTAGATCAAAAGAAGATCAAAAGGAGACATCAAGAGAACTTCAAAGAATTCCAGATTTCCAGATCAAGACTTTAACTAGTTTTTCTTTCTTTTCCCTTTATTTATTTAATTGTCTTGAATATTTATTTGGATTTCTAAGATGTTTAACATGATTATGGGTTTCTAAATCCATATTAGGGATTGTTTTTGATTTATTTTGTTGAACTTTATTCTTGTTGGATTCAATACATCTATCAATTTTTGTGATAATTGTTATGCTTATATTTGGTAATAAATCGAGAGTGAATCAAGTTATTTGTTTTAAGGAGCATAATGAGAGTTGGTAACCTAATACAATTATTAGATTAATTAACAATTGAAGAGAGATCTTAATTGTGAAATTAATTATCTTAAGGATTGCTTCAAATTTAATTAAATAAGTAGGAGTAGTTTTGTGAATCAAGAGATTACAATTCTATTATTATCGAGACTTAATTAGATCTCGAGAGAGGGTAATCACAACTTTAGAATATCTACAATCGACCATAAATTGAATAAACAAGATAAAGGGAAAACAAAATAAGGATAGAATAATTCCTAAGTCTCAAACTTTGATCAAACATATTTTTATTGCCAGCTCAATTGTTTAATTGTTTAGTTGTATTAGTTATTTTAATTTCCATTCAAATAAATTTGTAGTCCTTAGATAAAGTTTTATTCAAGTTTTTATGTGTCTATTAGTCCTTGTGGAACAATATCTTTGATACTATGAGATACGATCTGTATACCTACAGTATTGAAAGTTTATATTACAACACTTGTTAACACTGGTTTCAGAAACAATTTGAGGGATACAATAAGAATATGATTAAGTTTTGAAATAAGGTATAAATTATGATTCTTGCTTTATTATGATTTATGCATCAATAATTTTATAGAATTTAAGTGATCTCGGCTTTCTAGAAAAGAAAACAAAAAAATTGTAATTAGTCCACTGAGCATAGGATTAGATATTGGTTCGATTTCCCAACACAAACCTCTAGCAAGTAACTTCTAGTAGTATTTACACTTTATGCTATTAGTTCTCTTATTTTAATCTTTATAAAGTGATTTTCATCTTTTAAGAGCTTTCGTTTCTTTTATACAATTTTTTTTTTCAATTATAACATTATCATGCAATGAATTAGGTCTTTTCATTGAATTGGATTATGTTAAAGTGTTAACTTCATCAATCTAAAATAATTAGAGATAAACACGTGTCATTACTTGATAAAGAGAATTTGTTCTTTAAAACAACAAAATTTTATATATGAAATAATTAATAACAACTTTGAATATACTAAAGGTAGTTTTGAAGTGGCATGTGGTTATGTTGAATGTCCACCTTATTCATACAAAAATGAGTCTAAATATGAAAATTAAATTAACCAAATAGAACACAAGAAAGCCTCACACCCTGATGGATTAAATGCATATTTCTACTAAAATCATATAACCAACTGAAATTAGTGACAAAATTCTTCTCAAGCTCGAAAATGTTAAAGGCCTGGAACAAAACTCATTTATGCTCAGTTCCTAAGGTAACCAATCTAACTTCAATCAGGGAATTTAGACTTATTGCTTGTTGCTTTACATTTTATAAGATTATCTCCAAGATTTTAACTAGAAGGTTTAAGCTGATACTTCTATCTCTGATTAACTCATCTTATGAAACCTTTATATAGGGAAAGAACATAGGGAACAACATCCTCTTGACATAAGAACTAATGATGAAATATCATCTTTAAGGTTCTAGCAAAAATTATGCAATGAAAAAAAATATATATATACACAAGGCCTTTGTTACTTTGGAATAGGAATTTATCCTAAAGACCCTGAAGTCACTTAGCTTCCGTCCTCAGTTAATTACCTGGATTACATAATGCATCACCACCCCTACTTACAGTGTATTAGTTAATGGTGAAGCATCTAAAGTGGCTAGAGGAGCAAGACAAGGGACCAACTTTCCACTTATCTTTTCACTATTTCAATTAAGGTAATAGCACAACATCAGTAAAGAGGAAGACTTGACTTTCATATAAAATGTGAACAATTAAGGATTTTCAAGTTGACTTTTGTTGATGACCTTCCATTTTCTTATGGAGTTAATGCAAGATTAGTTTCCTTCCTAATGTATTCCTTAAAATCCTTTAGCAAAATTTTGGCAACAAAGATAAAGGTTGTATCATGATTTCCTCTGAAGCTTCTAACATTACTAATTCTCTGGTAAATGTATCTGGCCTGAGCTCCAAGAATCTTCCTTTTACTTACCTAGGAGTTCCAATAACCTCAAAGAGAATCATTTACTAGGATTGACAACCTTTATTTGACACAGTAAGAAGAAGAATTGGCAACTAGTGTAATAAAAGTTTAACTTATACTGGAAGGCTATAATTAATCATCTCAATCCTTAGCAATCTTTATACCTATTGGTCATCTTATCTTTTCCTTCCTAAGAAGCTTTATAAAGACTTGGAGAAGCTACTAAGGAACTCCCTTTGGACACGTGATAGTCATAAGAAAACTTAAGCTAAAGTTAGCTAGAGCACTGTTTGTTTGCCTAAGAATGAGGGTGGTTTAGGTATACAATTGATATATGCAGTCAATGAAGTGTTGTTATCTAAAAGAATATAAAGAATTCTTAATGACAAGGAGTCATTATGGTTTAAATGGATCAATGGTCATTATTTGGAGAACAATAACTTTTGAATTATTAATGGAAAGACACTTCATGGAGTATGCGCTAACTTTTAAAGCTTAAGAACAACTTACAAAGGCTAATTAAAGTGAAGATAGGCAATGGAAATACTTCGTAGCTTTCATAAGATAACTGAATTACTATAAGCCCTCTTTATCTTCCACTAAAATTTCAAAATATCAGGCTACACTTCCTAGATAATGAAAAAGTTAACCAACTCATCATGGATGGTGACTAGTTTTGCAATAACAGGGGACCTCGCTTCTTTAGAATTTGTTTTCCTAATCACCATACAAATATCACTCTTAAGCATAACACCATATGGATATGTAATTCTTCTAGTCTCTTCACTAATAGCTCAAGTAAAAAACAAGTCAAAGATCATGCCTCTACACGTAGAGGGTAAAGCTTGGTTTAGAACAAATATACTACTCCTAAAGTGTCTTTCATCCTTTGGTTAGTTGTTAAAAATAACCTATGTACACTGGACAAACTTAAAGGCACTCATCCCTTTCCTAATCCAGTATGTAGACTTTGCTTGCAGACTCTTGAATCAATAAAGCATTTATTCTTTCCTTGCTCCTATACTAGTTGTCTATGGAATGATGTGTAACAAAAATGCAACATGTTCTACCCTTATACCTAAGGATGATTACAAATAATTCACTTTGGCTTTTGGTTGTATAGTTTACTTGATCTGGTGCGAAAGAAATGCTAGGATCCTCATAAAAATCCAATTTGAATGTTCAATTGATGACTACTAAAAATACGAGTATAATCAGAGCTTTAAATCTAGAGTTGTTTCCAAGCATGGCTCTCACGGAATATTCCTATGATTAACTTCTTTTTGTATCTTCCTTTTGATCCTTAGTATGATACTTTTTTAATGATTGTTGCTCAAAGTCTACTCCTCAACAATCATTTTGTAAAGTTGGAATTTTAATCTAATTGGAATTTTAATCTAATACTTAATCCTTTATTAATACAATTCTTTAATTTCTGTAAAGAAAGGTAAAGATTTTCTTTTGGTAGGGTCCTAGTAGAAGTTGCACTGTTGATTCATGTTTTAAGCTAATTGATAATGACAGAGAATCCAATGGAAAGTATGAAAGTTGTTATATGTTCACCATTGTTTTCTAGGTTACATTTCTAGTTATGGTTAATTAAGAGACCAATGGTTTCTAAATGTCCTCTCGAACTTGTAGGTATTCTTCATCAAAAGATTCTTATGTTGGATAATTTTGTCCTTCTCCATAATATTGGACAACTATTAATTGTATTTTTTGGTTTTCTAATAACTTATCAGTTAAGTTACGTAATTTGATCCAAATAAAGGTAATAAAATGGCCTAATAAATTATTTAAATTAATGGGTCAAAGTTTGGGAGGAAAATGGATCCCGATTAGTGTGGACCAGACCTATATCGAGCTTGTGATAGGGAAGCTCGATATGGAAGCTATATATATTTGTTAAGGTCTCCTATAGTTGGTCATATTATTCGTAAGAATATGGATCCTCTGACCCATTAAGAACGCTTATGTTTTGAGAAAACTGTAGAAAGACGTTAATCACGTGTCGGTGATCACTTTCTATGAAGGTCCCGGGAGATTGGAGCTTATTTTGGCCTCGAAAATTGCTTCAAAAATTAAAGGGAATTGAGATCAGGTATTTCACATTTCTTTCATTTTTAACCCGTTCATGAACGATCCAGGACACGTAGTAAGGTTTATCTTACGTGTTACACGTGGTATCAGAGCAGTTACGAGATTGGGTTGCCAGAAACGAAGGTTTTTTTGTTTTCATTCATTATGGTTTTCATCAGTTTTTGATTCGTTTTTTAATTTTTTGCGTAAATAATTATGTAAAAGTGGTATACATAAGGCTAGCTATGAAAAACAGATCAAAAAGGGGCCAAAAAAAGTGAAAAAAATTGATCCCGAGTTGCCAGAAATCACCCTCCCTGTCAGAGGGTGCTGCACCGTCAGGTGCGTGCAGCACACATGTCCGATGGTGCTACAGTATCAGCAAAGAGGCAGAACGGATGGCGTGTGTGTTGCACGTGGACGGCGGGGATTCAGACACGTGCTGGCCGGTGTAACGCACATGCCATATAGTAAACGCACGTGTGCGCGTGGGTGGGCATGCTACGCACGTGCCAGATGCATTTGGCCCGCGTGCAACGCATGCGTGCCCCTTACCCACGAACAGGCTGACGCCTACTGACGTCAACTCTACAGTATGCTGATGTCAGCACTAAAAAAAAATTACAGAATTCCCATATGGGTGGCCCGGGTCCTTTTGGGTCAGTTTCCAGGTCGATGAATTTTTTAAGTGATTTTTTCAATTTTCTGGATTATTACATTGGTAATTGGATTCTGGAAAAGTTTTTAAAGCTTATTTTGAGTGTATTTTTGTGCTCCGAACTACACATAAGAGAGACACTTAAGTTTTCGTGTCTCGTGTGATAAGTTTGGTATTCAAAAAAGTACAATGGTCACTCTCATTGAGATTTTTTAAAATAAAAGTCTCAAATAAAGTTTGAAGACAATGTTTTTAGTATCAGTATGTGATTATTTAATTGTGAATCTAGTTTTTACAGTTATAATCGATTTTCACATACATTATGCCCATATAGAATGTGAGGATGATATAAAAATGTATTCCTTGTGTTTGTGGTCCTTTTGAGTACTGGTAAGATTGTAGTCACTACAACGGCCTTTCAAGTCAGTATTTGGATTGTACCGCATGCATGTTGGGGATGTTTTTGGTCTCATGTTTGGTTATTCTACCCACAGGTGTTGATCTTATATGAGATTTTGAGATGTACATAAAGGCATTAGATAGAGGAAAGTTATTTCTTAAATGATCTATTCACCTGTAGGTGGTAGTATCATAAAGGTTGATGGTTTGTACTCTGATCGCTTTTATGTACAGGTTTAATTGCATATTTTATGTATTCAGCTCACAGGTGTTTCGTAATATATGTGATTGGATTCTCTGTATAGATACTGTTATCGTTGTTATCTTACATTTAAACTGATTTTTACATTGTCTTTTCTATCTTACAATCACCTTTTATGTAAACAACAATGTTGTCATGATTGAGACCTTAAATGATTTCAATTTCAAGAAGTGGAAGAAGGATGTGGAGTTTCCACTAGAGATGTCTGATGTTAGTATAGCGATGCACATCGAGAGACCTTCTCTACTTACAGATATTAGCTCAGAAGCTGATAAAGCAGCTATGGTGATCTGGGAACAGTCAAATAGGATGTGCTATTTGACCATCAAGAGGTCAATCCCAGATCATCTACTGAATAGATTATCAGATATGAACATAGCGAAGGAGTTTATGGATGGCATTTCCCAGAGATATAAGGTGTCTTCTCATGCGGAGCAGAGCACCTTGATTAAGGAGTTATTCTCCATGAAGTATACAGGAGAAGGAGGTGTTCGAGAGTATATTATCAGGATGGTTCGCCCTCAGACTAGGTTGAAGACACTTGATGTACCAATTCCTGATAAACTCATAGTGCATCAGGCACTAAATACTCTCCCTCGAGTGTTTGAGATGTTATCTACCTCCTACATCTCTCAAGATGAGGCCTGGGACATCAATACCTTGATTTCTCGGTGTGCTGCAACAGAGGAGAACATTAAGAGTTCTTCTCATATAACCATATTTGCAGCTGCCAAAGGTAAGGGAAAAACTAAGCCCCAACAGCCTAAGGGTAAGGGTAAGAAACCCAAGCCCTCTCCAAAGATTCAGACTGGACAGTTCAGCATCGCTAAGGCGCCACATGACCTAAAGGGTATGAGGTGCTTCTTCTGTAAGAAGAAGGGGTAGAGGAAGACTGATTGCGAGAAGTACAGGTTGTGTAATGTTGGAACCCACCCTGGTGAGACACGTGTTCGACGTCCTACGTGACACTTGGACGTGCAACCCACGAGGGAGGGATTCCTCACCACAGAAGAACCTCAAATCAAACTTAGTTCACTTACACCCGAACGGATCTTGATAAAGTTACCCTAATTTTTCTCAATAAAATTGATCTACTTAGGGCCCACAATTAAATCTGATTCCTAAGTTAAAAGGAAATTTCATGTCTCTAGATTAATTAGAATCAAAAATCTCCTCAATTGGATCTCTATAGGTCGAGAAATCGTCCAAATACGACAATATATGCAATATCTCCACACAATTTACTCTCTTGATTTAATCCATAATTTCAACTTAATCCCAAAGGTTCTAGAGTTTGCATGAAAAGGTAAAAAAAAATTGAAAACCAATGGTTTAAAATTCGAGTAAATCGGAGGTCAAACGAAAAAGTTACAAGCAAAAGAGTGAGAGGAGACTGAAATTGGAAAAAGAAAAATCAGAAATTAAAATAAAGAAAATGAAAACGCAAGGCTTGCGATCGCAAATGCTCGCGATCGCGAGCCGCTCGCTAGTACGATCGCGAGGGCACTCACTGGGCGAGACATTCACCCTCTCGAGCGCTCGCACTCGCGAGGCGCCTGCGAGTCCGAAAAATCTTTTTTTTTAACATAGAAATTCAAAAATTTATAACTTTTTACTTAGGACTCCAAATTTTACAAACTTGGTGTCTATAGAAAGATAAAAGAAAACTCTACAACTTTTAAGAAGGATGTAAAAACTAGTTCGGCAATTTAGGGGGTCAAAAATTACTTCAAAGTTACTACTCATAATGAAATTTTCCGAAACAATGCCAGAAGTTTGAAAAATCATATCTTTTAACACAAGAGCCTAAAAATGTCACATTTTACCTCAATGGAAATATGAAAAGATTATTTACAAATTTCATGAAGGGTAAAAAAATCAATTCAATCATTAAAGGAGGTAAAAACTCATTCAAAGACACTGCTCATATAATGACCAATGGAACAGTAAAATACCCACGTGAACAGTAACTGAATTTTTCCTAACTTCATAACTTTTTATTCCTAACTCCAAAAATTACATATTATATATAAATAGAAAGGGGAAAAAATAATCTACATTTTTTATGAAGAAAGCAAAAATCGATGAAGGCTCTAAAGAAGTCAAAAACCCTCCCAAAGATACTGCCCATAAATAACCACAATAACAGTAGCAGCAATTTTTCCAATCTTATAACTTCTTCATCCTAAGTCCAAAAGTGACAAATTATATACCATTAGAAATCTCTAAACATGTTCTATAATCTTCAAGAAGACCTCCGAATCTAATTCAAACATTAAGAGGGTCAAAAATATAAACGAAGTTTCTGCCAAATTTTCGCAAAAATTTGACAGCACCTCCCCTAAAACATCATCTAGCCAACTTCTTCAATTTTCAACCCAAACTTCAATACCTGCACAAAACCACTTCAATCTCCACCATCCTCAATCTCCCAACTCCACACCAATCCAACTAATCCCATCAATTCACTCAAAATGGCAGCAATCACACTCCTATCTATTTCATCATTTTCAAACCATAAACCAACACATTTAAAAGCAATATATACAAGAATGCTTACAACTCAATTTTCTTGCATTTCCATGAAAAACATAGGTTAATACAAAGCTTTAGAGGGCATTTTAGCCCTAATACAACAAAAGTATCCAAAAGTCACATTACAAAGTAAAATTACATAAACATCTAACTTTTGTGCTAAAATGCATCTAAAGCTTTGGTACTCAAAATTTATCTTCCAAAATCAAAAGAAACAGGAGTAATGCCTTGATC
>JANZLC010000007.1:7215464-7227598 GCA_026413385.1 Erythroxylum gracilipes | reverse complement strand
TTATTCTTTTTAATTCTAACAATTCATCAAAACTCTAATTTAACTAAATTCCTTTCATTTAATAACCATTAACTAAGTACTAAAAACCTCAAATTAATCCAACCAAAAGAAAATTATCAAACTAAACCTCAAAATAATTTAAACAAGCTTATTTATTAAGAAAAGGAAACGGGGCCTAACATGTAAGGTTAAGTAAAAAATGTCAGGTAACTCCTCGACCTATATGATTCATGAGTCCAATGTAGCTATAACCACATCTTTTGTGGTTAGATAGTGGAGCTTCTAACCATATTGCTTCCACAATGTAGGGGTTCAGATCCAAGGGAAGGTCGACTAAAGGAGAGGAGAAGCTGATGGTCAGCAATAATGAGGAGGTGGATGGTTTGTATGTAGGAGATGTAGGTTTGAACCTCGATACAGGGTTTGTATTGGTTTTACAAGACATATTTTATATATCATCTTTTAGACAGAACTTGATCTCTGTATCAATGTTGGATAAAGAAGGTTATTGTTTTATATTTGATACTTCAGTTTTAAATATTTCTATCAATACAAGACATATCGAAACTACCTTCTTATACTACGAATTGTATAGAATATGTCTTACTCCTAATGAAATGTGTGTCTCTTCTTATATTGTCGAACTTGTTACTTAAAAGAGAGCCTTTATAAAGGAAACATCGTACATATTGTGGCATAAACTTCTTGGTCACATTTCTATGGAGAGGGTTAAAAGATTGATAAAGGATAACATTCTCCCAACTCTGGACTTTAGTGATCTGGAGGCATGTATCGATTGTTGTAGGGGTTGACCAAGATAAAGAAAAAAGGGTCAACTCGTGCTTCTGGTTTATTGGACCTCATATATACAAATGTTAGTGGTCCCTATAAAGCTACGTTGCGCCATGCTAGATATTTTCTAACATTTATAGACGATTATTCCCACTATGGTTATGTGTTCTTACTTAACGAAAAATTTGAAGTTCTTGATAAGTTCAAGATCTTTAAGACTGAGGTTGAGAACCAGTTGGGAAAATCAATAAAGATTGTCAGATCTAAAAAGGGAGGGGAAAACTATGGCAGACATGGAGTCGCAGGACAGGAAAAGGGTTCATTTGCCAAGTACTTGGAATCGGTTGGAATAATGGCTCAGTTCACTATGCCAAGTAGTCCTGAGCAAAATGGTGTGGCTGAAAGGTGCAATCGCACCCTAAAGGACATGATGAGATCAATGCAAAGCAGGACTAACCTACCTGAATACCTTTGGGTTGAAGCCATCAAGACGGCATTGTATATCTTGAATAAAGTCCCAAGTAAGTTAATATCCAAGACGCCTTTTGAACTCTAGAAAGGATGGAAGCCAAGCCTTGCGTACATTCGAATATGGGGCTACCCTACTGAGGTATGGTTATATAATCCTTATGAAAGCAAATTACAACCTCGTTCTACTCGTTGCTATTTGGTAGGTTATCTCGACCACTCTAAGGGCTATAGATTTTACTGTAGAGAAGGAGGGGCCAGAATAGTGGAATCGCAGACGACTAAGTTTCTGGAATACGATGTCCATAATGAGGGAGGATCTTCACATCCTTCAGGAGATAGTAGGACAGATACTACGATTATTTCGTATCCGCTTCTCATACAATCAGGTCTGGTGGATGTAGGTCCAAATACCATGTCTATGTAGGCACAGGAACCTATACCTGTTCAGGAAGAGGTTTTTGAGGTACAAAACCTATATAGTTGCACAGATCCACCAGAGAGAGGCGACCTCACCAGATTACATAATCTATTTGGTTGAGCAAGACTATGACATAAGATATGATGTGGATCCATTTACTTTTATAGAAGTCATTTCTAGACCCCATGTGAGTATGTGGTAGGAAGCAATGAAGGATGAGATGCAGTCTATGAGGTATAATAAGGTATGTGAGCTTGTTGATTTACCTCAACATTACTAGCCTGTCAGTTGCATGTGGCTATTTAAGACCAAGAAGGACACACAGGGTCAAGTTGAGTAGTTTAAGGTGCATTTGGTTGACAGAGGATTCACTTAGAGAGAAAGAATTGACTTCAATATTACCTTCTCTCCTGTATCCTTGAAGGATGCATTTAGAGTGATGATGACAATGGTAGCTCATTATGGCATGGAGCTACATCAAATGGACGTTAAGACCGCTTCCCTAAATAGTGACCTTTATGAGGAGGTCTATATGGAGCAACCTGAAGGGTTTCAGGATCAAGATGCAACTGATAAAGTTTGTAATGTAAGTTGACTAAATCAATATACGGTCTGAAATAATCTTCCAGACAATGATACCTAAAATTTGAAGAGGTTTTGACCTCATTCAGCTTTATGGAAAACAAAGTTGAAAGATGCTTATACTATAAGGTTAGGGGGACCAAAGTTATCTTTCTATTACTGTACGTGGATGATATCTTGCTCGCGTCAAATAATTTGACCATGTTGCATGAGGTAAAGCAACTTTTGGCCAAATACTTTGACATGAAGGTTTAGGAGAAGCATCTTTTGTATTCAACATGCAGATTCACCGGGACAAATCTCAACATTTATTGAGCCTCTCACAAAGAGCGTACATGGATCGAGTGCTACAAAGGTTTGATATGGCTGATTATAAACCTATTGTAGCACCTATCTCTCATGGTGAGAGGTTATCTTGGCACAATGTCCAAAGAATGAACAATGTCTAAAGAATGAAGTTGAGAGAGAGGCTATGAGAAATGTCTCATACTCTAGTACAGTTGGTAGCCTGATGTATGCCCAGGTGTGCATTAAACCAGACATTGCATTTGTTGTTGGATGGGTCGATATCTGGCTAACCCAGGTGTGGACCATTAGAATGCAGTTAAGTGAGTATTGAGATACCTAAAGGGTATCAAGGATTATACGTTAACATATAGGAAAGTCAACGATTTAAACCTCACAAGGTATACAAACTCCAATTTTGCTATGTGTCTAGATGATCGCAAATCTACTTTGGGGTACATTTTTATGTTGGCAGATGGTGCAATATCATAGAAGAGTGTCAAGTAGACACTGGTAACTTCCTCAACCATGCATGCAGAGTTTGTTGTATGTTATGGAGTAGCTACACAGGTGGTTTGGCTCAGAAACTTGATTTTTAAGTTGCCTGTGGTAGATTCGATAGCTAGACCTATTCGATTATATTGCGATAATCTTGCTGTAGTGTTGTTCAATAATAACAACAAGAATATCACAAGGTCTAAGCATTTAGAGGTCAAGTACTTGACCATAAAGAGTTGATTCAGAAAGGAGAAGTTGAAGTGGAGCACATTAGGACTTAGGAGATATTAGTTGATTCATTGACTAAAGGACTTCGCCCACTAGTGTTTGTTAAAAATGTATCCAGTATAAGCGTATTAAAGTCCTTAGACAGTAGTAGTTAGGGATCATTGTATTTTCTCCTTAAAATTTTGTATATTTTGATGTATTATAACATTATGATTATTTATTAATATAGATGATCATCTTTTTATCCTCAGTAATAAATGTTCTTGTGTATAGTCATAATACATATGAAAGCCTTAAGATTTGTGTTGATCTTAAGCATTTTAAAGGTCATTGGGCATATGTAAAGATTGAACTTGAGCCTATGTTATTTTGACACATACAATTTAACATGACATAGAAGGATATAAATTTTTAATCTCATAAAGGTTCTATAATGCAGTTTAACATTTAGTTGGAGAACATAAAGGTTTTCTTTAATGTTGTTTAACATTCAGTGAGAGAAAACAATTTTTCTCTGAGATTGTTTAACATTCCGTGAAAGAAAACAAGATTTCTCTACTACAGTT
Organism: Erythroxylum gracilipes; assembly: GCA_026413385.1. Lineage (NCBI taxonomy): Eukaryota > Viridiplantae > Streptophyta > Magnoliopsida > Malpighiales > Erythroxylaceae > Erythroxylum > Erythroxylum gracilipes. Next base: position 7,223,758 of record JANZLC010000007.1, on the reverse strand, counting down.
TAGCACATGCAATTTAGCATAAAGTTTGAGAAATCGAGACCTACAAGCGAAGATGAAATGTTTTAGATTATACAAGTATCATCCTAGTTTGTCATACTCCATTTTCCTATTCATGTTAGTGAAGTATTAGATATTCGTGATTATATTGAACCTATGTCGCACATGATACACGTGTTTGATATTTTTCGGTATCGAAAGCCTCGCAGGACGGAATGTTGGACTTTTGTTACCTTTGGATCAATATTTTTTAATTTTTTAAAATTTGGTACCAATTCAGTAGCATGACTTAATCGTTTTTAAACTTTTTTAAACTTGAGTCAAAACTACCATTAATACTTGTCTTAGGGGGAGAATGTTGGACAATTATGTCCTTCTCTATAATATTGGACAATTATTAATTGTATTTTTCAATTTTTTAATAACTTATCGATTAAGTTACGAAATTTAATCTAAATAAAGGTAATAAAATGACTCAATAAATAATATAAATTAATGGGTCAAAGTCCGAGAGAAAATAGATCTCGATTAGTATGAACCGGACCCATATTGAACTTGTGATAAGAAAGTGCGATATGGAAGTTATATATAGGTTAAGATCTCATACAGTTACTCATATCATTCGTAAGCATACGAATCCTCTAACCCGTTAAGAGCGATTACGTTTTGAGAAAACTGTAAAAAGTCGTTAACTACGCATCGATAATCATTTTATAGGTTGTTGAACTTACTATCGTTGGTTTTGATCGGACGCTTTTGTGACTGAGACTTGCGCAAATATGCAGAGTGGTCCTAACATTGCTTCTTGTTCAAACTTCAAAGAGCAGCTAAAAGTCTTTGAGGACCAAGACAACGTGTTTAGGTAAATTTGTTAAGAGAAATTAGGATCCAGGAGGAGGGACTAGTTTTTGTGGAACCCAAATTAAGTTGCCACAAATCACGCCACTGATTTCGCATTGACAAAAGTTTGACAGGAAACAGGAAAGATTGGAATGTCGTTTGTCATCACCACACAAGCAACTACTCTTTAAGCTTCCAAGTCATGATGTGGACAACTGCATTGCGTCAAAAATGACTTTTGATTTACAGACACTTCTAAAACTATATTACTAAAAGATCAAATGTAGACCGAATGTGACAGAATCCGATTTGGATCTAAGTCTATTGAACTTGAATATGCAGGCTCAACGGTGGTGATACAAGAGTGAGAGTCGGAGTTGGGGGAGAAATGGTGAGGAGCCGAACAACGGTGGGTGTCATGTCAGGCTCAAGCTCAGGTCTAGGCACTCTCTGTTTCAGCAGACTTGGACAAATAATGTCTGTCACCACGTCTCCTACTCAATTGCACGGCACCAAACAATGAGTGCCACTAAAGTTCACGTCCTCTCCTTAGAAAGAAAGTACTTTCTCTTTCAACCTAGCCCCTACAAGAAGGTCCTTTAACTTAAGAAGCATTCAATATTTGATGAAGAGTCAAGAGGCGTGAGATAAGAATAAGCAGAGACATATAACGATTGATTATCTTGGGGTCAACTACATCAACGGTTGAGATCAACCAATGGGTTCCCCGTAACTTGTGGGCAAAAGGCAAAGCTCATTGAAGACCTCAAAAGACAAACATGTCGTGGGCCATCACTAAGCAGGAGTTGAAAATGATTATGAGAGTGGCTTCTCTCTCCTTTGCTTGCTGCCTTTTCTTCTTTCTTTAGTTTCTCTCTTCCATGGTGGCCTACAACTTCATTAGACGTGCAATCCTTAGTGGTTCGTCCCTACTCGCTCTTCTTCTTCTTCTTTAGCTTCCTTCCCTCTCCCTCTTTATCTCGTCTTCTGCCTTAGTGTTGTCGTTTTCTGTTGTTTGGTCAAAATCCTATACCCCCAACTTCTAAAGTGGAGGTGGTCTCTTTCTGTCAATTTTAGCATTTTTTTTTTCTTTTTCCCACCTTTGGACCCGGTTTTCCCAATTGTGGGTGTATATATTTCAATTTGTTCGTTGTCCTAACCTGCAGTGCCATTCCCGTTGGAGGTTTGGGGCTTCAAAGAGAATCAGGTTAGCCCTCTTCATTTCATTTACAATACCCAGTTTTTGTAACTTTTGGCTCTGTGTTGTTGCCTCTTCAAGTCCAGTTTCTTCCGTTTTCTTCTTTATCAACCACAAGCAAGGATTGACAATTTTCCAGCTTGTGATGTTCAAACGGATATACTCTTTTGTCGTGTGTGTGTGTAATAGTTAGTAAAGTGAAGAGTGTAGATGGATATTCTGACAAACTGGGGTTTCTTGCAATCGGTTTCTCTTCATGGTCTGCTTTACAACTAGTTGACTATCTGCCTTGTAGCTGCTTACTGTTTCTTTGTTTTCTTTCCTTGTTTCGCTTTCGATTGAATACCAACTTCTCCAATAGTGGCCTACTTGTTCCTTTCTGGGATTTCAGCTAACATTTTTCAAGATGCAGTGGGCACATCCTTTAGGCCCTAGGAAACCTTCCTTATCTCTTTCATTTTAGGATTTGCAGAATAAATGTTTGATGGCGGACTGGCACTGACCCTGATATCTTCTGCATAATGAGGATCATGCGAGCCTCATTTTCTTGTGATTTGTTTCATTTTAGGTTTATTCTCTTGTTGCAGGATAAGCGATGTATGAATAGTCTCAATGGGTACAATGGCTGCACCTTCAGTGTCTAGAGAAGCATCAACCTACGATGAGCTCTCTATGCAGCAGAGTTTGCTCTTCTCCGATAGTCTCAAGGTTTGGATTCTGAAAATTTATTTATCACCATTCCATAGATCTGCACTTGAGTATCATTTTAAGCACACGTCAGTTGAAATTACCATTTATGAGATCTTTGATAAGAATCTATACACAAAGAGTATCTGCAACATTTTGGGGTGGAAACATCAACCTAAGCTTTAGTATGGGAGTGAATTCAATTGGAGCTATAAGTCGTTTCTCAAGTGTCTTCATGAACTTCATAGTATTATGATACATTTTGTCATCATGCTATTGAAATTTGTTTCATTATACAATTTTCTTTTACCATGTACATGTTTCAGGATTTGAAGAATCTGAGATTGCAGTTGTACTCAGCAGCGGAGTATTTTGAGCTTTCCTACACAAATGATGACCAAAAACAACTGTGAGTTGCTGCTTTTATATGTGACTGCAATGTTTTCTTTTGACTATATCAATTGTCATTTTCTTAGACTGCTACATACCTCCTAAGTTGAGAATATCCTGTTTGAGACAGAGTGGTAGAGACATTGAAAGATTATGCAATCAAAGCTCTGGTTAATACGGTGGATCATTTGGGTTCTGTGACATATAAGGTTAATGATCTCTTGGATGAGAAGGTAGATGAAGTTTCTGGAACAGAGTTTCGCGTCTCTTGTATTGAACAGGTATGCCTTGGATTTTCTTTCTTTTTATAATTTATTAGCTAGTCCAGGTTCTGTAATGATTGGCATCCTATGCTAGAGGTGCGTTTTATGGTCAATCTGCTTTCAGTAGGTGAGAAGCTAAAGCCTTTAAAAGGCTTGAGATTAGGTATTCCAAAGGTTATAAAAATTCTTGCGAGTATACTGTTGTTGAAGCAAGTGAAAATAGTGAAGACTGGTAGGATTGTGCAAACAAAGTTGCTCTCTGCGCTTTGTCAACATACATCTTGAGATAGACAACTTCATGATACACAGCTAAAGATAACTTGATGCTGCAAGCAGTACTGGTGTAACTTTTTTGTTCATCTCTGCTCCTATCTTGTTTCAAAACAGATGCATTTTGTGTGAGAATGATCAAATCGCTGTAGATAAAACACATTTCGCTTCCAAATATCCTGTCTGGAGTAAGATGCCAAAGATATCCGCCCTTTGACTTTCCCTAATTCTTTTTCAATTCAATTTGTTAGAGACTGCGGACATGCCAAGAGTATATCGATCATGAGGGCATCTCACAACAGTCACTGGTAATAAATACTCCAAAGTACAATAAGCGTTACATATTGCCAGGTAATTATAGTAATCTATTCAAGTTCTATCCTTTGCGGTCTACTAGTTTCAATTATAGCTTTTCCTTTTGTTTTTCTTTGGCTTCTTTTCATTTACTTTTAAGAAAGAAAATTAGGTGAGAGTTGGAAGCACACAACTCTCCTATGTTATATAAAATGTTCTTAACTCTGAAAAGTTTCTTCCTGAACATATTTTCAGTTGGGGAGACAATGCATGGTGCCATTCGAACTAAATCAAAGTACCTTGGTTGCAGCTTAGATGATGAAGATGATTGGCACCAATTTAGGAATGGTATGGTTCTTTATCTGCTGTTTGTATTTTATATTTTGTATGGGGAAAATTAGCAAGTTGATTCTTCTGCTGACTGATTTGATGCAAAGCTGTTCGAGCTACAATTAGAGAGACACCAACATCCTCGGTCGGCGGAACCCCACGATCTATCAAAGAAACCCCAAAATCTTCAGTCAAAGAAGCCCCAAAATCTTCTGTCAGGTTTGGAACATGATTTCTTTGATGTTATCATTGAAAGTGGCTGTTAATAAAGAGAATGTTTGAATTTAACCTTTTGCATGCAGGAGAGGGCATTCTCCATCTCCTTCTCCACGACTGCCACAGCGATCTGCAACATTTTCCTTTACTGCCACAATGCCCAAAAAGGAATTAGGTTGATGCCTCTGTTACTTTATCATAGCCTAAGCCTCAATCTTTGGTCTCATTTGTTTTATACGTTTAGGTCTGCTTCTCATTTCTTTTTCTTTTGATTTACATTCTCTAAACTTATATCTGGTAGTGCTTTCCTGATCAGAAAAGCGAACAGTTTCACCATATCGGTTTCCACTCCTGCGTTCTGGTTCTGTGTCAAATAGGCCAACAACTCCAAACTCATACACTACTAACACTAGCAGTCGGCCTACCACTCCAAGTTCTGCAAGACGACGAGTAAGCATATGTTAACTTTATCATTCATATAGGTGCAGAAGTTGCATTATGAACTGTATTAAAGCAGTTCTGCATTAATCTTACAGAATTCATCATATATTTTTCTTTGTTCTACATGGCGGTTGTCCTGTTGACTTAAAGAATAGGTTGTGACCTGAATATTTGGAATTTGTTTTCCATTGTCAGTACCCTTCAGAACCGCGAAAATCAGCCTCAATGCGTCTCCAACCAGACAAAGAAAATTCCAAGGATGTTGAACAATACCCCAGCAAAAGTAAACGTCTTCTCAAGGCATTACTTAGCCGACGAAAGTCAAAGAAAGATGAGATGCTATATACTTACCTGGATGAATACTGATGAAAAGAAAATGATCATAGGGCTAGCATAAACAAATCAAGTTCATACCGATTCTATAGTTGTAAGTCTTCATCTTCTCCAAAGCAGTAGAAAGTTATAATGACCCTGTAATTTTATTTTCAAGTGCTATGTATTTTATGTAAGATGGCAAATCGGCCAGCAATTATGAACATTATTGTCTGAAATTCCATTGAAGGAATGTTTTGTTTGCTTCTTGATTCTGTCTATATCTATATCGGGTCCTGATTCCACCTGACATTGCATTAAAATGATTTTATTGTTTTTCTTGTACATTTTAGACCGGGGTCCTTTTACTGGGCTGGAGGACGTTTAGGAGCAAGATGTGGTGAAAACAAGATAGCTAAGTCGGGAAAGGGGTGAGGATAGAGACCGGACCAACTGGCAGTTATCTCTTGAATCAGCTCTGTTAACAAGATATGCAACAAAAATAACCCAACCTTCAAAATGGTTAACAAATGCTTTCCTTGAAAGGGTCAGATTCAAATAAAATAAAGCACTTAATATTTAATTATGAAAGTATTTTATATTATTTATATAGAGATTAGTTGCTTAGAAAAACTATTTAAAAAATATAAATTTTCTCAATTAATAAATAAAACATGTTTCCAAATTTAATCAAGAAAATGTATTTTATAATAAATCAAAAAATATTATTTAAATAAATAAAATATAATTATCTGAATAAATAACATAATAAATTTAATTTATATCAATCAGATTGAAATAAAAATTTAATTAAGAAAGAGAAAATATATTTTTATTTTAAGGAGTCTAACTAATTAATTTTAGTCTAATTAAAAATAATTCATTCTAATTATAGAAACAACAACTTTAAAATTTAATTAGTAACAAATCTAATTACTGTTTTTAATCACTTTAATAATTTTAATTTTGAATTTATAACTATTTAAATTATGGTTGGTAATTGGGTTCAGATAAAAATACATAAGAACAATTTTATTTAGAAAAACTAAACAAACTTATACCAGACATAGAATATCCTAGACTAGGATATCCTTATACCCCTTCCTATTCCCAAGAAAACCTAATCCTAAACCCTCTCCACCACCCAAGAAGATGTTGCCGTTACCAATAGCTAATTATTATGCTACCTCTAGCTAATGCCAACTTTGATGCTGCCAACTTCTGCAATAGTTGCACCACCGCAGTCTCACTTGTCTCCAGTGCTCGGCAACGTCTCCCCTGCAGTCACTGCCATCGTATGAGAAGTCTATGCTACCTTTCATCTCTAGCTAACCTCCTGTTGCAACCATCTCGTTCCAATTGTTGCCTTATGGTGGCCATAGAAACCTTATTAAGGTCATTCTCCACATCATTATGTTGGCAAGGGATTGCGCATTTAATATGATAGTTATGGCAAAATTACCCAAAGACTCGAATTGAAGTCAATAGATTTAACTCGAATTGACTGGTCGGGTTTCAACTTTTATGCATAAACTATATTTAAAATAATATTATAATTTTAAAATAAAAATATATTTTTAATAATAAAAAACGCTTAAGACAAGGAGTTTGATGTCGAGTTTGATAAAGTTGAGACAAAAAGTACAATCCTTTGAGAGATTTGTGATTTAGACAATAACCTAAATATTTTATTTATAATGTCACTTTTCTCCTACAACTTAATTCTTATATTAAAAGGGAAAAGATTGAAAAACTAATTCTATAATAAAGTATTTTGGTCTTTCTCTCAGTTTTGAGGCTTTACTTATTGCTTTAGATCATTTAATGTTTTCTTAAAAAGTTGAGTTTTGGGACTAAAATAAACCTAATTAGGCTTAATTTGACTCAATTAGAAGTAAATTTAGTCTAAATTGCTCAAATTTAATTAAGATTTGAACTATTTAAAATTCGATCAGGTCCAAACTCGAATAGAACCTTTTAAACCAGATTAAATTTCAGGCCAAGCTCATATTTAAAAGAAAATTAGGCTAGGCTCAGGTCATAAAAACCTGTGTTCGGCCTAGCCTATTACCATTATTAGTGATAGCAAGCTAGGAGCGAAGTTTTTATTAAAGTAAAGAAAAAACCGATATCAGTTGTAAAGGTAAACGTCAAGTAATTAAAGATATATAGGTTTTGCTTAAAAAGTGAAATTTGATTTATGCAAATGTCAGCCTTAAATATGACTCCAACAATGTCAAAAATTATGACAATGAAACTAGCATAATCTGTTATAATAAATGCAGTAATTAACTACATTAACAACCAAAATCACATTCTATTTAGAGCATAACAAGACAATAAAATCATACCTCCAACACTTGGCATGTAGTCTTGAACCCTCTACATTTTGACAACCAAAACCTATCAAAGAAAAACCAAAACCTTGTGCAAGAGAGTGCAATGGTAGAAGACTCAACCTTATCTTTTACACACCCACACACACTATGTATATGCAACAATCTCACCATATGTCATATATTATGACATGTTCTACCCTAAGGGGTAGAATAGGCTAATTGTATCATTTTAATGGATGATGTGAACTATAGTTTAATGGGTCAATATATAGTTATTAGGGTACTACCATGTGCCTCAAATGCAATTAGTAAATTTAACTATCCCATTATGGTTATTAAATCTATATTATGCAATTCGATTGTGGTTAGGCATATGGAATTAATGTTGTGATTATATTTGTCCACATATATTTCTAACATTTCTCCCACTTAGACAATATAATCAAACCACCATATCAATCTCCATCCAAAAGCAATCAAATAAATCATATGCAATAACATATCGACAGGATATATATACTACATATGATTTGGCCTTGGAGATGTTCAAATACCACAATAACCATTAAAACAACATGTGTGCAGTACAATAATTGAGACTTTGCATTTGTCTCCTTTTGTACCTGTCATTTCGCCAAATTACATATATGCATCAACATATATATGTCAACATTAACAAAAATGACTGCAAACATCATTATGCATGTCTCATATATA
>JANZLC010000007.1:7174491-7190635 GCA_026413385.1 Erythroxylum gracilipes | reverse complement strand
TCAATCTCTTCATTATATTCATGATCATTGTCAGAATCATTATCAGAAGATGACATCTGTATCAAAATATATAAAAAATAAACAATAAGCTTATTGTATAATAAGGTAATATAGCAATAATCATAACACAATAATAATAAAGTACATTTTAATTCATTACAACAAAATTAGGCAAATAGAAATCCAATACAACACACTACAGGTAGCGAATTCCAATACAACACATTACAAGTAGTCCAATATTAGTAACCAAATACATGTCTAATTCATTACAAAAATCACAATCATTTCATTTTCTTAAGCCATTCTATTTAAAGATCAACATCCTTAAGCACAACAAACATTTCTCTATTTTTCTTCTTAAAAAATAATTTAGTAGCTAACATAAACAGTTAACCTCTTCTTTTTATTTCATTTATACTTCGTAAGATTTCCATCACCTCATAAATGCTACCACTAGGTTCATCTCTTTTAATAGAGGTTGCTGAAGTTCTACTATCTACTACATCACATATACGGTCTAAATGTTGACATTACCTTTCTGTTGCCCCTGTTTTAGTATCATATTTCTTTCTCTTTTTTTCCCTCTTTCTTTTTGTAGAAGTTCCTAGAGTTAGAGTTGATGAACCAATCTCATTATTAATATTTTCAATTTCTTGATTGATAGTAAAGTCTTCAAAAAAGTTATCAAGATCAGTATCAACTAAGCTTTCTCTAGACGGCACATAAGCATCATTTAGTACAAAACCTGAAGAAGGTGCCCAAGCTCCTTTTCCTATAGCTGCAACATCTTTAAATAAAATATTTAGTTGTTCAATATGTTTCAAACCTTTAGTTCGGAATTTGGCAGCCTCGGGATTTTCCTACAATAATATTGTTTAAGTTATTAAACTAGCAAGTAACATTAGAACATTATAAATCTAAAGCTTAAATGCTTACCTTCAATTTCTTTTCCCACCATTTGTCACTTGCATCAATAGTTTGATTAGTAAGATCCTATCTTAGTCGAGTTTCCTTACCTACTAAATTTGTCCAAAGCTGCCAATCATTTTTTAATCCATCCTATTTATTCTTAAATTATTTGTATTCATAATTCTTCTTAGTTTTATAAACAAATTTTAAAACTATATTTTTCCAACCAATCTTGTTAAGGTGATCATTTAGTTGATTTCTAGCTAGCATTTGGACTGGTGGTGTGGAAGGTCGATGAAGATGTTGCTCAACTTGAGCTTCCAATGTCTGCAAGCTCAGAGACCAGAGTAATATCACGTATAGAGTTGGTCAAAGACTAGATGTTGGCGTTCTAATTAGTAATGAGAGTTGCTTGGTTCTCTTGCATCGATGTCAGCTTTATAAGAGCCTCTTCAATCCGAGCATGATGAGTACCTTCAGCCATAATGAAAGCACCAATTATAGAGGAGAGCTAATTTGAGGTGGCTAGCCTCCTTTTGATTTTCCGAAAGTAAACGAAGGAGAGATAAATTAACAAGAATAGAAGGTAGAAGAGAAGAAGAGAGATAGAAAAGTTGATAATAATTTTCCTTGACTCTTTCCCATTGTTGGCCATACAATTTATAAAATATTTTCCTATGAGAACCTTTACAAAATAGCAATAGAAAAGCAGACCCCATTTATATATAATCTATACGCATTTGTTGGTCAAGTCTTTGGCCCTCTCGTCATTGCTCAGAAGAGAATCGCTTATGGCCGCCGATTTTGACAGAACTACTGGATAAGCAGTGACGATAGTATATTATACGTAGAGGTGCGTAGGAGAGAAGTCTTTGAATTTTGAAGAACAATAGAACACGCAATTCTATGAGATAATATTGTTTAGTCTTTAGTGGGATTGAGTAGACTGTAAAGTTTTGGGGGCCAGCTACTGTCTAAAACCTGCACATTCACTTACGTGGAAATTGATAACGTTGAAAGAATTACGTGAAGGCAAAAGTAGTTTTGACATTCGGAGTTAACGGAAATGACAGTAAAGATCTTAATGGGAAAGAGGGAATATTCTAGGGCATATTGGCATATGATTCACAGGACTTGGTATCGATGACTACATGACGTAAGACTCAGTGGTATATTATAGAGCATATTAAGGAATCTTGTTCCGTCTTACGCACTCTGCGTACTGAATGGATCAATGTATAGAAGAAGAAAGCAGAGGCAGAGCTGTAAGTCTTCTGCTTTCACATGTTCTGTGCATGGGAATTAGCTGTTGTAGTCACCGATAAGGAGATAGATATACACGAAGCCAGGTATGAACCAATCATTTATGCATCAACTCGGTGATCTCTTTCTCATGAAAACTGCTTTCCCCTATCGTCTTGCTTCATGTTTTACTTAACATTACGTTTTTTTTTCCTATTTATGTTAGGATTTGTTGCATACGCTACTCGTTTGTTTAATGGCTTAAATCGTTACTTGGTTTGCAATCTCTGCTTGTTCTGAAGCTTTTGGGTTCTTCTTTTTCTTTTGTTTGTTTTTCTCCGTTGAAGAAAAGAAAAGAACTCTGAAATAGTTTATGCTATTTTGTTTTAAGAAGTTGGAAATGCGCTGTGTTTAGTTGGATGGAGGCCATTTAAGTTGGAAACTGCTTCCTTAATCCTAAAACTACTCATTCCTTTTCTTGGCTTCTTCCCATGTACTTGTATTGTCTGGACCGACAATGAAAAGGAAAACAATATTGTTAGACCTGATAGAAACAAAAATAATAATAAAGAAGAAAGTGGAAAACAATGGAATGAGACATCCTTGGCTTCATTTTTAATCCAATTATACGGTATTCCTCTGGATTACCAGTCTATTAGGTATGTTAGTGTTACTGAATACAGTGTGCTCGGATTCAAAGGTGTCATGTTTGCTTTCACCATGGTTTCATCTTTTCCTATTGTCACCTCAACGACAGTATGGACGTCGTGTCACTTTCACAAAGGCTCCAGACTTTCTGAACCTTTGTTCTTATTATTCTCTATTCTTCAACTAGTTAATCCCTTGAACACATCTCAAAAAACAGCTAACGTACATTGATGAACCCTGCAAATGAACCAAAATAAAATGTTGAAAGTCATTTCCGTGAGCAACTTAATCAAAACAAGTACAGGGAATAAACTTGAATTACCTGCAAAAAGTGGGGTTCGTTGACTATCATCTTATGTAAGAGCAGGACCAACTTTGGCTGGTTTTAGAGTTTTTAGACCTTTCCGTAAATAGTCAAACATCAATACAAACACCCCATAGAGGTATATCAGGTAGAGATGTACTTTTCCTGGTATGCTAGTGGCGGAGTAGACATCGTCTCCACCCTTCGTACTTAATATTCCACATGTCATCCCTCCTTCCAACCAGCCTAAGAGCAATAAAGGAGAAGTTAGGCCGTGATCTCAAAAAGAAGAAGATATTAACAATATGTGCACACTCAAGTGAAAGTTATTTTCAACCCATCATCCCATGGCAGGAAGATATGTAGTTTAATAGGAGACCTTTTCAGTACCATATGGAATCTAATTAAGAAAACGCCTAACAAATTCTTTATGCTACATAAACTATGTTGAAACACCTACCAAAAAGACTGGTATTCCTTCCTAGAAGGAAGGCAAGGAATGATACAACACCGGAAATCATAGCCTTTACGGAATTTCAGTCTTTTATGCCATCTCCTCATTTATATACTCCCTTTCATCCCTATCCCTTGATTTAATTTAAGGAAACCAATGAAATTCAGTGGGAAAGTAAATTCAATTTTAAGCTTCATAGTTTCTGCAATTATGTGGTCCAATCTTGAGGTTATGGTGGCAACAAGTCTTTGCGTTAGTGCCTAAAAGATAGAGCTTTAGCATGTGCCGTTCTTACCTGGGTGTTTCTTGGGCAAATTAGTCCAATCATCAGGACTCATCTTTGCTTCCGATGCCTTGATCAAATCCAAGAGAGCTTGATTGACCTAAAATGTTGAAATTTTACGACAAAAATATTTCACGACTAGTATCGAGCACTTACAAAAAAACTCGTAAGCATCAGTTGTAGGATGCACTGAAATGTAAAATGTTTGGCAGTAGCCGCAGTAATGGTGAACGTCGTCACCTAATTGTTGCTTTTCCTAAGCATTCAAACAAGTTAAATCAACCATTCCTTGGTTTAGTTTCCAACTCTACAATATCTATGTGGCTATATTTTTTCAAAAAGCCAATTTGGATCACAAGATCTTCAACTGTGGAAAGAAATATAATTTTATTTTTCTCACCCCATCGATCACTTACGGGGCACATTTTTCAGGATACCATAACACAGCAACCTATTTCAGTATAATTATGTATAGACAACAAGATACCTCTTCAGTCCTCTCATGACTCACTAGATGCCCACCATGTAGATCTACCATCTTAGCAACAGGCTGCAACTTTTCTGCAAGCCTTCTTGCATGGCACATTTGAGCAATTATATCGTACCTGTACAAAACAGTAATCACAAATGAATCTCACACAGATATAAACATTTATCTATATAAAGATACATCTATTGATTCATCTACCAGAAAATGTCCGCCAAAATTCTCATTTTTGCAATGAAAAGGTTCTTCATGTACTGACCTCCTCCAAAATTTAACAAAAGATTAAAGAAGATTTTTAAACTTATGGCTGGATTTAAATATCAAACCTACATGATGGACGAACATGATAACTGGCTCACATTGTACATCATAGTTTGTAGCATGATTTTTTTTTCATTTTTATTTTTGATAAACAACTTTCTAACTGTTGAAAAACTTCTAAATACAAAAATCTTCTTGATCCTACCAGTTGTGCATTGAAAAGCTGTGAAATTTGTCAGACAGACCGCAGGTCATCTTTTATTATGAAAACAAATATTCTTGTATTAACAAACAGCTTGAGCCTTGTTGACGATTAGGCTCAAGCTGTATTTCTCCAATTTCTCTCTACTTTAACAATTTAAATACATTATTTGGCAGATCTTATTCTACAGGCGCTGAAGTTAAGCATAAATGCCAAGGAAAGCTACATTTATTTTTAGGATAGAGAGTAAAGATAAACAATGGATTTTTATGATGACTTGGTAGCATTATTGTATCTTATGGCCGAATCTCATCTTTACCTCCCATGTATGACTGTCACAAGGAATCCAGCAGAACGGATCAGTTCAACTTCTGTTCTTGTCACCTTATGTGTCCAGCAAGCATTGATTTGACCATCAAAACCACTAGTGGATTGCATCCCACTTGATGATATACCTTTTACATATTCCTGTAACCAAAAATTACCAAGGTCTAGCTAAGACACTCCCAAGTATTATCGTCAATCAATTATATTACAAATTGCCAACAATAGCAAGTCCCAGCAGCTGCAAAAGGACATGACCCTAAGCTTAATATGACGTCATGCTGAATCAGAGGATTCCATTGTTACTAGGAGAAAATTAATAAATGACCTAGAAAACAAGGCTAATCCAAGTGAATGACATATTGTCATTTCAAAGCCAAGGATGCTGGTTTTGAAAGTGCTAGACTGCTGGTTAATGTTGTCTGTATTTGTTTATTTTCTTCCATCATTTTTTTGATCCATTGATTGTGTTAATGCATACATTCTCTTAAGAGCAAACATATTTTAACAAGCACCAAAATTAAATTTCTCGGTATGAGTAACATGCTTCACTCACTTGATAGAGAATTGCTCTTCTTGTGGTTGTTCCAACATATTCCTCAAGATATTCCTGTATGCCCGAGATTGATAAAATTGTAATAAGTTCCTCGAATCCCATAAAGAATATACTCATTGTTATTTGATGCAGACAACAAAAAGAAGTACGTGAAGCTGTCTCCGCACACTATTTAATACATAAATGATACATGTATTTTATGCCTTCCCATGAAAGAAGTCCAAGTCCTAGTACATCTTTGAACCAAGCCAGCTGGAGCAGTTTTGTGAAAACAGAACCAAATTTAAGGTCTTGTGACAGCAATTTAGCACATGGTTGATGTGTCTAACATCCACTGAAACACAAGTAGAATGTAATCTTTATAGTCTATCAGTGTCAATATAAAATGCCTAATAGTTTTTTTTCCCCAAATTTAAGGTCTTGTGACAGCAATAGCAAAAAGAAAAAAACCAGAAACATGCACTATTATATAAAATGCACATTTTTTTCTAGCTTATAAACTGGATATAATTGGCAATAAATGAATAAATATTCTCCATTTTCTCCCTGGGTCCTGGATACCTGCGTGTAGTGAGTGTCGAGGTCAACAGCTGCCCTTTGTTCAGGTGTTTTAGCCTTTAAAAAGCGAATTGCAACAGACAACGTTTGCCAATCAAACTGCAAAATGTATATAACATCACCATCTTCCGATGATTTAAATGTAGTAATTTGGAATAACAACTCTTTAATATTTAGCAGTTACAGCACATGGGCAAAAGGTACATAAATTTATCAACTGAATGAGTAATAACGAGGTATTCCCTAAAATGCAATATTTATTTTAATAATGTCAAAACCAAAGGGCTCCTATTCATCAATTTTCTCTGTTCCTGCTATCATCATACAAAAGCTTAGTATATTTCTCCTTTTTTCGTGCTACTGCATGTGCATGCTACGAACGTACAACAGCATTGCATTATGACGTTTCCTGATGCCAGTCTACGGTACCTTAGGCAGTAACTGAGAAGAGGTGTCTTGTGTGTTGTAAGAATTGACAATCTTATACCTCAGCCCAACTGTCTTTATTGGCTGTACTGAGCAGGAATTGGTACTTAACTATCTTCAAGAATTGTATACCCCCATTAGGAGGGGTTTTGCACATGAACATATCAATGTTTCTATAAAGAGGAAAAAAGTTTCATTTTTCAGATTAAAAGGATGTAAAGGACAAGATAATGCCTCCGGTTTAATGCAAAATTGTGATAATAATAGGAAAAGCTTTGATAATCACCCATTAGATCTATTCACTTTCAGTCTATGAACACAATTGATGCAGTAACAAGTAGTATAACTAAATGTTGCTACTATCATCTTACCATGTCAAAGCTACTTGGAGACTTGTAACCGTAATAGCTTCTTGCCTAGAATTCTTTTCATTTTATGCATGAATCTTAGCTATTCTGTATGGGAATTACCAAAAAAGGAATTCTTAAGGAATATCAAGCAAAATCAAATGCATAAGACTCCACCTAGTTGTGACAGTTGTTGGGACAATATATACATAAAATGTGCATATATCTCTTACTCCATCCGACTAGATTCTAAACAATGGTGGCCAATTTAGGCCATCTAAAGTATATGAAAGTAAAGCCAACAATTCTATTCGTTCACGACTATTTACATAGTCAAGTATAGTCTGTATAGACTCCAGCAACAATTTAGGAGGAGTATAGTTGCAAGCAGATAACGGAGAAGCCACACAAGTGACAAGAAGAACAAAGTACCTTTGGAATGCATTCCAAGCCTCCACCAGTGACATTCAACAACGCCAAAGACAAAACCCTATCTGGCACCGTGGATGCTACCTTGCAAGCTATCATAGCTCCTGTTTAAGGAACAACAAGTTGAGTTAGCTTCAAAAGGATATCGACCAGGAGTGAATTGCTGTAAAGTTTGCTCCTGTTTAAGGAATAACAAGTTGCGTTAGCTTCAAAATGATATCGACCAGGAGTGAATTGCTGTAAAGTGACTTGCTCAAGGTCTGAGTTACTTTGAGACTTTAACACAAGTCTAACAAATGTTAAAACCATCTAAACAAAGATCAATAACCTCTCTAGATACTTAAGGCATATGCCTTTAACAAGTAATTCTTTACATTACGAAAGGAAACTGAGTTTAATGGACTAACCCATTGAATGGCCAAATACGTGGGCTTTTTGCCACCCCAGATGATCCATTAAAGCAATAGCATCTTTAGCCATTGATTTTGTTCTGCACGCAACGCAAACATGGAAGGCATTGGTTGGAACAATTGAGTGCTAAAAATACAAGCGAGTTTCCAGATAACATAACATAGTTGGATTAGCTTAAACCATAAGTTGTTATAGTGCTAAAAAAACAAGCGAGTTTCAAGATAAGATAACATAGTTGGATTAGCTTGGAGGAGCTTTTCCAGTTTCTTGCATTTTAAAGAAGCCAAACATGATTACAGTTTTATCTTCTCAAACCAAACAAAGCAAAATGATCGGAAAGGTAATCCAAGAGCAACGAGAAAACGTGAAAACACTCGAAGAAAAAATAAATGTCAGACCCAGAATGCCAAACACAGGAAAAGCACACATCAAAACGCAAGAAGGGAATGTCGGTCAAAACTAACGTATATTTTAATTTCTCGGTGGGTACGGTGCTCCGACCCACACCGCGATTATCAAAAGCACAGACTTCGATCCCGTTGCCGCCTGAATTCCGATCGGGGCTCCTCAATTCATCATCATTAGGTACATCGGTGCCCGTCAGTCCTATTATCTGTGGACCCCATGAATCATGCGTCGCCGCCAATCCTGACCGTCCAAAAACAACCATTGAAACCCAAACAATGCACCCAATAAAGAAATTCAAATACCAGGAAATTACCTATTATCATGAGAACCTTGATGGGTCCGCCGCCGTAGGTTCTGTAGAAAATTCTGATGCCATTGTTGCAAGCTCTGTCCGCACTGTCCTGGTATTTCGCGACCTCGCAAAAAGGCATGGTTTATTTCCAAGACACGAAGCTAATACCCAGAAACAGAGATGCAATTAGTCCGTATTTGAGCTTTCTGGGTCCTATCGTCAGCTCACAAATAAATAAGAGAGGAAAAGAGACTCGAACAGATGAGGGATGGACCACTCCTAGTCCTACCCCACGTAGGATTAGGAATTAGGATGAAGAAGGACGGTCGGCTGCCAAGCCGCAAGTATGTGATTTTGGGTCAACAGTCCACGAAGCCGAAACAGTCGTGTCGTGTGTTCCAACCAATTTTTTACATGTATCACTTTTACTTTCTCATTCACTGAGTCTTGGAGTTAGGGAGGTGCGATTGGTGAGTTACGTGGGATGGTAATAAAGTTATTCTGGGACTGGGACACACAGGGTTAAGGTCTAGCGTTTAAAACATGTGACAACGCACAAGAAGATATGGTCGGACCACGCGTATTTTTTGATTTGGATGGGTTAGATTTCTTATCTGTTTATTATTTGTTTTGTAGCTGTTAATCGGTATAGAAATCGAAAAAAAAGACCAATTAAACTTAAACTATTCCAACTTTTGGCAACAATATACAAATTATTGAGTGTTATGGTTGTGGATGTGACGGAGACAAACAATACAAGAAAATTTTTATACTGGAATATAAAATAAATTAGTCTTTAATAAAAATATTTTAAAAAATAGTGATAAATTTATTAAAGTGTTATCAAAGTATGAGTTGTGTAATAAATGAACACTAATTTTTCAACCCTTCTTTCAACCATCAAACAAATCACCTCTCTTAATCCTAACTCAACTCCTCCCTTCCATTCTAAACTTTCTGCATCTGTTCCCTCTTTCCCTTTCTTTTCTACAACTATCCCTCACTCTATCACTGATACTCCACCCAAAGGTTATATCTCAATTGTTGGAGACACAGCTAGAGGACCTAGAAAGACATAGAAACAAGTCGTTGGAGATAACCCTAACTCCTCTTTAGTGTTCAGCCCTCTGGTGGAGATTGATGGCAAGCTAATGGTGGCTCCTAGTTTAGATGTTTTGTAGCCGGGAGCTAAGATATGGGAAGCTACTCTTGTTAGATTTTTCATGGACAAAAAGCTTGCTTTTCGAGAAGCTGGAAAGAAAGAGATCTAATGGAGGTAATGTTAACTGAAGAGGATAATATAATCTTTACCTTTTCTTCCAAATCAGAAGCTCAAAAGGTAATAGAAAAGGGCCTATGGCATATCTCTCAACTTTCATTATTTCTCCAAAATTGGCAATCGGGAATGAAGTTAGAAAAAATCAGAATAAAGAGCATACCCCTATGAGTGAACATTCACAATATCCCTTTAGAGTATTGGACTACAAAGGAGTTGAGTATGCTTGCGAGCTACTTGAGGAAATCTTTATGCATGGATCAAAATACTGCATTGAGAAAAAGAGTTGGATTTGCTCGATTATGTGTGAGTATGGATATCTCTAAGGAAATGAAGGATAGTATCCATATTCTAAGGTTGGTAGATGAAAACTCTCTTAGAGTAGACAAAGTCTTGGTCACTTACTAATAGAAACCGTCTTTTAAAGCTCAAGGCAAAGAATGAAAACCGACAGGTAAAGTCTTCATTAAAGGTGACTATTGGGAAGTGATGGGTATGAAAAAGAATGAGTCTGAAGAAATCAAAGAAACCGAGAAGGCATAACAAGTAGCAAAAAACCAAAAGATGGTTCAATCAGTTGATGTCTCCCCTAAAATAAGGGAGTGCATTCCGAAGGATAATAGCCCTGATTCTGTTAAGCTGAAAGGAGTTCAACAAAATTTATCAGAAGATTTCTATAATTCGCCAATGAATAAAGGAGGAAATGTTCTGAAAACTAGTGGTACTATTCTAAATAAAGGAGTTTCAGTTGTTCAACAAAATAAACAAAGTCTATCAAAGGTTAATCTGCAAAATGGTAGTAATCAAGAGGAGCAGTTTGATCAAGTCACCTCTCGGAAAAATATTAAGAGTAATAGAAAAAGCTACAAAGGGAAAACAAATTGCCTATGACTTTGATTGTATGAAATGTGAGTGGAATAAATAATTCTTCCAAGCTTAATACTTTAAGAGATTTTGTGCTAAAGGAAAAGCTTTGGGTTTTTTGTATATTGAAGACTAAAATCAGAAAAGTTAATTTAAATAAATTGGTTTATCTAGGTAGCAACTGGCAGTTCATTACAAACCATCAAAGTCATGTATATGGAAGGATTATTATAGCTTATGATGGTGATTACTTAAAAGTGGAGGTTCTGGAATCAAGTCAGCAGCATATTTACACTAAGCTTTATTTTAAAATGGAAAATTCTTAGGCCTTAGCTACTTTTGTTTATGGATTCAACACTGTGTTCCAAAGATCTGACCTTTGGAATTACCTAAGAAGGATTAAGACTTCGTTAAATCCCCTTTAAGTGGTTTGTGAGGATTTTAATACCACTTTGTTCAAATTAGAGGCTGAAGGTAATTGTAACCTACTCAACTACTTCTCTGATATGTTTGATTGTATGCAGGAGGTGGAACTTATAGATCTGAAATATGAAGGTCATTAGTTTACTTGGACAAATAAGCAAAATTCTATTTGGAACATCAGGAAAAAATCGGATAGGGCTTTGGTAAATGTGGAATGGCTACGTAATTTTTCAAGAAGCTATGCGAAATTCCTAGACGTTGTATCTCAGACCATACTCCTATGAAGATTGATAACTTGCTCACTACCTCCAGAGTCCATCATCCTTTCAGATTTAACAATTTTCTGGTTAACATGGAGGGATTTCAAAAAGCAATAACGAAGGGATTAGAATATAGATGCTATGGGACTAAGCAGTACATATGTATCCAAAAGCTCAAGGCTACTGAAGATTCTTAATTGGAAAAGAGGTCTGAATCTTTCTAAGGAGATTGAAATAACTAGAGATAAACTCTCATCTATTCAAAATTCATTGGTAGAGAATCCCTTGGATGGTGCTCTAGCTACAACAGAGAAGGAAGCTTTTAAGAATTATTTGGAAGTGGTGGATAATCAATGTTCTTTATTGAAGCAGAGAGCTAGAATTAATTAGATAAAAGATAGAAATAGATGTACTAAGTTCTTCTTCAATTATATATTAGCTCGAAGGAATGTCAACATAATCATCTCTATTAAAACTAAAGCTGGTGTGGATGTTTTTGGACAAGATGATATAACTAAAGAAGTCATGAATTTCTACAAAAATATATTAGGCTCAGAAGCTCCCCCATTTGAGTTGGTTTATGATCTTTGATAGTTTGTATCCACTAGAATTCTTGATCATGAAGTTTCTTGGTTAATAAGACCTATTACTGATCAGAAAATTGAGAAGCTTGTCTTTAACATGAATCGCTTTAAGGCTCTAACACCTGATGGCTTGAATGACTTTTTCTATCAGAAAACTTAGAATAGTTTGGGAGGATAGTCAAGGAGGCAGTGTATGAGTTCTTCCTAAAAGGCGTTTTACTAAAAGAAATAAACAAGACCTTTCTTTGTTTGGTCCCTAAAAAATCCAGCTCAGATACTTTAAGTGATTATAGACCTATTTCGTGTATGAATTTTCTCTATAAGATCATTGCCAAGATTTTGGCTAATAAGCTGAAGGAGGTTCTAACATTTCTCATTAGTGAGAATCAAGGACCATTTATGACTAGCAGAGATATAGGGGACAATATCCTTACCTTGCAGGAGCTTTTAAAAGGGTATAATCTTAGGAAAGGTCCCCATAATTGCATTATAAAAATTGATTAATTGAAAGTTTTCGACATTGTGAATTGGGTTTTTTGCTAAAAACTATAGAGATCATGAACTTTCCCCTAAGGTTTATTAAGTGGATTCAAGAACGCATTTCTACTGCTTCCTATGGGATATTGATAAATGGGAGTCCCACGGAGGTGTTCAAAGGTAAAAAATGTCTTAAGCAAGAGGATCCTGTATCCCTTTACCTATTCCTAATTTGTATGGAGGTTTCACTCAGTTACTGAAGCATAACACTTTAACAGACCCTAACTTTAGATTTCACTCCAAATGTAAGAAAGTTTCTCTAACTAGTTTATGTTTTGCAGATGACCTTATTCTCCTAAGCAAGGCTAATATTCATTCAGTCTCTCTTCTGATGAGAACTCTCAATTTATTTGAGGAGATGTTGAGACTATGTGTCAACCTACACAAGATATGCTAATTATCCTAGAAATAATTTAGTATTGGCATGTGAAGCAATTAGGTCATAGTGTTAAGTTAGTTACATCCTTCATGGTTTCATGCAATAATAAAACCAATGATGAAATGATACAGCAACAATATGATATGAAAAACACAAATATATGGCCATTTAAATGTACATATTCATACATTTAAGTTGATATCTAACAAATGCATTAGGCATAAGCATAAAGGGTAAATCATTCACAAGATGTGCATAAAGCACCAAGCCTTTGAATATAAGTGAATATACGCAATTATTAGTAAAAATAGTTAATCTTGCACATTGAGATAGGTTGGTATAATTCCTTCAACATTCCACCCTCTTTTCATAATCACAAACAAAATTAGTTCCATTCTAAGAGTGAAATTTCTTCATGGAGAAGTTATAATGGTGGTGCTGATGCTTCCAATTATTTTTTATTCGAGAATGGTGAATTTAAAATATGATAGAAGCTATAATTCTCCTTTATTTTTATGTTTCCTTACAAATCTTTTCTAGTTTTGTTTTTTCTTCTTCCTCCTTCTCTTATTTTTTGGTGGTTTCTCTTAATTTTGCTTGCCCAAATGGTATCTCCCTCGTTTCTCTTAGCTGTTACATTCTTATATCTTGGAGTTTTTAACCATGTTATGCTCCTTTCATATGTATGTACTACCTTTCATTTTTCCTTGTTTTGCATATGATTTGGTTTATATTTCGTATATTTCTCAACATACATTTTGAATAGTCATTTTTGTTTTTTTTACTAAGTCATTTTAAGTCAAAGCCATTTAAGCTATGACCCTTAATATATTGTCTTTTTAGTTTTTTTGTTTTACTTTTTATTTTAACAAAATAATACTTTTGTTTTCTTATTTTCTTACTTTCTCTCCTTTTTAAATTTTAACCTCTTAAATTTCTTTTATTCACGAATTTTTCAAAAATTGCTAAATTTTCTGAAGATAAAATTAATCTTAGAATAATTAAATGTACTCGTATCATAATTAAGATTAGAATAAAACAAACTTAATTCGAATTAATTGTATATATCTAAAAATAAAAAGAAAATGAATAAAATTATAATAAATGAAAGTGATTAGTAAGTAATACACCTTGTAAAATTTACCTAAAAGGAATAATAATATTTTTGTCTTTCCATTATATTCAGTTTCCTTATCGAGTATCTACACTACTTTTTCTTCAATTGAGTTCTCAAATGTCAATAATTTCCCTAATCAAATATTTTACATTAAAATATTAATAGAAAAGTTAGCATGCCATTATGGTCCATAATGTCACATGTTAAGCAATATGTTGATATGATATGCTTATCCATATCCTATGTGATTGTAATATTAGCTCAGCCAGAGACGAGCTATTGAGATAATTCGTATAACGGGTATCTACTAGCCACAGTAAAGCACCAAGAGTAAAATGGTCATTAATCTAGTCCTTTAAACATTTAGGTGGTCTTAGCATTACATTTACCGAAGTTCTAAGCAAGACACTAATGGCTAAGAGACTATGGAATGTGTGCAGTGACAAGGAGGATTTATGGGTTAAATGGATACATTTGTATCACATAAAAGGGCACAACATGAGAATCTTAGCCTTAAATCTACCATATATTGGACTCTTCGATAGATATTGAATACGAGAGAATTAGTCTTTGAGGACCCTAGTCCATTCTAAAACTAAGGTCCAAGAGTTAATCTAAAATAAACACTGGCTTTGGCCATTTCTCTCTAATAAGGGTCTCTTACGTTACGTATGGTTACTGTCTCTTATATGCAGAGATAAAACGAAACAAAAATTTAGAAATAGAATAGAACAAAAATTAGAGGCAGTGAAGTGTTTGGTTGTGATGGATAAAACAAATAATAATAATAATAATAATAATAATAATAATAATAATAATAATAAGATAATTAATTTTGTATAATAAAATTAATAATAATAATAATAATAATAATAATAATAATAAGATAATTAATTTTGTATAATAAAATTAATAATGGTGATGATGATGATGATGAGTTTAATAATATAATTAAGAATACAAAATGGCTTATGTGGGGGGGGGTATTTCTGACATTTCTTGATGTGTTTTATTTTTGTCCTTAGGACAAGAAATCTTGTACCACAGTCTTGGAAGAAACAAAAAATTTATGTCATTGTCCTCTGAAGACGGAACAAAAATGGGTGAGGATAGCAAACAAACAGGACAGCAAGCAAACACTACGAAGCACAGAACTTTTGTGTTCCCATTATCCGTCTCCACCCATAAGGACACTAACCAAACACTTCGTTACAGACACTTTGTCCATCCACAAATAGTAGAGAGGTATCATCTACATTCTCTTGAGGACCAGATACCGCTCTATGTTCAACTACCATATCCTTCCATTTAGCACTACCCAGAGGACTTGCCCCTGTTCTGAGGGCCCATTACCACAACCAACAATGAAATCTACCCTCACCTTCTCCGAAACATACTACACTTTAGTACTGCAATCCTCATGCCAAACCGATAGAAGGACTCTACCTGTGGGAATCCATTTCCTAGCAAAACTATTTGGCTTCCAAGGATAGCTAATAGGAATGACTAGTTTTTCCAATTCCCCATTATCACCAAGCTTAAGTATTGGGAGGCTATAAAGTAAGACACTAAACTTGGAAACTTTGATACACAGCTTCGCATAGCCTTTCCTCTCCATCGAGGCAGTTTGTGAATCCAAACAAATAGGATGTTTGAGGGAGCTGGCCATATAACTCTGTCCGGCGACCGTCTAAAACTCCATCAAGAGGTTATGGAAATGAACCCATATAGGGATAACATCAATGAGACTACGGTTCAAATCCAACCTCGGCCTCCACTTCTCTAGAAACAATGGTTGGTCACCGAAGTGCCAAGGACCTTTTTGAACGATTTTCGACAAGCAAGATTCATCTGAAAATTTAAATAAAATGGTTCCATCTTCCTACTATTGGGAAAAAAACAGAGAAAGAAAGATAATAGAAGCCAAACTTTTACTGAACTTCATTAAACTCAAAATAATGACAGCCCCTCTTAAATAAACATAGAAATAAACTAACCTTCCTAAATGCTACCAACTAGGAGAATAACATGGGAATCAAAGGCCCACAATCCCACAAACTTCACAACTAAAATATTCCACTAATAAACACAACTAACTGACTAGATTTTTCCTAAAATACTGATTTAAATAAACATGACCACATAATTAATAAAAATAAT
>JANZLC010000007.1:7162221-7174391 GCA_026413385.1 Erythroxylum gracilipes | reverse complement strand
GTTGCTAGACGTCAATCATGATTTATGATTATGAATTTTTTAATTGGAGAATTAAAGATAAATTAAAAGGAGTTTTAGTTTATCTAATTCTAATTATGAATTAGAATTATAATTTATAATCATTTTCAAGTTATTAGGAACCTAATGGGCCACACATCAAAGAGCAATTTGTGAAAGAAAATCAATTCAATTAAGTTAGACTTAATTGCAAAGTTTGGAAACTTTGAGAATCAAATATTAGATATTTGATTTTATTAAAATTAAATTAATTAAAATTTGAATTTGATTCTAATTATAATTAAGGAGTTTTAATTTTAATAAAAGACTAATGTTGATTTTTCTATTTAAAGGGAAAGCTTTATGAAAGCTAGCACTTTCTGTCTTCTTCCTCCAAAAGGGTTTTGGAAATTGCTTTGTAGATACCATCAGAGGCTGGACACATGGACAACTAGTGATTGATCACTCAGAGAAAGTATTCTAAGTTTTCTCCGGAAAGCGAACAAGGTAGGATTTCTAAATTCATTTTTGTTTTGATTCAAGTTTAATCAATTATTGAGATCCGCTCGGAATCCGTAAAACTTTTAATTTTCGATGCGCCTGTGATTCGATCACGGTTGAATTCCAACATGTGGTAGATGAGAAATTGCATAACCAAAAAGTTTGGGGTCTAAATAATTGAGATTTTTAGCATAAAGTGAAGAAAATGATTATATATTTTTAATGATATTAGAATGTAAATCATTAATTAATTAAAAACTCATTTCAAATGCATAATTCAGAAACCTTAAAGGCAATTTAGTATATAAATGAGATGTGTAAAATATATATCGAAGAAGTAGAAAAATGGAATCGACTTCACTTTTAATTTATAAAAAATAAATCGACGTGAACCCTAGTGAAGTCATTAATGAACTATAAAATATGCCTAAGACTTAACAATATAGGAGTTAGGACCTATACATCATAGCGTATAATATTAAGAGGAGGTTGATTTTTTTGCTCAACTAATTTTAGAGGAAGTCTAGTTAATTTTTTCTATTTACGCTAAACATACATTACTTTAAACATGATTTTCATAGCATATTATTTGAGTTTTGGACAATTATAGAGGATTTTATACTAAACATGAGACATTTTATTTCAGGGTTTTTTTCTACCTCTTTAACAAAAATGAGAAAATTTGAAGAAGAATCAGACCAATTTTGAGTAACTTTGGAAAAAATAAAGAAGGATCATAAAATACAGCATTTACAAGTCACTATTTTATTCTAAGGTGTTGGTTCTATCTCTCCTGTCCCACCCTCCACACTCTCTTGCTCTACCCTTGATTAAGAAACACAAACCATACACATCCCCATATAGGCCACGTGTTGGTAGTATTATTTATGAGAAAAGTTATAGAATGCAACAAAGATAATATGACTTGTATATAGTCTCGTTTTAGAGTCGTGTTCCTCATTAAAAAAAATTAATCTTCAAAATTTTTTAGGAGGCCAGAGGAATAGAGCTTTTTAGGAGCTTAGAGGAGAATTTGGAAGGAACAAAAAGTCATTTGGAAGCCATTCTATTAATCAATAACGAGTCAATCTTAGAAGAAAAACAAGAATTCAATAAGATTTACTAAAGATTCAAGATTTAAGATTTAAGATTCAAGATTTAAGATCCAAGATTCATGAGAATGATTTCTTATTCTTCTTCTTTTTTCTTATCCTTATGTTATTATTTCTTGTTTGGTTATGAACTAATTAAGATATTGATTTAGCTGGGATAGACCTCAAGATTCGATGTGTTGAATTGATGGATCTTTGATTTCATGAATTTCTAATTTTTTAAATTTAATCATATTTTTATAATTGATTGAATTGAAAGAACGAGGGTTGAAGATTCAATTATTTGATTTATGCGTTGAGATTTGAAAGATAAAATGTATAGTTTGATCACATTGTAGATAAAGAGGGTTAAGGATGAGTTACTTGAGAGAAAACATTAAGATTCTCCTAGGTTCAAATATAAACTATCATGAGAATTCATAAAATGAATTAATGCATTATTAAGTTTTCTTGAATAGAAAAATCAATCGATTCAATCTAAGGGTAGGAATTATACGTCTCAAGAGAGAATATAATTGTAACTTAAGAATTCTTACTAGTCCAAGAAACTAGAACTTTTAATTAAATTAAAGTGAAGTTGAATATAGCAAAATCCTAGGAAACACTTTACTTAAGTATAATTTATGAATAAATTGCAATTTTCTTGATTACTTGTAATTTGAGTGTTTATTTTATTTTCCTTTTTATCCAATCATAATCAGTAGCCTATAGTTAACCCCTTTTCTCATGGGTTTAATCTGTACTTACTAGTGCTAACTTTAGATGCACTATGCGCTTGTCTAACAATACACACAATTAATATTTATTAGATTTGTAAACTTATTAGACTGAGCTTTTTGTTTGTTTTGTTTTTATTTTATTTTTATCTGTTAAGTTTGTTTTGTTTTTTTCTCTTTATAGTCCACTTCTTGTATTTGATAGCTCAATAATCCTAGGAAACTTGTTGAGCTAGACCCTAAGATTGAAAGAAGTGTAAAAATAAGAAGAAGAATCTGAAAGAGAATAGAAGCTAAGAAAGCAAAGATGGATGAAGAGAATACGAGGTCTTTCAAAAACTTTGTCGTATCTAGTGTATAAGGAATCAAATCAAGCATCGTAATACAAAACATAAAAGCTAACAACTTCAAGCTAAGTCTCTTCCTTTTTATTCTATAGTACAGTAAAATTAGTTTACAGAACTCCCTTTCAAAGATCCCAATTTGTATATGTCAATGTATTTAGAATACTAAAAACACTAAAGCTCAATGGTGTTTCTTTTGATGCCATTAAGCTTAGGTTATTTCACTTTTCACTTATTGATAAGGAAAGAGTGTGGTCAAAGACCTTATACCATATGGTATCAATTCTCCTAACTCTCCTAAGCATTCCTATCTAAGTACTTTTCCTTAAGCAAGACTACTTAGATTAAGAACTAGACCTCTATCTTTGCCCAAAGGAAAAGTGAGTCATTTTATGAAGCTTGGGAGAAGTACAAGGAGCTTTGAGGTTATGCCCTCATCAAGATGAAGAGCTGGCCAATTGTCTAAATATTCTACAATAAGATGACCTACAACACAAAGACCTTGGTGGATGCTTTCCTTAGTGGTTCTTTTATGAATAAAAATGTAGATGAAGCACATAATATTATTGAGGATATGGTTTAGAACCATTACTAATAGACGAGTGAAAGACAATCCCAAAGAAGGTTCCAAGTAAGTTTGACCTTGATTCCCTAAATGTTCTTACTGCTAAGCTATATGTTTTGACTAAAATTTTTGATCATATGATTAGTTATAGATTGTCAATTAGGGAACTGACTTGTTAAGACCCTTCTATTGAATAGGTTAACTTTTTCAACAAGCCCAAAAGAAGAATAACCAATTTTCCAATACCTATAACCTTTGTTAGAGAAGCCACCTTAATTTCTCCTATAGAAGTAAGTTCAACCGTGCCCTTCAAAATAATAGGTAACCACTTAGTTTCCATTCAAGATCCTTCAATCCTCTCCTCTAAAGTCTAACCTAAAGAATTTCTTCACAACCTAGGATAAATAGAATGACCAGTTCAAGGATGCAATTAGGAAACTTTGTTCTAAGGTTGATTTACTGTCGACTCTTACCAAAATTTTAGAAGCCCAAATTTTTCAACAAGATAATGTTGTGTCTAATTTCTATTACTTTAATTACCATCATATCTTGATTTTGGTTACAAATCCTTATGTTTTGTTCCAAATATGAGATTAATTAAGTGAAAGTGGTGTGAATATTGCATGAATGTTAATTGGGTTATTTTGTGAATTTTGCATTAAAAGAATAAAGTCACGTAATTTTTGGATTAAATGTTATGTATGGTTAATGCACGAGGGTGACAAGGGAGCCACACACGTGACTCCTTATGCACGGGTGTGCATAGGGATGTCACACCCTGACTCCCCATGCAAGCCTGTGAGAAGTTTTAATATTAATTCTGGTTTTAATACATGGCAGCTCACGATGTTAAGGCACGCAACCCTAAACCTAAGGAGAGTGGAATAAAAGGAAGAGAGGGTGGTGGCTGAAGGATCATTCATTCACTATTTCATTAGTTCACACACTCAGAGACTCAGACAGAGGGGAGGCGCAGAGAGATAGAGAAAAAGAAGATAAATAGAAGAGAGAAACAGAGAAAGAAAATAGAGTGAGTTAGGATGAAGAGAAAGATAGCAAAAACGTTGAAGCTTAGGAGAGGCCGAAAGCGAGAGCTGGAGCTAAATCCCATTCAACTTGAGCAAACATTCATTTGGGGAAGAAGCTGAAGCAAAAGGCGAGAGCCAAAGCTAGAAGCTTGAGAGGGATTGGAGATCTCCACAACTCTTCATCTGATGATTTGTTTGCCTATTCTATTCTCATTTGTTGCTTTATTTATTTCATTTTACTATCTATTATTAACTGACTTATACTCTTATTAGTTTAGCTGACTGTTATTTGTTTCATTTGATAATCCATTCGGTATTCATTGTTTTATTATTGCTTTAATACTTTTGTTGGTAGTAACATGTGATTAAAGTGTTTAATGATGATGAATGTGGTGATATCCGTGATAGGCTGATCTCTTTGTTTGAGAATTAATGTAGCTATTGAGTTAAATATGCATGATTGGGTTGCAGATATATTGTCTTATTTATTGGTGTGGTTTCTGAACTGAATGGATGTAATAGAATGGTCAAACTTTGCATCATTTTAGTGTTAAATGAATATTTGAGAGATGAAGTTTAATACGGATCGTGAAACTATGGACACTTAGGTTAAGAACTAGAAATATATTAACTTAAGTGGTAATTGGTTTGGGTTTTCATTATTAATTCGGATAGTAACTTATTGAATACAAAAGTTATACTTGTTCATTATTTGAATCAATTTAGAACCTAACTATTAATTTTAGTAAGACAATAATCCAATCATTTTCCCTTAATCATGCATAGGAGATTAAATTAGTGAAATTAATTCTCAAGAGTTTTCTACTTCGATTAATCTTTTTGTTTTTGCTCCCAATTGATTCAGTCTACTTTTCAATTTAATTTCATAATTTCGTTAAAAGCTTTCACTCAACAATCGCGATAGAATGTTTAGGAATGCATTGTTTTTTTTTAAATTTTTAATTCAAACTTAATTTAAGTTGACCAATTTCACCTTCGTGGGAGACGACCTTGGGTTACCGACTACAACTGTCTCGTATACTTGTGAGTAGGATAGCCAAGGTCTTTTTTGAACATTTTGGGCATAACAAGTTTTTGGCACCGTTACCGGGGAAGTGTTTAGTATTTTGAACTTGAATTAATTTTGATTGTTTTTATTTGCAAAAGTGATTTTGATTGTTTCATCGATTGATTTGTCTATTTATGCATACATTTTTTTCATGTTATTTCATTGAGTTGTTTTAGTAATTTTCTTATTAATTCACTGTTGTTTTTATTTGGTTTATGTAGGAAGGAGGTCTCAGGAAGGTGAACTTGCTCTCTTTATTGACAATGTACATCGGATAAGAGAACTTCCAAGGGACTTTGAAGACAATCTCGAGGGATTCAAACCAGACGATCAAGAGATGGGTGAAAGGCAGCTAGTGATGAAGGAGTATGCCAGACCGGTAATCGGCACTGCCACTTTGTGCATACAATTAAGGGAGGCAACTAGGAACTATGAATTGAAAAGTATCCACTACAACATGCTGCCATCATTCTATAGGGTTACAAATGAAGACCCTTTAAACTTCATTCAGGAATTCTATACCACTCTCTAGACGTTCTCGTTGGATGGCCTAAATGAAGATCAACTCAGGATGAGGTGCTTCCTATACACATTTAAGGATTGGGCCAAGGCATGGATGATGACCCTTCTACCTAGTTCATTGACTACGTAGGAAGAGGTGTACAACAATTTCATGGGAAAGTTTTATTCCCACCAGAAGGCTTCTGAGTTGCAAACAAAGATAGCTACCTTCACTCAGATGGGGGGAGAGCCATTCCATGAGGCATGGGAACGCTTCAAACTCCTGCTCATTCAGTGTCTACACCATCATTTTTCACTCCACATACAGAACTAGTTTTTTAATGATGGATTGACACAACAATGTCAGTATATGGTGGACAATGTAGTAGGAGGAGCTGTGGGAGAGAAGACGGCTGAAGAAACATATGAGATCTTCGAAATGTTGGGGTCTAATTCTCAACAAAAGAGTGTGAGGGAAAGAAGAGCTGGAGTTCATGAAGTGAGCTCGAATGAAGAATTGGCTATGTAGTTAGCTGAGTTGACGAGGCATGTGAAGATGATAACTACAAGGATACCCCAAAACATTCAAAATAAGAGGTACGTGGTACATGTGGAACTTATGGTCATGGAGTTAACATTTTTTCATATTCTTTTGAGCCTTTTGCAGATGGGGAGGAATAAGTGAACTCACTCAATGGTTTTCAACCAAGGGAGAGAAATGATCCATACTTAAACACTTACAACCCTGGTTGGAGAAACTACCCCAATTTTTCATGGAAGACCAATAATCCACCAGTACAATCCCAATAACAATACCAAACTTTTCAAAGGATGAATTATTACCAAGGGGAATCCTCACTTCAAAACCCATAAGCAAGCCTTCTTTGGAGTAAAGCCTAAATGCGTTTATGTAATATCCCACTTTTTTGGAATATGCTTCAGGTTTAACCCTAGATTAAATATTGAAAATACATGCATAACATTAGCATTCATACATGAATTGATATTTTTGTACATTACAAGTTAGCATATGCACTCAGTTGACTTATTTCGGGGTATGAAAAATGTTAAGTGATTATGATGTGAATTACGTTTTGGTATGTCTTGAATTTTGGTATGATTGGATTTCAGTGAGAAAAATTGGAATTAAATGTTATGGATTAGGAAATTGATGGATTAAAATGTACATTTGTACTAGGACAAATGCCAAGGGTTAGGATAAATTGATACATGAAAAATTTGGATGATTTAGCCTATGATTGAGTGACATTTGGCATAGTTAAATTGGTGACAAATGGACTAGTAATTAAATGACAATTGGATCAATTAGTATGTGAAAAATGGACCAATTATTTTGTGACAAGTGTAATAATTATAATAAGACATATGTACTCATTGATTGGTGACTAATGGCAGCATAGGAAATGGGCAAATGTATTACATGCCTCAAGACTTATGGTGAGTTTAGACGTTGACACTTAGCATATGATGTAGCCAATTTCTGCAACTGAGTTTTGCTGTTTCTTTCCTTTGTTTGTTCACTGAAATTGCTCCAGCTTGTTCTCTATTCTTTTTCTTGAACCCGAGCCAATTTGTTGCATGAAATCATATGTATATCCTTCACCAAATTGCCAGCAAACTAGCTAAATGTGATTATAAGTTTGCATTGATTTTTGCTTGCTTGGGAGGACTAGTATAATCTAGAGTTTTGAGCTGAATTGGAAGCCTAATAGGTAAGTACCAATTTGAGGTTTATGGCATGTCAAATGATATAAGAATAATGTTTGAATTGGACTGAAATGCATGTGATATTGGTGAAGAAGGCTTGCTAGAATATGTTAGCTGTAGTGTTTTCACTAAACATGCATCGGTATTTTAGCCATAACTTGATCGTTAGACATCAAAATGGGATGATTTTAAGTTTATATCAAACTAGTAACATATAGATATAGTTTTCGTGAAGGAATAGATTTTGAATTATGTCTTTAAGAATTTCAAAATTTGACTTCAAGTTGAGTTTTCATATTCTCTCATGGTTTGGGAATAGTCTGTCGTATTTTAGGCATACCTTGAAAAATAATGAACTAAATTGTGTGAAATTAGTGTCATTAGAAACTTAAGACATAAAGGAACAATTGTTGAGAAGAATGTTTTATCTAAATCCTTCATTTTCCTTGTTAAAATGACCATGAAAAATTGACCCAAAGGTCTATATTGAGAAGAGCCAGTATGAAGCTTGAATAAAAGGTAGTGCATGATTGTGACAAAATGGGTCATTAAGGGATTGCACGATCATTCACATGCACGATCATGACAATGGAGGATCAATTGGAAGTGCACAATCGTGACAGTGGAGGTATCCTGCTGTTTGACAACTTTGAACACCCTTCACTCTTTTGATCATAACTTCTTCTCCGGACCTCCGATTAACTTGAAATTTGGATCAAAAACTCCTCACACGTTGCTCTTCTTCTCCACCAAATTTCATAACAATCTAAATTCATTACGAATGGATTATTGATTTCCAAATGTTTAGTTCTGAAATTTTGGAGATGTTATAAGAATGAATGAGAGTTTGGATATTGTATAATCATATAATGTTAGAATAACATTGGTGAATGATTGATTGATGATATTATAATTTTTTGAGGTGTTAACCTAATTTCAAATTAAACATATATGAGTTTTGAAGTATGAATGCTCATAACATGTGAATTAAGGAAATATACCCGTAATAGCCATTGAGAATGCATTGAACATGACATATGTATATATGTGCATAAATGAATAAGTATTTGATTGATCGACCTTATAATGTGAATCATGTGTGAATTGTCTGATTTTAGATGCTCAAGTTAGACGCTAGTTAGACATTGCTGGACCATCTAGGCAATAGCATATTAGGGCGTACAATGAGTCAACCTAGATGATATCACTAGGATTGATTTATTTATGTTTCTGTTTAATTCCTATATATTGAACTAGTAATGAATTGATTGTAATTTGTTTATGAATTCCAGAATTTAACGGTCTGAGAAGTTTGATATTCGGGAATCTATTGGAAGTGTTCTATTTGCATCTGAATTCTGAATGATATCTGTATTCTGAATAAAAGTTGAACACCGGACTTAGGTCCGATGAATATGAGATTTTATTTGTGCATCATAAATGAATGCTATTTATGGCATATTTTGTTATTTGATGCATTTCATAAAATGCATGTTCAGATAAAGACATTGTGATTAGAGTAGGCAGTCTGAAAGAGCTTTAAGCTCATAATTTGGCACATAGTACTTTATTTCGTGATTTATGTATCTGACAGAGCCCAAAGGGCCAGTATCTGTATATATATCTATATCTGAAAGGCGCTCTGTCAACAAATAATAACGAATCTGGAGTCTCATATGCATCTGTGTTTGTATACTTATAATTATGAAATATATTATCATGAAATCTTTTTTGAAATTGTGACGAATAAGTGTTATGCCATGATAATGTGATTGATTGGGTTATTCATGTTCTAAAAGAATGTTTGTGAAATTGGTTGATTGTGTGATATTTGTGTATTTGACTTGAGTGAGATCATCAATGATGGTTCACTTATTGGGTTCACAAAACTCATCAAAAATTGCAACATGGCTTTTCAAGTATTAGATGGGAGACCTAATCCCTAAGATTGTCTAGAGGACCACTTTGGATTAAGATATGGCTCAATGGTTTGTCAGCTGACATCAGAGGAGTTATAATTTGTATTTTGTAGTTTCTTTTTCATATAGGTCTTTTGTACAAGGATTGTAAATATTTGTTTCAATGAATATAGTGTAAACTTTTGTTAATGAATGAAATGAAGTGTTTAGGTCACAA
The DNA here is from genome assembly GCA_026413385.1 of Erythroxylum gracilipes. NCBI lineage: Eukaryota > Viridiplantae > Streptophyta > Magnoliopsida > Malpighiales > Erythroxylaceae > Erythroxylum > Erythroxylum gracilipes. Next base: position 7,164,694 of record JANZLC010000007.1, on the reverse strand, counting down.
CTCAAAATCAAGAAATGAACAACAATAGGTTCGATTCTTTGGAGGCATCGATGAAGAGGATTGAAACCCAAGTAGGGCAACTTAAGGCTCAATTGTACAAAATTAAAAAGGCAAGTTGCCCAGTTAACTTGAGCAAGCACAAGTAGTCACTATTCTGAGAAGTGGTAAGGTAATTGATAAGCATTTTGAGATCCCTTCTAATCTTTCTGGTGTAAGTAATCAAGAGGAGGAGAGCCTCCTTAACGAAGAAATTAAGCATAATAGTGGAAGCAATGGGCATGACAGCTCTTCAAGTCAGGTTCAAAAGGATAAAAAACTAGGACATGTAACTGACTACAATAAAGGACCAAGATTGCATAAGGTGACGAATCCTTATAGACCACCGATCCTATATCCAAGCCGCTTTAAGGAATCGAAACAAGATAATCAAATTTCTGATCTTTATAATATGTTTTCCAAAGTTAATATTAATCTGCCTTTGTTAGGTATGATCATAAACATTCCATCTTATGTGAAGTTCTTCAAGGAGCTAAGCACCAAGAAATGGAAGTTCGAGGCAAACAAGAAGGTGATAGTTTTAGAGGTTGCAAGTGCAGTGCTACAACAACAATTACCCCCTAAATTAAAATATCTAGGGAGTTTTCTTGTGCAAGTATCAATGGGTAATGATGATGAGGTTAAGGGTATGCTTGACCTTAGGGAATATATAAACCTTATGCCTCAATCTATTTATGAGAAACTGGATCTAGGACAATTAAGACCAGCCAATATGTGCCTACATTTAACTGATAGGTCAATCCGTTATCCGAAAGGAATAATGGAAGATGTGTTGGTGAAGGTTAGCGGATTGATTGTTCCTGTGGACTTTGTGGTCTTAGACATGGGGGAGGTTAAACAGCATGGGAAGGAGCATGCCATACTCCTAGAAAGGCCTTTTATGGCCACTACTAATACCTTGATTGATGTGAAGAACGAAAAGCTGAGGATGATCGTTTTAGGAGAAACAATAGAATTCTCAATCTTTAATATTGAACATGTTACTACAACTACTGCTTATGAAGAATGCTCTCATGTTGATAAGTTTAATCCTACAGACTTTGATTTTATGTTGCAGGAAGAAGAAGAAAAGAAGTTGAGTTAGTGAGGGAGAATGATAAGTGCTATCAATTACTAGATGAGGCAACTGTAGGAGAGGTTGGAAAATTTTTAGAGAAGAAGACACGTGAAGAGAAGGCAACAAGCAAATCGATCACTTTAGACGATCCACCTTGAGCGTAACGGTTGAGCTATCCACATAAAAGACATTACAGAAGCCCTATATGGAAGGCAACCACTATCATTTTTGTTTTGTCTTTTAGTTTAGTTGTTTGTTATTTCTTTTAGTGAAACTCAACTTAATCAATTTGCTTTATATGCACAGGCCTTCTTTTCAATCTCTTCTATTTGTCTTCCTCGTAGCTTTCTCCACTCTTAAATTTTAGACGCCATGCTTATTGCCATTCTTCACATCACATCGACACAGTTACCACCACACTTTCGTATCGTATTTCTTTCCTTATTCTTTTTACTGTTCGTACTGCATGCAGTTTAATTTCATTTAGTCTTTAATGTTTGTCCTCATTCATGTTACTTTTTTCTTTTTTCCTAGACCCCTCTTTTCTTTTTTTGTGTCACATTAGGAATAATGTGATGTTTAAGTGTAGGGGGAGTATTAATTATGTATTATGTGCTTGTTTTCCCATTAATTATTTATAGATGCATGATCATTAAATGAACTCAATTGGTTAAAAGGACATCAACTTGTTGTGGTAGATGAATGACATTTTTCATTTGGTAAGAATTTGAGCCTTTTTGAATTATTAAACACCAATTTCGAGTATTCTTTGTTGAGAGTATTCTTTCATGATTAAGGAACTCTAAAACTTGCTTGCAAATACTAGTTGAGATCACATAATCTTATGCAAACATTGAAATGATGAAGGTAATTAGGATTTACCCTGTTAGCTTAAAAAGCCACCATAATGTCACCCTCAGTGAGACCCCTTATGTTGGATCCCAAATTGTTTTTGGAAGTTAGAACTATTATATAAGAAATGTTGTAAGTTAAAAGTTGGAAAAGTTTACATTGAACATGCTCCGATGTTTTAGCCATAACTCTTTCTCTAGTTATCTAAATGAGATGATTTTTTATTTGAATTAAACTAGAGAACTAGGGCTACAATTTATCTGATGAAATCGAGTTCTAATTTAGTCTCTAAGAGTTTCAATTTTTAGATGAAAATTGAACAGAAAGTATTGTTTCAATCTAAGAATAGTTGGGATATGTTTGGGTTATAATTTTCAAATTACCAAACCAAATTGAATGATTTTGGTGTCATTAGAAAATTAAGACAATAAGGAACATTTTTCTAGAAGGAAGTGTTAGCAAATTCCTTCAATTGTTCCATGATAATTAGTTAAGAAGTTAGAAGTA
>JANZLC010000007.1:7130028-7149439 GCA_026413385.1 Erythroxylum gracilipes | reverse complement strand
CTTCTGATTTTATTGTAGAATTTTACAAAAAGCTTTAGAGATCTATTCAACCCCCCCTTCTAGATCGTTTACACACACTAATCTCAAGCCTTCAACTTCTTTTATCTTCAAAATGGAGTTGAAATCTCTAGACAGCATCTAAGGTAAGCTAATAGAAGCTGTAATATCATTAATTTGATTCCATAAGAAATATCTTTGGTATGCAGTATTGTGTGCATATATGAAAGAGAGACACAAATGTTGATTGCAGTATTGTGTGCATATATGAAAGAGAGACACAAATGTTGATTGAGAGACCTCATAAGTACTTGAAGATGGACCATTAATTATGAAATGATAGATGAATGAACAGTTACAGAATTAGAATCATATATTACAACCACTCTACTATTAGGATGACAATTATAATTAGAGATTATTTACCAATGCAATGGAAAGTAATCCAGTATACTGCAATGCTCCTTTCTCATTCTAATTTCCAAAATGCCTGCAAAAGTCACTTTATTTTGCAATATTGTATCTTTAATCATAAGCTTCTTGTTGGGAACATTAGCTCCCCTTACATTTTAAGTAAGTATAATCATATGATAGTCTCCCCTTGGGAGAGTTTCTTCTTCCTGTTAAATCTTCTTTTAACCAATGTTTCAAATTACCGATCCTTCTACATTTGTTTTTTAACTTGCTTACTAGAATATAATTCCTCTCTACATTGTCCAAGGTCTCTTTAATGGAAATTGGTGAATTATCCAAATGTTCATTCCCTTGTGCACTTTATTTCCTATCTTGCTTGTAAGCTTACCTAATGTGATAGGAGATTCTAATATAATGTCTTCATTATGTTCATTATGCATATGTTCATTCTATATATGCTCATTATGTTCATCTTGTAAGTTTTCATTCTGTTCATCTTGCATATTGTTTAAGTCTATCAACTCTTAGTAATTACTTGTCTTAAAAACTCTCCCTGTTGTTCTCTATGTTTGTTTCTTGTTAAGCTGAGGTTTCTACATATATGTAACCTTCAAATGATCAAATCTTTATTGAGTCTGATGAATGGTATAGTTTCAAGTAAATCATATAATGAACTGACCATAATATAAACTCTAGAAAAATTAATTCTTTTTGTTTTCTATTGTACTGATCCAATGCAATTAGTCTCCTAATAAAGCTTATAAGATGGCTAAGTCCACAAGTGATCCAGTATTCAAGTGGGACTTTATGCAAACATATCCCGATGGGAATATTCTCTTGCTTAAGATCATCCAGCTTAATTCCAAGTCTCCATAACTACAACAAAAGTGGCTTGTTTTGGACATGCCATAGTCCATATTGAAGCACTATCTTGGCTTCCTCTAAGCTTAAGAATCTTAACAAAAAATACATCCTCATTGTTCAACAGGACATCAAGTAATCCATATGTTTCCATTTGTTCAAGCCACGTTGTCTCATAACTAGAAATGCAATTCTCTTATCAATAAAGAAGCCAAGTAAAGTGGTTATCCATCTATCAACTGTTGCCTTTAATTTCTCCAAAGGTGGTGAAACAATTTGTTTCTCAGTTGTTTCATTAGGAGGAAAATACATGAGCTTCTACTCAAGTCTTGAATCTCCCACCACCTAAGTCCAAGTTTTCAAATGGGAACAATGTTAAGTTTTGTTGAAGGAGGGTTTACAAAGGTGGAAGTAGGAGGTTCAACAATAGGGGCCTTAGGGAATTGAGAGTCTATAGGTCGAGGATATTGTTAATAGGGTAAAAGCTAGTCAAGCTAGTTAAGATGTATGTCTGGGTAAAATAAGTAGAATAAGGTAGGATAATGCAGCAGGAAGACGATGAGTGGTTAAATAGAGACCGGAGAATAATGAAGAGAGTATAGTAGCAAAAGTCGAACTAACTGTGGAAGAGGGTGGTGTAATAAAAGAAAGTAGACAATGAGCAAGAATAGCAATGCATGAAGAAGAGAGATGAGATTGGGAGCTATAGAAGCAAAATCCAGGAATCTTGGTGATGATGAAGAAGAACAAAAAAAAAAAGGTACACACTATTCATACGAGAGAATCATGCTCTAACAGTTCCCTTATTTACCTATTCTTTGAATTAAACTTCAAGTATATCTTTTCATTATAAATTTCAAGAAAATCCCACTCTTAAAATAATAATTTTCTTAATAATTTTTTAATGTGTTCTAAAATTATGATAGATTTAAGTAGCTTCTTAATGGATAAAGTGGACTTTTCTTATTTCTCAATTAGACTCTAGAACATAACATCCAATATAGGACTTAATAAGTTCTTGTTCCTTTAAGTTTTTCAACATTGTTTTAATAAGATAAATGATTGTTTTATCAATCATACATCTTTTATACTTTTTTATGTCAAATTAGTTGACTTATTTCTAAAAAAATTGATCAAATGATTAGGGCAAGAATGATGAAATTTGAAGTGTCAATAACCCATCCACTCTAATGTTTGACACATTTACTCAACCATTAATTCCCTAAATTTTTATTGATCTCACTCTAAGGCTAAAAAGGGATATTATTGAATTATGAATTTCATGTCTAGACCATGACTCATACTTTAGCTTTTTTGTAATCTTTACCTCTTCGCATTAATGTATCACATTAATAAAGTTAGTATTATACTAATTATACATCCTTTGTCAACTAGGGATGACAATTGTTGGCCCATAGGTTGACCTAGACTAACTCGAAGCTCAATTATACTAAACAAAATAACATTGTTTTACTTAGAAGAGTTGAGCTTTGAGTAGGCATGGACTTGAGCAGCTCAGGCCGAATCCAATTAAAAAAATAAGTTATTCTATTTTTAATTTAAAAATATTTTAAAAATTAACGGGAGCCAGCCCATTGTCATCCCTATAGTCAACTACTTAGCCATTTGAGAACTCAGTTTCATATGTACCTTTTAGTTATCAATAAAAGGCAAATTATTTATATACACGAAAAAGAAAACTTTTATTGAAAATAGTTATGCAAATTCAAATGTTCAAAATAGTTTAAACTTTTTAACTTTCAATATTTCACTAAATTTGATTAATTTTTTTCTTTGTTATATGATTTATTCTTATTGTTTTATACTACAATTTTATTTTGTAGACTATAATCTAAATTTTTTAATTATTTTACCCTTAAGTTTTATTTATTCTTTGAATCAACTTTCATTGAATTGAAAATAGTTATGCCTTAACCAGAGGTTGGTGTGAGTGGTTCAACACTCTCGTTCCTTAACTAAAAGGCTCGAGTTTGAGCCCTGTGAATGAAGAAATCTGTTTAACCAGTACTTTACTTTTTATAGGCTGACCCAATACGAGCGAAGATTAGTCTAAGTATGGATGACTTAAAAGTATCTTCTTATAATTAGAATCCTCCTAGAACATCTCATGATTATGCAATTCAATAGAAAACTTCTATTGAAAAAAGTGAAGAAAACTTGATACCTATATAGTATAATCTCGTGACAACAAGAACACCAAGTGACGACGTTTTGATTTAACTCTATTCTAATCCCGTGTTAGAAAACCAAGATCAGTCGCGTGAGCGTGATCAGTCGTGGTTATTGCATCATTAGCGAAGTAAAGTATAAAAAAAAGAAAACAGAAGCATAGTGGGTATTATTTCCCATTGCACCAACTTAGACACACGTCACTCTCTCTCTCTCTCTCTCTCTCTTTTGGGTACTTACTTCTTCCTCTTTGTCCCTTCCCCTACGCCTAGGGTTTCAACTGTGATGAATTAAATTTAAGAAGCTTCGCATGGTAACTTAACAATCTCTTTTACTTTCCCTGAAAACAATTACAAAATTAAGAATAGCAAGCACAAATCTGCAAGCCCTTGGAAACCCATCTCTCAATATCCATGACTGGGACTGTCTGAAATTCTCTTGAGGAATTCGTTGACATTTCGGGCTTCAGGACTTTACCTTTACTTTCCCTCTCAAGTGACGATGGAAAGATCCAGATCTAAGCGGAATTACTACTATGACCACCAGGATTATGATAATGACACCGTGGCTAGAACCAAGCCCCGGTACAACAGCCATCACTACACGCCCAATAACACCCATCGTCACCGTGGACCGGTTGCCGGAAACAGCAACCGACCATCAAAACCTCAGCAGGACTCGTCCCTGATGGTGACTACAAGCTATCGCATTCTGTGTCACGATATCAAAGCTGGTGGAGTCATTGGCAAGTCTGGGAGTATCATCAAGTACATAAGACAGCATACTGGCGCCTGGATTAACGTCCACGAGTTGATCCCTGGCGACGAGGAGCGAATCATCGAGATATCCGACACGCGGCGGCGTGACCCTGAAGGAAGAATGCCCAATTTCTCTCCGGCGCAGGAGGCGTTGTTTTTAATACATGATAGGATTCTTGAAAGTGATGCTCAGATTCCGATGAACGGTGGAGGTGGTTATGGGAACGAGGAGGAGGAATTTGGTGGTGGTAGAGGTGGCAACAGAGTGGCTACCAGGTTGGTGGTGTCAAGGATGCATGTGGGTTGTTTGTTGGGGAAAGGAGGAAAGATTATTGAACAAATGAGGATGGAAACAAAAACCCAGATAAGGATTTTGCCTAGAGATCATACCTTGCCTCGTTGTGTTTCCATGTCTGAGGAGATTGTTCAGGTTTACATTAAGCTCTTACTAAATCCTCCTCTTTGTAAAACAATGCTGTAACTCTTTTTTGTGGGACGTTATGTTAGCTGAAACTGAAGATGTTATGGACGAGAGTTACTTTAATTCTCTGCTTAAATATATAAAGATATATGAATCCGCCTCCTTTTTAAATGCCACCAGTTTTTCCAATATTTGGCAGTTAAAGCTAGATCATTTGGAATACTGATAAGTTCAGAGACACCGGGTTTACAATAGTTTTAATAAGATCAACAGGCTCGTGGATAATTTTAGGATTGATCCATGCAAATTACTAAGGGTTCTAAATGATTGGAAGGTGCATGAAAGCAATTTTCTTTTTGTCATGAAAATAGAATGATTGTCAATTGCTGCTCTTTCTTCCCTTTCTTGTTCTTCTACTGCTTCTTCTTGCTGCTCCTCCTTCTCTTCCTTCTCTTTCTTGTTCTTTTTCTTCTGATTCTTGATTCATTTTGCCTTTTCCTTGTGTATGCTTTTAATTACTGCGATCTTGCTATTTCTATTAAGAATTACATAATTTGTGTTAATTTTCTAAGAACCTATACTCCCTCATGTATCTGGCATTTTCTTGTTAGTGGTATAGACTTGACTGGTACTTGTGTCTCTGAAGTTGCTTTAGCTCATATGTCTACTCCTTTCTCATTTGATTGTTGAGGAAACACCATCGCTAAGTGGGGCTCGATTATTGAGTTTATTGACATCTCAATCATGGTAATTTGAGCATTTGTGATTTGAGTCTGCCTGAAGGTAAAGGAAGCGGTTGATATTCAGATATGTAGACTATGAGCCACCTAAATTCTGTGTCTATCTCTGTGTAAAGCATCCAATACTTGGGAAACTATAGGAAATGCAAGGTCATCATGTCTCCGCCTAAATATCTGCATTACACTTGTGGACCTTTTCTAAAGCATTGTGGCAAATAGGTTATGCACGGTCTGATGGATGTACACACTAATATACTATTAACTTGGCAAATAAGGCCCTTGGAAAATGTCTGAATAGGCTTTTCTTACGAGTTATTCCTCCTAGCTAATAGACTATATGTTTTTCTTTTGTTACCAAATTTGGAGCTTGAATGGAGAAACTATATCAACTCTAGCTTACCGTGTTCATTGTCTCATGTTAGTTTATGCCTTGCAGGTCTTAGGTGATGTCAATAATGTGAAAAAGGCTGTATTAATAATTTCATCCCGCTTGCGGGAGAGTCAACATCGGGACCGCAGTCATTTTCAGGGACGATTTTTCCCTGATGATGATTATACACCTTTCATGAATAATACAACTCGTCGAGCATCCATTGACGGGGGCTCTTTTGGATCACGACAATCTGGGCCAAATTACAGAGGCAATAACTATTCACGACCATCTGGTGTTGCAATTGAATCTGGGGAGGTTCCCATCGATAATACGCAGCCTTTCTATGGTGAGGACCTTGTATTTCGAATACTTTGCCCAATTGACAAGGTTAACAGAGTTGCTGGGGAGTCAGATGGCCTAATAGAATTACTTCAAAATGAAATTGGGGTGGATGTGAAGATCTCAGATCCTGTATCTGGGTCAGATGAACAGATAATAATAATTTCCTCTGAAGAGGTAAAGCAATTACTGCTTATTTCTTTTAATGTTTTAAACTTCATTCTGCTAACAATTTATATTTTTTCCAATTTATTTGACTTTGAAGTGATGACATAGAAATGTAAATTAGATTGTATGTTTTGCCTAAAATCTTTCATGCCTGGTTGTGTTCAATAATACTCAAAAAAGGAAAATCTTTTCCTTGGTTTAATTGATGCCTTCTGTACTTTCACCTTTTTCCCTAAGTGTCAAACTGAAGAGTTTGGAGAGGACAGAATTGAAACGGAGAAAAAAATTAGGACCTGTTGTAGGCATGCAAAGAAATGTTGCAACAAAGTAATATGAGATAGGCCTCAGGATGCGTTTATAAGTTCTTACTAACGAACATGTTTGATTTTAAAGATTCCTAGATCAAAAGCATACTTCTCTAATTTTCTAATTTTACCCAATTTTGAAAATTCTATTGTCTGTTTACATTTCTTCTTAGGGTCCAGACGATGAACTATTTCCTGCCCAAGAAGCTTTATTGCACATTCAGACTCACATTGTTGATCTCATACCTGATAAAGACAATATGGTTACAACTAGATTACTTGTCCCAGCTAGTGATATTGAATGTCTAGATGGAAGAGATGGCTCATTACTTGATCTGGAAAGGTTAACTGGAGCAAAAATACAGATCCTACCAAAAGAATCACATCCTACATGTGTATCAGGGACTGATGAGCTTGTACAGGTTTGCTACTCTACATAACCAGCAAACTTTTAGGAAGGCCTTTCACATGAAGTTTTCTATTTATTTTTTGGATAATTGTTTCTGAACAATATGCTGGAAGATAAATAACTGTAAACCTGAGTTTATTATTTTGTTGATGATGCACTTAGCATTGGTCCTCTGCAGCATGATTTCTTGACTGACAAACTCTTTAAGTGATTCACTTTTGGTGTTTCTTGATTGCTAGAAGTGAGCAATCCTGAAGCCTACTCAATCTCAATATACTGTCCTTTCTTGTGCTCATGATGTATATTACAATCTTGATGTGAAGTTTGCTATTTGAAATTATGGAGACAAGACATAAAATTCCTTAATGATAAGCACAATTGGTTTTTGCAAAGGTTTACTTTTCTCAACTGATTACTTTTCTCTACAGATTGAAGGGGAAATAAAAGAAGCTAGAGATGCTCTTGTAGAAGTCACATCAAGAATTCGGAGTTACTTATATAAGGAGTTCTTTCAGAAAGATACTCCTTCACCTATTTCTCAATCAGGCCCTCTTGGGAGTGCTTCAGGTATGGAGTCAGCTTCTCCAGATAACGTAGCCCTGGCTCATGAAGTTCAAAATGTTGGTAATCCTCCTGCTGCGATAAATCAGAATGTACAATCTGCACCTACATCTCAGCCATCGAAGGTATGGTGCAGTGTAGATAGCCTTTCTGCTAAACCTTGAACCTTCATCCTATTCTAAAAACAATCACATATACACCATTCGTTTCTTATCTACTCTGCATCACTTCCTGTGTTTCTTGGATGTGAAAATTTTGTCTAGCCATACTGCATCTTAGTGCCCATGTTTTCAGAATTCTGAACTAAATATATTTAAGTCAGGATCAAAAGAGCAGGTTTAATTTACTTTTTTTTTATATACCTTTCTGGAAAGGTGATTATGACTTTTATATAGCTGTTTTAAAAGCAAGTGGATTTCGTAAAATAGCAGTTTGCTTAGATTTCCCCCTGTTTCTATATTTTCAGAATGCAGTACTCTACTTTGGATAATTAGATTAAATCATCCTTCATGTAAGGTATATCCAAAACTGGTGAGGTTTTAACTCTGTTATGGAAGAAAATGACCTGACTAGAGATGGAGAAGATGTGGTGTCACTTTCCATCTTTTTTTTTCCTAGTATAATTATCAAGATATTGAACGATTCAGAAGAATTAAAAGTGACTTTTTGTTTCCTTAAAGATTTTAGAAAGGTGAAATCTATTGCTTTTGCAGGATTGTGGAGTATCTGGCACCAAAGCAGTAAAGCAAAATGAAAGTGAACGCTATGGTGATTCGATAACTACAATCAACAGGTAGAGGATTTAACTTCATCATTATCTTTAATAAAGATATGTACAAGAATGCCTTCTGTTTCCATTGAATAATGTTGGCCTTCGTTTTCCTGGTAGAATCTCTAAACCACTCGTCACTAGGAGTACTCTTGAAGTTGTTATACCGGATTATGCTGTCCCAAAACTTGTAGCCAAATCAAAAAGCAAACTGGCTCAGATTAGTGAGGTGAGCCTAGTCTTCCCCCCGTTTTTTGGCCAGATTCACATGAAGAACCCCTAACTAATTTGTTCTTTATTGAATAGTTGTCTGGAGCAAATGTGACCCTAATAGAAGACAGACCAGAGGTGACAGAAAAGATCATTCAAATTTCTGGCACGCCAGAGCAGGCAGAGAGAGCCCAGAGTTTGCTTCAAGGCTTTATTTTGAGTAGTAAGTCCACCAAATTACTCTTGTGTAGCATCATGTGGATGCTAGTTTCTTTCTTCTTGAATGTAAATTTCACTTTGCCTTTTTTCTTTGATTCAGCACAAGAAGATGGACCTTAAACTAGTCCCTGCATTAGGAGTGGACTAAAATTTTTTGAAGCTGGCATTGGTTGTTTCATGCCCTGTTTCCTAACCTTCCATTATTTGCCTGGTCCTTGAAGTAGCATTTTGCCCCTTCTTGGAAAATGACAAGGAGGGTGGCATGTCTTTCCTTTGACTGCCCCTTTTGGATCATGAATTTTCAGTGTGAAGAGCTCCACTGTAAATGAACCTTGAGGAGCTCGTTTTGTTTTAATGGTATGTTTATGTTGTCTTGTACTTTTGTTCATTATCTTGTTTTGCATCCAGAGACTATTCCATGAATTTCAATATTTGCTCGTTTACCTATTCAAAGGATCATACTATTTGCAAGTATATTAAAAACAGAAGACCTATTGTATGGTTCAATTGTAAGTAAATAAAACTAACAAATATGAGTAATCTGTTACCACTCGGCAGTGTAATTGCATTTCATCAAAGGAAGATATGTAATTGCATTCTTGTATTACTTCACCTTGAAATTGATGTTATTTTATTATAAGCACTTAAAAACGTTACCCGATTTTACATAGATTTGTTCAGAAGATGTGAAAACGATATAATATCTTCTTTTCAGTTATTATCAACAATTAAAGAGTCTTCAAATTGTATTAAACACCTTTTACCATTTACATGCCTCTTAAAAAAAATAAAATATCAATTAATATCAAGAATGTTTAAATACACAACGAAAAATGGAAATTATTGAATCTAAAAAAAATAACTAAATTGGTTGAAAGTTTTTTTTAAAAGAATAATTAGATTATTTTAACTAAAGTTATTACAATATTTCAAAAAACTATGAAGTTGCAGCTACCTATGTTTTCTTAACACAAAAGGTAATTGTATATGAAAGTGATGAACCGCATTCTCTTTATCAAGTTTGGAGAAGTTGAGGAATAACCTTAAAGAATGTTCCTAGTTGAAAGAAAAAATTCACTACATCCACCATGTATTGAATCTTGCTCCATATGGCTTTAGTGAATTCACAAGCAAAGAACAAATAATTTTGATCATCATCAGCATTATGACATAAGACACGTGAAGTTTCAGTTTGAAACCACCTGCATTTAATCTAAAGTCTGTTTTTGATAGTTAACTGAGTAATAAAGGAAGCTTTAGGGTTTAAGGAGTTTTTCCAAATGAGATTGGTTTGTGAAAAGCCTTTGAGGATTTGGAGTCCAGTAAATGGCATGTTCCCTATCCGTGTCCCCCAACTGTGGAAGGATCTCACTCAGTGTGGAGAAGCCCCTAAAGTTACCTTACCATTCACCATCATGGATTAGAATGGAGACTTTCGCCTCCATAGGCAATCGATTTCTCAAATGTGCAAAAGTTGAATTGCTTATGAGTGAACTGACTTCAAGCCAATTATCAAATCATATCCAGATATTTCCTCCTTCATTCACTATATGTTTGATATAAGGGTAGATAAGGTGCCTTATCTTTAGCATGTGATTGAATGACCAAGAGAATTGAGTAGACTTGACAAGCTACCATAGATTAAGATTTTTAAGGTGGTTTTCATAGATCCATTTAGACCACAATACTTCCTTAACTAAAAACATTCTCCATATTCACCTACTCACTAGCACATTCCAGATAGCTGTGGAAGAAATGATGCTTAGCCCTTAATTTTTCTTAAGGGTTGAGAGCTTACTCTATTTCACTTTTACAGTTTTTCTAGTTACAACTTTACCAGACCAGAGAAAAGCTATCATCAATCTGTCAATTTCCTTAAGAATCTTTTTTGGAAAAGCAAGATTTTCCATCCAGTGAATGTGTAAACTGTTCAGGACTGAAATAATTAATGTTATCCCAGCTGCATAAGATAAGTGTTTGTCTTGCCAGGAATTCATCTTGAATTTGAGCTTTTCCATAAGGGGAACGCAATCTGAGTACTTCAACTTTGAAGTAGAAATAGGCACACCAAAATATCGGAAAGATGGATCTTGCATGCATAAATTGTTTGAAAGTTTTAATCGTTTATCTTGAAAATATAAGAAAGCTTAATAAATGTGTGTTTATATAATGAAAGATAAACTCGAAGTTACAATAAGAGAAAAATAAATAGTTATGTAAATATTTTTAAAAAATTAAAGATATATTAAGCATCAAATTACAAGTAACTAAGCCTTACAAAACTTTAAGTATAACTTCACTTGATTCAATCTCCAAAAGCTATTATAGAGGATAATACTTAACAATGAAGGCACAACTCCTTAAAAAGTAACAATGAAAACAAATTAGAAAACACATGCATACCATGTAATTTCATAACTCAAAGAGATTCATTAATTGACATAATTAAAACCAACAACAACTTAATTAACTTCTATTTGTGCATGTTCTTCAAGCTCATCTACTTAGGATCCATGGAGACAAAGCCTTACTGTACAAATGTTTTCAAGAACAATGGAAGAGATTGGGTTGTAGTATTGATCAGGCTACTTCTAAGGCATTGAATGGGAGAGTAAAAACCCTTTATAAGTTCTACGAGATGGCCATCTTAGGCCTACAAGTTGTTTGGAGTTGATTTGCTAATCCAGCTGATAAGTTCCTTTGTCACTTGCTCCTTGGTTCTATGAATGGCCATCTAAGTCTATAGGTTGTTTAGAGTTGATTTACTAGCAATTGTTCATTATTCTAACTAATAAGTTCCTTTTTCACTTGCTTCTTGGTTCTTTCACAATCTTAGAAAAGCCTAATATTTTTTCTTTTTAAAATGAGTAAATAGAGCTACCAAAGGCAATAGTGAGAATTGATTTGTTAGCATTGGAGTTACCTTTTTCTTGGTTGATCTTATTAAAGATCTCTAAATAATTAAGACTTGTTTCTTTAATCTTACAAAGAAATTGGATGTTATTCCATATGAATGTCGAGAACATACAATTAAAGAACATATAAGACAAAGATTCTTGACTAGTTTTGCATTGGCAACAAGTAGGTGATATGTTGAGGAAGTTCGTCTTATATAATGTTTCTAACCTCTTCTTATAGACAAGTCATATGAGAACATAGTTTTGGAAGAACTTTCTTGCACCAAATTATTCCATTCTAGGCTATTTTCTAATGTTGAGGAAAATATATTGCTTTACAAGAAGCGTTGGTGAACTTTCTTGTTGAATGCTTTAGCCAAATATAACCTCTTCACTTACTCTAGGATTATAGTTAGGTATAGGCTTGGCAATTAGGCCCAACTCGACTCGACCCATTGTCATCCCTAGTTAGGCATGCAATTTAGAAGTTGAGTTGAATTAATTACCCAATTATTCTCATTTACTATATCACTCACTTTGGCACTTTTAGGGAATTTGTGTCTCAAATTTGAATGTAAATTAGACCTACAAAGCGGGCTATCTTGCTCCAATTATCAATCCAAAATGAAGCCACTTTCGTATTGCCAAATCTATAAAGGATACTTTTATAGAGAACTTCCCTCAACTTAAGTAAATAAGCCATAAACCATAAAAATGGTGGTTTTGGTGTACATTTTTCACAAAATTTTTCTCTTTAGAAGGTAGATATGGATTCATTAAACCCTTAGGGCCTCTTTATTTGTGATAATTCTTTAAATGCTCTTTGTTAATAACACTTACTAGTTAGAGAGATAGCTACAATAACAAGTCCTCCTGTTTTTTTAGGAAGACACACTTATTTCTACTTGAATTTAACAATGCTCTCTTTTGTAGCTTTCCAGACCATATAAAATTTCTTAGCGTCCTTTTGATGCTTTTAATTAGAGCTTTAGATATGAATATATTTTATGACCAATAGATGTGAAAGGAGTTAAGGAATATAGTTGATTAAATGAATTCTTCTAGCATAAGAGAGGGATCTGATACACCAATAGTTGGTCATGCTATGAATTTTCTCCAGTAATGGTGAGAATTCTCTAGACCTTAATTTTCTTGCGGTTATTAGTAACCTTAGGCTTTTCAGCTTATGAAGAAACTTAAACTTTTTAAAGTTGTAATTAAGGAGTTTTCTAAAAAACAAACTAAAAGAGTAACAAGAGCTAAGAAAAATAGAAGGTTCATGCTAAGCTCCGATGGCAAGCCTAAATTCGATTGTTGTGATTAGGTGAAAGAAGAGAAAGAGAAAGACAGAGAAGGAGAGACTAGGGCACGTTATATAACCACAATAATGCTCAGAGGAATCATTATTTTATTTTCAATTTATCTCGGAGGTTTTATTATATCCTTGTATTCCAATCTTTCAAGTTCTGGAGCAAAGCTCAAATCTTGACAAAGAAGGTGCTTAATTTCTTCAATTTATGTTGAACTGCATCTCTTGGTACTTAAAGCATTCTTGTATTACTTCACCTTCAAATTGATGTTATTTTGTTATAAGCACTTAAAAACATTACCGATTTTATATAGACTTGTTCAAAAGATGTGAAAACAATATAATATCTTCTTTTCACATATTAAAAACAACTAAAAAGTCTTCAAACTGTATTTAACACCTTTTACCATTTACATGCCTCTTAAAAAATTAAAATATCAATTAATATCAAGAATGTTTAAATACACAACGAAAAATGGACATCATTGAATCTAATAAAAAAATAAGAAGTAAATTGGCTGAATTTTTTTTAAAGAATAATTAGATTACTTTATCTAAAGCTATTACAATATTACAATATTTTAAAATACTATGACGTTGCAATTACCTAAGTTTTCTTAACACAAATGGTAATTGTATATGGAAGTGATGAACTGCCTTCTCTTTATCAAGTTTGGAGAACTTGATGAATAACCTCAAGGATTGTTCCCAGTCGAAAGCAAAATTCACTACATCCACCACATATTGAATCCTGCTCCATATGGATTTAGTGAATTCACAAGCAAAGAACAAATAATCTTGATCCTTGTCAGCATTATGACATAACACAAGAAGTTTCAGTCAACTGAAACCACCTGCATTTAGTTCAGAGTCTGCTTTTGATAGTTAACCAAGTAATAAAGGAAGCTTTCTTGTTTAAGGAGTTTTTCCAGTTGAGATTGGTTTGTGAAAAGCCCTTGAGGATTTGGATTCCAGTAAATGGCATCTTCCCTATCCGTGTCCCCTAACTGTGGAAGGATCTCACTCAATGTGGAGAAGCCCCTAAAGTTACCTTACCATTCATCATCATGGATTAGAATGGAGACTCTTGCCTTCATAGGCAATCGATTTCTCAAATATGCAAAAGTTGAATTACTTATAAGCGGACTGACTTCAAGCCAATTAACCATATCCAGGTATTTCCTCCTCATTCACTCTATGTTTGATATAGGGGTAGATAAGGTGCCTTATCTTTAGCATGTGATTGAATGACCGAGAGAATTGAGTGGACTCGACAAGCTGGCAGAAATTAAGATTTTTAAGGTGGTATTCATGGATCCATTTAGTCCACAATACTTCCTTATCTAAAAGTAGTCTCCATATTCACTTACTCACTAGCACGTTCCATATAGCTGAGGAAGAAATGATGCTTAGCCCTCCATTTTTCTTAGGGATTGAGAGCTCACTTCATTTCAGTTTTGCAATTTTCCAGTTACAACTTTACCAGACTACAGAAAAGATTTCATCAATCTAACAATTTCCTTAAGAATCTTTTTTGAAAGAGCAAGACGTGCCATCCAGTGAGTGTGTAAACTGCTCAGGATTGAAATAATTAATGTTATCCTAGCTGTATAAGATAAGTGCTTGTCTTGCCAGGAATTCATCTTGAATTTTAGCTTTTAAAAAGGGGGAATGCAATCTGAGCACTTTAACTTTAAAGTAGAAATAGGCACACCAAGATATCGGAAAGATGGAGCTTGCATGCATAAATTGGTTGAAAGTTTTAACCTAGGGAATTCAACAATAGTAGATTCTTTGAGAGGATAATCAGTTAGGAGATGAGGAAATACATAGGACACCCTTCATATAATAAGAGATTAAAAAAGTTCTAGTCAGTTTGCATCCCTCGAAAGCACCTAGACCTGATAGATATTTTAAATGTTTCTTCTAAAAGACTTGGGAAATCACTAGTAACCTTTTAACTGAAACTGTACGGGAATTTTTTGCCTTATTGAATATATGAAGGAAATGAACAAAACCTTTATATGTCTCATCCTAAAGAAGTTAAATCCCTCGTCCATGATGGATTACAAGCCTACATCTATTATAATGCAGTCTACAAGTTAATTGCAAAGGTTAGTGCAAACAGATTGAAGCTGGATTTGAAAGATATCATTAACTCAACTCAAGGCACATTCATAGTTGGGAGATCAATAGTGTAACACCCACATACTCCCTGGAAGGATATGTAGATATCACCTCAGACAGGACTGAAAAATACCGAGCATTTTATTTATATTTGACTTAAAACATATTCTAACTAGTACACTGAGTTTATCCAACATATGCTTTGATTCCAAAACCATTATAAATTTAGGTTATGACATTACAAACCATTAACAAAAACAGTACATATGATAGAGATGATGTTTTACAAAATACATAACTTAAGTTCAAATCCACCCTATAATATAATGTTTACAAACTTTTGAACAAACTACATCAAGTCTCATATTACATTATTTATAACTCAAACAACCCAAAGTAAACTGACCAACTCAAACAAAACTCAATCTTCATTAGCCACTGCGGTTGTCTTTGTCCTAATCTTTATACCTTTCTATCTGAGCCTACATGAGGCAAATTCATCGTGCTAAGCATATAGCTTAGTAGGGAATAACTAAATAGAATATATAATGACAATTGTCTCTAACAGTCATTTGATATTCACATATACAAATCAGATCACATTTCGAGCAATATGCATCTCAAATCAGAATAAATCATATCAGAGTAGATTATATCTACTTCAGGGTAAAACTCACAAGTATTATAATAGAATAACATAATATCAAAAACATAATTTTAAAGTATTAGAACATAACTTGTCTGTATCAAAATAGAATTTGTTTATATAAGAACAGAGCTTAGTCATTTCAGAAAAGGGCTTGATTATAACAGAGCTGATCAAATAATAAAATACAAAAAAAGTTAGCCTATTAATCCTTTTTACGGAAGTGGGTAATGGGACCAGAATAGAAGATACCATGATTGTTATCTAAAACAAAAGAGACCTAAGTCTCTGAAATAGAAGACACAAAAGTGTCTGGAATCAGAAGACACTGAAGTGTCTAATTACGGAAGTAGTTGCTAACCCTTCTAGGCATGCCTATTTATCCACAACTAAGACTCAATAGTTTTAAAACAAACCATTTCAGATTTCAAGATTTTATGTAAAAGATGAAGTACAACACATATCTTTATTCTATTTTTCTCCAATTGAACTTATTCATTAACATTTACATAACATACCTTATAAATACAAATATAGGCAATTATGCATCAATAGAAGTGTTGAGTCATTACACATTATATATATGCACACAATTAGAAAGAACTTCCAATTCAACCCTAACTATTAAACTCCTCGGACAACTGATGGTCCGGAATTATCACAATATTATTGCAGAAATTCCTAATTCACATGCATCCATATCCAATTCATAATACATAAGCCTTTGGACCTCATTCATTCATGATCACACCAAGCAATTGAACATTTTATTCATCATTATTAAACCATACATCCTTTACTTATCATCTCAATTAATAATGCATAATTAAACTAATTATTACTCAATTACATTGAATACTAATTTAAGTTTAAACACACCTTAAATAAGTCCATTTAAGTCCTATTGTACTCAATAAATCAACTAAACCTTCTATAGTATATCAATTGCACAAAACCCCATTTTTTTCACCTTCCTAACCATTTCCCACTATTGTGGGATAAGTGACCCAAAACCTTCAAACAATTGTTTTCACAGGACAAGTTTTTGGATCAATTTTGTATGGCCATTTTGACCTATAAACTGATGGCCATTTTGACCTATAAACTGACGTTTTTAGACAATATGTTCTTCTAAAAAAATGTTCCTCTATATATTACCCTTCAAATGAAATACAGTTAATACAATTTGATTCATTATTCTAAGAGTTATATCCAAAATACTACAGATTGTTCTCAACTGTTGACAACAACCAGAACACAACTTCAAGCTAAATTTCAAAACCCTTAGCGACAAAAATCAAATTCGATTCCTTTATGAAAGTTGTAGATATATGTATCTAGTTTAATCTGAATTTAAAATCATACCATTTTGATTTCTATAGGTTTAGATATAGCTATAATACTGATGCCTACTCATTAGACCCACTCCTTCTAACAAGTATCCAGCATGTATTAAGTTTCTAATCTCAATTCTTCATTAATTCAATACACATTTTATCCACTTCAAACATCAAACAATACATATTCTAACATGATACCAAGTTTAGTATTCCCTTACCTCTTTAAACTTCAAAGAACAACTCCAAATCACTTCAAATATCCAGCTACACCAACACTTCCTAGTATTAAGATTAAGGTGCAACTTTCAGCACCAACAAGATATTAACACATAAAATTACAAGATCATCTTCATGATAAAATAACTTACAAAGCTTCTGAGCTTATGAGTGTTGATGATTCGAACTTCAGCAAAATTCTAGAAGTTAAGAAGAAGAGAGAGTGGTTTCGGTGGAGAAAATGCAAGAGTTAAGAGAGTGCTGCAGAATCACCAAATGGCTTAGGTGATTTAGCACTTATTAGTGCTAGGTGTCATTACACCTCATGACACTTAACACCACAACATGAAGTCCATTTGTCCACCATTTAAGCTGCCATTTGTAACACTTTAATTAAGCCACTTATCCTTTTATTATGCTCCCAAATGTCACACAATAGATGATGCCAAATCTCAATGCATAAACTACGCCAAATGTCACTAACTCATGGGCTTAATTATTCTAATTTTCATGTACCAACTTAACTTGTCTCTTGACCATTTTTCCTAGACCAAAAATATATTTAAATACCTCAATTCTCTAATGCCTTCAATTAATTCCAATTCACTAACTATGGTCCATCAATACCAAAATTCAAGTCACATGCCTTTCACTTTCAAATCATAGCACAATTTTAACTCATATCATACATGTACTTTCATAAATATGTAGCATTTCATCTGGGGTATATTTTGGGGCCTTACAGAAATCTTGTTGAGGGTGTGAAGAGATATGCTTTTGATTTCAATGTAATTATTGATGTGATTACTATTAATATTGCTTGGGAAGTTAATTTTAAGATAACTTGACTCTAATTATATATTAATTTGATTCAATAGGATATGATGATGTATAGTATGAATGGACAGGTTGAGATTGATGATGGATTAATGTTGTAAAATTTATAATTTTGATTATGGTTTGCTTGTGGACAAGCAAAAAATTAAGTGTGAGGACGTCTGATAGATGGATATTTAACTATAGTTTACCACCCATATTTGATGTATTTTGCTTGATATTTTATAATTTTATTGTATATTTGGTACTTAATTTGCTCCAAGTGTGTTTATAGGTGATAATTGTCTTTATGGACTTAAAGGAGAAGAATTTGGGCCAAAACGCGGCTTAAAACAGAAAATCAACAATCTAGAAGGATTACATAGTTGTGCACTTTTGCGATTTTAGGCATTTTTGGACATACACAGTCTGATACACGGCCATGTACTAAACCGTGTAAGTCCCAAAACCCCTAGTTTTTAATATAAAAAGACATTTTATGTGGCTAATGAAAAGAGGAGACTTTGGGAGGCAATGTCCAGACATAGAGAACATCTAGAAGGGATAATTTTGGTTCAGAGAAGCGGGAAACATAAAGAAATCATCGAAAGATCCATTGAAATATAAGATCAAGCCTCTAAATTGTAAGAACATTCGATAAAAGACAGTCATGTAGATTTAGAATTATGAACCCATCGCTTTTTCTTTCAATATATGTTTGATTTCATATTCAATCATGTGTAACTAAATGTCCAGTTAGTATTTAGGTTAGATGAACCATATGTAAATACTTTGATACGGTTTGATTCCTTTATTAATGCAATTAGTTAAATTGATTATTGTGATCTGATTACGTGTTTTATTGATAATCTGATTTCATACATAAAGATTAAGAAATCCTAGTGTGAATAGATCTACCATAATTAGAAGGAGTTGATTGAAACCCTAGAGATTAGGGTCAAAACTAATAGAGGGACTTATAAATTGGTAACATAATATTATAAGATTTAACCTAAGTAATTCAGTTAAAGACCCTAGGATTAGTTATTATTAAACTCAATGTTAGCTACTAGAATATCATAGGAGTCTCCATGGTCCAATTAATCAATAAACAATTGCATGATAATGAAGTGAATCACACGTTAGTAAACTGATAATCAACACAAGAAAGGGGGGTTTGAATTGTGTTAATTTTTCGTTAAACCCTTCTTTCAAAAATTTCGTTTATTCAGAAATTAATCACACAGTAAGTAATAGAGAGTATAGAGAGAGAGTTGACACAGTAGTTTATCCTGGTTCACCCCAAACCGTGGGCTACGTCCAGTC
>JANZLC010000007.1:7109552-7129928 GCA_026413385.1 Erythroxylum gracilipes | reverse complement strand
TCATCAAAATTCACTAAATCCTTGCCTTAAATAATCATGACTTAAGGAATAAAAATCTCCAATTTATTCCAATCAGAGTAAAATTATCCAACTAAAATCCTCAAAATAATTTAAACATGTCTCAAAATAATTTAAACATGCCTAATACGAATCGGGGCCCAACAGAGGTTACGGTAACATAGGAGTAATATTAATATCCACAAAAAGATTGGGATAACTTATAATACGAACCTTATAACAGATGGGCCAATGGTGACGCATAGAGTTCTCCATGCATGAATGATTATTATGCAGGCTAATGGAATAGCAAGAGCTAGCCTATTCACATAAGAATTTGTTAGCAGATAGAGAGTTTACCATCAAAAGAAAGAAGCAAAACCTTGCAATTTATAATGACAAAGTAATAGCTACTACCCAACATAAACTTTACATTAGTACAAAGGGAAAGATGAGAAAAGATGGAGACATAAGCATCCACCAACAACTTTAGAAGCTTTAACACTAAATGACACTGAAACTAATCACAATAAGAAGCACAACTCTTATAGATAATGAATGCATACCACACTTCCTGCAGTGGAAATAACCAAATTAATCAAAATACCACAAAACAATAAGAGTTATAAAACAAGTGTTTGATTTCATGTAGGACTACTAATCAAGCTCCCATGCACTACAAAAATATGGTGGAAAACTATGGTAGAACTTTAGTTGCATGTGTGTATGTGTGTGTGTGTGAGAGAGAGAGAGAGAGAAGAAGAGAAGGGTAGAGGAGAGGGAAATTTATAAATGAAATAAATAGAAAGGTGGGTCCTATATTATAAATAAATAAATTTTAATTTTTTATAAAGTGGGTCTCACCTTGCCACATCAGCAATGGCGTGACACACAGTCCCAAAAAAATTATTAAAAAATTAAAAGTCTCGTTAGTGCTGACCAGACACTTAATAAAAGGGATTAAATTTTTCATTAAGGTGAGGTCAAATTTTAACATTTTCTAAATGTTAGGGTTATAATTGTTCTCTCTAGAATATTAGGGTCAAATTTGTTGATTGGTGAAAACGTTAGGGTAAAAAGTGACCTTTTTGCCAATATAATTAATGATCTCACTCAATTCAGCCTAGTTTTTAATATACCTAAAATCACTTTCTATCACAATCCGCCTAAGCACTATTGATGTAATTGCCAAATCCTACTTCAAAGGAAACAAAGAAAAGGAAATGATGATGTGATCCTCAGATATCATGCACCAAAGAAAGAAAATTATTTTTTAAAACATAAAAATAAGTTGATTAAACTTAGAATTCCTTACTTAAAGAATGTCATATTAATTTATCTCTAATGCTTTTGTCGCAAAATAATAATTGTGTCACAGTTGAAATTTCTTTTAGATTAAGAAATGATTCCAGCATATCATCCTTCTATCAACCAGTCTTTTAACAGATGAAATCATTAATTCGAGTATATTTGGGAAGCAAACTTATGGATAGAAAAATCATTAGAAGAGTAATCATTTTATTCTATTTAAGGAAAGAGAAAAATGTAAAAGCATAAAATATTTAAAAAGTTGACTAGTGAATTAAAAAGTTGATTTATATTTTAAAAACTTTAGGTACTTTAAATTATGGAAGAAGTGGTTGTTATTTTTTTAACTAATTCTTTTTAAAAGTTTTGATATGCATCTATTAAACAAAAGAATATTTTAAATATAAGGGCTTTTTAGGAAGGAAATATTTAATTAATCCATGGGGAATTTAATAGAAGTCTAGAGAATTTATTAAAAATAAAAAATTTAAGAAAATAATGAGCATGAGAAGAATTTCAACAACAAGAGAATTTGAAAATATAAATACTCAAAATATTTAATGACCGGAAAGGATGAACGATATTTTTAATACAAATTAAGTATAATTCTGACCAACCAACATTGAATTGCTATGGAACATAAAGAAAAAATGTGTAAGTACTAGAATTTGAGGATTTTTAAGATACTTTAAGAAACTAAAGGTGTGAAGATCTTTATTTTGTAGATTTTATTTTTGATAATGATAGATGTATCAGTTGGATTTACTTTTAACCTAATAGTGATATTGTAATATATCAAAATATGAATACAATGTTTGTAAATTTTTACCTAGAAAAGTAAAGCTTTGTTCTCTTACCTCCATAACTCAAAACTTGTTTTTCTTCTTGATTGATAGCTCATACTTTAACATAGTATTATAGCACTTATAGATCTTAAAGGACTTGTGAGTGACTAAGAGAGAACATTAGAAAAGTTTCATTTTAAAAGATAAAAAAATTAAAGAAATACTCAAACTTTAAATCTCATCTAGAAATATAACTCTTTCACCCTCAATTTCTAACGACAAAAAATATCAAGTTTAAGCTGTCAAAATTAGAGATGGTCAAGCCTGACCGGGCCAATGGTTGCCCTACCAATTTTTTTTTAAAAATTCAAAGTACAAAATGACATCGATTTTAGTAAAACAATGTTGTTTTGCTTTGAAGTGTCAGGTCTTGGGCCAGGATTGAGCCTAATGACTTAAAGTCGAGTCGGGTCCTTTTGCCATCTCTAATAAAAATGAAAGCTCATCTAAAAGGTTTTGTTTATAGCAGTGAGTTGAAACTGAATGGTAAGTACCATCTGTAGGAAACCATCCAACTATCAATCAATTAAAGGCTCATGACTATGAAGAAGCTAATGCTCTAAAAACTTTATCTTAAATTCATATTGTTGTCTTACAATCAATTATATATATATATATATATTGATAAATTAGAAAACTTTATACAAATAATAAGTAGTTATGTACAAAGCTTGGGAATCCAACATATGAATCTCTAGACTAACAAAAGGAATCCAAAAGAACCTTTGGCAAATCTTCCATCCTAATGCCTATCATCAACCAGAAAATCCTATACTAGACAACTTTTTACCACAAACTTTTTAAGGTTTGCCAATCTAAGCAAAAACACAATTAGACCAACAATTCCAGCTGTAATTCCTTCAGACAATCTATCAACCTAGTCCAAGATCTTTATAGGTTGAGGAGGGTGATGAAATTTGGATTGCCATCACTCTCATACTTGCATTAATAGGAGCTTTCGGGGTATTGACTGCCATCCATAGGTATAGCTCTTTAATCTGATCATGGGAATTTCCTTGTCTATTAACCACCATGTCATCATTTCTTGCTATTTTGAACAATAAGTTCCCTGAAGCTGGTTCCACTCTACTGTCCAAAGAGAGCTTGATTTTCTTATTCCCCTTATAATGTCAGTAGCCTAGATCCATTATCAAACTTTGATAGGGTGTATGGTTTGCCCTTCATGTACAGGTAAGCACGGGCTGGGTTGCTCTTCTTGGCCTGAACTTGCACCTGACTGAATCACTTATAGATAAATCATTAGAAAAAAATTGAAACACAGGTAGTTTTACCTTCTCTTAGTGTTTGAGCTGAGGTGCTCCATAACTTGAAAGATCACTTGCATGGGGAGATTCCTTTCATCCAAGGCTTCATCTTTAAAAGTTTGATTGTTTCTTTCAGCCCACAGGTGAAACACCAAAAGAGGTTTCAGAGAAGCTCAAAGAGATGTATAAAAGGAGTGACAAAGGTAGAAAAATGCCAATTCTGAATTTGAAGTCTTGATGGCAAAATATAATAAGTCCATCTAAGAATATAAAGATAGGCTTACAAAAGTTGTTAATAAAATTTGATCTTATTGAAGATAAAACAAACCAAAGGGTTGTAAAGAAAGTTATAGTAAGCTTGCCCCCTAAAATTTGAGCCTAGGTTCTCTTATCTTGAAAATTAAAGGATTTAATCATTATTTCTATAATTAAACTTGTTCATGCTTTTAACACTTAAGAACTAACTGATCAATAAGACAAGAAGATAACAACAAGCTTTCCTAGAAAAATAAAACAAAGAAAGCTCTACAAGGTTGAGAGAAAAAACAATTTGGTGAGAAGAAAGGTGAAGAGAAGAATGAGGCCTAATGAAGTAAAAGTGGTGGAAAAAGAAGATATTCTCCATATCCTCACTATAAGAGGAAGATTTAATAAGAGATTTTTTTACCGGTATAGGCCAAGTGTGCAATGCAGATCATGCAAGCAATTTGGTCATTTAGAGAAGGTATATAAGAAAAAAATTGATTAGAAGGAGAAGTAAGCACAGTAGCTAAAATCAATAGCAAGAGGCGTGATTGTGTGTAATGCAGATCATACAAGCAATTTGGTCATTTAAAGAAGGTATACAAGAACAAAATTGATCAGGACAGAAGCAAACACAAATAGCTAAAATTAACAACAAGAGGAGTGATAGTTTATTATTTCAAGTCATAAAAAAGTCATTATAAAAAAATTTGGCTTGCTAATAATATGGTTTTGCAAACCACATATCATAAATTAAGAATTTTTAAGGAGTTGAATTAATCACTTAAGTCAAAAATAAAGATTAGGAATAATGACTTGATTGATGTTAAAGGCAACCGAGATACTTTTGTTGAGACTCTAAAAGGTATCAAATATATCTCAAATGTGTAAGTTTTGCCTAAAATTAGTCAATGTTTATTAAGTGTGGGTCAAATATTAGAGAAGAATTATTCTCTACATTTTCAAAATGTCTTACATCTTGGCAGGAACCACCTTTTGCCATTTTTGAGGTTTCAAAACCTTTGATTTCCTAAATCTCCTATTTATTTGCGTGGAACTATAATGCATTAAGAATATTTAATAATTTTTTAATTGTACATTTTAAACTTAAAGATTGAAAAATGACATCTTAGGTGTTGTTTCGTTCTACTTCTGTTTTTTGTTGTGATTTTTAATTTTTGTTTTTTGTTTTTGGTTTCTATTTTTAATTAAAAAAACTATTTGTTGAGATTTTTAATCTAAAAACTAAAAAAAAAACTATTTGGTTGAGATTTGTAATAAAAAACTAAAAACAAAATATGTTTTGTTTTATCATCCTATTTCTATTTTTGTAATTGTATTCTTACGTTAATAATTTTAAATATAATATATTATGTTTTTAAATTAATTAATTCTCATTATAACTAGAAATAAAAAATATGCAACATAATATAATTAAAAAATTTTAACATTAATTGTATATAATAAAATTCTATAAATTAAAAATTATATTAAGTCATTCTAATTAGTAAAAGAATATTCATCATATTATAATTCTTCAAAACATAATAGTACTATCATTTACAAAAGAAAACATAAATCAATTAGAATGAATATAATTATTCCACATTTGTCTAGCAATTTCATCTCGCTTCCAAGAGATACTTCGAAGTTGTGCTGGAATGATATAATACTCCACTTGAGAATTTGCATCTTCATTTTCACTTTTCCTTATTTTTTCTTTATTTTTGGCACAATTGTTAAATAATTCATCTCTCTGTCTATACATTCTAATATAATTGTGCATAACACAATAGGTAATAATGACATATTTTTGTTTCTTCATATCATAACTCGACATGTTTTTAAGTATAAGGAATCTTACTTTTAGAACGCCTAAATATCTTTCAGTAACATTTCTTAATGAAGAATGCCTATAGTTAAACAATTCTTGTGGACCTTGAAGTCTTCCTCTTACTCTATAATCTGACAAATGATATCGCTTACCTTGGTATGGTGAACGAAATCCAGGCATATTAGTATAGCTTGAGTCAACCAAATAGAACTTACCTCACATATAAAGAACATATTATTGACAAAAACATATCATAAATTAATCACAATTACTATGTTTTTTTAAAATAATATGATATCTTATAGAGGCATAAGAAACTGATTTGTTGGGTTTGTCACTAATTTCTAAAATAACTCGAGAGTCATTTGTAGTACTTTATAAGATATTGATTTGCTAGATTTGTCATTGTTTCTAAACGAACTTGAGAGTCATTTGCAGTACCTTCTTATCCAGTCGTTACATTTGTAAAACGTATATCAAATAAGCAGCAACACATAATATCTTAGGTTGGATCAATTCTTTTAACCCTTTATGGTATTTGTTCATTGGTCGAAACATATGCATCAATATATGTACCAACTATTACTCTTATACAATCCTAAAAAATTAAACTATACTATTAAAATAATTAATAATAATTATTAATAATAAAGGCATAATTAAAATAGTAATAAAATATAAAAATATACCTAAAAATATGGAAAGAATTTTGAATTATGTTGAATCTCAAGAGGTGTATTGGTAAAGGATGGTAAAATAATGACTCTTTTTCAAAGATGATTAACTGCATATAAGACTTTGCGAAAGTACTTCAAAATTGTCCAGTCGAATGTTGAAAGTGTTATACATTGACTTTAGTTGTCTCATTACGCCCTATAGGTTATATTCATCAAGAAAATTACTACTTGTTCCTCCACAATCAAATGAGTTGTTGCCTTCAAGCTTTCTAAACTTTTCAACTCATCACATAAGCTCATAAAGATTATTTTGCTCATTTTAGGTTTTCATAAATCCTTGTAGGATTCCCATTCACAAGTTCTATCATGACCTGAAAGAACATAAGTTCTACATGGTTTCTTTTGTAAATAAAAATATTTGTTCTCTCCCCAACTAGAGAAATAATGATTACCTTTTTCAGTTCATCATCATAATCTAATTCAAAACTTGATTGGAATCCATATATCTACAATGTTAACGTTAAATAATTAACAAAACATTATGTTAAAAGGTTTAATCAAATATAAAAAATATTAATACAAAATATAGACTTAAAATAGTCATACAAAACATAGATTTAACATTTAAGTCAAACATTCATGCAAGATACAAACTTAAAATGTTCAAAATGTACAATAGTGCTTAATATAGTGATGTCAAATTAATAAGAGTTTGATATGTATTAACATCAAAATATAACTAAAGTGACATAATCTAATCCAACTTCCTTACTTCTACCATCTTCATAAAAATATCCCTATAAAGTGGAGAATCATGTAAAACCTTCACAAATTTTCCCTATTGCACGCCCTTAATACCCAATTCATCTAAGGAATTCAAGAATTCCATCATTATGTTAGACTCTTACTTAATTGATGAAGCTCCAAATATATTCTTTGCAGTCAATGATGTTTCACTCAGTTTTTTCTTAAGTAATTCATTATTCCTTTTTTATTGCTCACCAATTATAACCAAGACCTATTCCACAATGTTAGAATGTGTCTTCTTTGCCTTCTTATTCTTAGGATATTTCTTTCTCTTAGATGGAGAACTTATAATTTGATCTCCTTTTTCATTATATGAGCAATCTTCATTAACATCAATTTTATGTTCCTATTTAGTTGATGGATGTGCAGTAAACTAGTTACAAGTGTATCTACAAAAATATGATACAAGTATGAAAACTCCTAACATCCTTTTTTCTTCAATTTGTGAGCCATTTTATACACCTATAATGTTGAAAAGGAAACATGAAAATAAATATCATATAATATGATATATTAATAAAACAAACACATAATTTTTTTTACCTTAAATAGGTTTTTCCAACATTCATTTGTAGCATTAACTTTATCATTAAAGGAGTTGTAACTAATTCCTGTTTCTTTATGTAAGTTCTTGAAATTCTTTAATCTAGCCCTTAATCCATTGTACTTATTCTTCAATTGAACATTGATATATGTTTAAAATTTGATTCATTTGATATGCTACACTTAGTGATTAATGCCTTAGAATTGCTCAAGATACTCACTTTTCCTTATACGTAATTTTAGGCATAATTCGAAAGAAAGAAGTTAAAGTGAGTCGAAAGCACGATATTTGGGTCATTTTCTGAAGAACAACATTGAGAAATATTGGAGCAAGTAAAGAAAAGCAAATCAAGATGATGAAGCAACATAGCTCGCGATTGTTGTGCATGGACCATACAAGGTGTACATGGATTTAATGGCATCATAATTCATGCATAAACTGAAGATCCATGTATAAAGAAAAGGATGATGGAAGGTGGACAACCAAAATATGCATGCAGTAGGTGGGATGCAACGTTAGCCCAAAACGACACATAACAGATGATAAAATGAAGCAACGCAACAGTAAAAGGAAAACGACGTACACCGTAGGAAGCCAAGGAAGAGTAGCATATGTCAAAATGCAGTCCATGCCAAATGAAGCACAGACGCACAATAATGTACAAGGAGCATTAAAATGCAACACATAGGGAGGAGCAAGCATGCCAAAACACAGATAGCATCTGCGTTGAACGCAAATGCAGATGTTATGCAAGGTAGTTTTTTAAAAAGTGTGACACGCACAGTAAAAGGGGGCATTAACAGTACCAGTGGACTAGAAATTAAATCACACAATAGGGAGAGAAGCACAAGAGTGGGGTGGAGGCGCTTGGTTTTTTTCGTTCTTTCACCACCAAACGTGTGAGGTTACTGCTTATATTGATCATTTTTCACTTTGTAATACAACTGCCAATTAAATATAGAGATTGTATCCTAGGTTATTCGATAGTTAGGCTCAATTAATGATCGTATCTTGATTAAACAAAACATAAGGGAAAATCAAGATTAGGAGAGCATTCTATTAACCTTATATCGATCATCTGCAGAGAGTTGTAAAGATGTTAGGATGATGAAATATGCTTTATCATGTTTAGGCCGAGATTGAACCTAAAACCGAACCTTTCGTATATTCAACAGTTTAATCATTTTTTATCACTTGTTTTAATTTGTTTTCAATAGTTTGTTTTTATTTTATTTTCTAAATTGTTAAAAATCTAAAACCCATTTTTTTAATATTTTCCTTGCATCAATTAATTTCATTATAGAAATTAACCAAACATTCCTTGTGGATTCGATCTCGGCTCACCATAACGACAAATTTAGTGCGTAGAGTCAGGTAAATTTTACAGTGCACTTGACCCGTACTGTCAAATTTTTGCGCCGTTGCTGGGAAATGTGGTTTAATTTTTGTATTTGATTTTAGTTGGTGTTTTGTGAATATTTTTGTTTCTTTTTTATTATTTCTTAACTTTTAAAAGTTTATGAGTGTTAATGTATGGTAGTAACCAGATCTTCTCGTAGAGAAATTGACCAACTTGATCTGAAGATCGAGAGAACACTATGGAGTTTAAGAAGAGAAGCAAGAACATTTTTAGTAGTAGAGCTAGAACCTAAATCTGAAGCAACTACGGCAAATCCGAGAACGTTGAGGGAATTGGCTGCACCAGATTTAACCCAAAGACCCATATGCATTACATTTCCAAATTTTGTTTAAAATGTTACCTTTAAGTTAAAATCTGGATTAATTCATTTATTACCCAATTTTTATGGTCTTGCAGGTAAGGATGCACACAAGGATCTCAAGGTGCTCAATATGGTTTGTTTGAGCATGAAGCTTCCTAAGGTGATAGACGACTAAATCATATCGAGAGCCTTCCTATTCTCACTTAAAGATGCAGCAAAAGATTGGCTATTTGATTTACCAGCGGGAAGCATAAATACTTGGTTGGAGATGAAGAGATTGTTCTTAGAGAAATATTTTCTAGCCTCAAAGACGACAAGTATTCAGAAGGAGATATGTGGCATCAAGCAACATAATAGAGGATCTCTTTACGAATATTGGGAATAGTTCAAGAAGTTATATGCCAGTTGTTCGCACGATAACATACTAAAGTAACTTCTTATCTAATATTTCTATGAAAGACTATTACCAATGGAGAGGAGTTTGGTTGATGCAGCGGGTGGTGGGGCAAAAAAACTCCCCTTAAGGTCAGGATCTTACTTGAATGGATGGCCACTAACACGCAACAATTTGGCACTCACAATGATGTTCGACGAGTAAAAAAGGTAAGTACTTCATCTATCGAACATCGTTTAGATAAAACTAACATCTTTTATAAGATATATTATAGTTGAATAGGCATATGCGAAAGTATTTAGAATATGCTCAAACATGAGCCATCCAAATGATGAGTGCCTAACATTACAAGAGGAAAGTATGGAGTACATGAATCTTGTAGGAGGGAACTTCTCAAACCAACACAACTTTTACTCACAAATGTATAACCCAGAATCAGTCGCAAGAAGAACAAGGATTTCAACTAAGGAGACAAGGAGCATAGGGAGCTTCTTCCAGTCTAGGTATATCTTTAGAAGAACTTATTAAGAATCTTGTTACTAACAATCTACAATTTCAACAGGATATACAACAATTACAACAAAGTATGCAGCAGCAATGGCATCAGGGTTTACAACAAATCCGATAAGAGACAAAAGCAAGCCAACAGAATATAAAACACCAAACGGGTTAGATGGCAGTGAGGCTCGATCGCCTAGAATCACAAAATGGAGGAAAATTGCCATCCCAACTCGAGGTGAACCCAAAGAATGTTAGTGCCATAACCCTAATGAGCGAAAAGGAGATTGAGGGTACTAAAAGAACTCCACCAAAGATTGCTAGAAAGGAAGAGATTGAGAAGGAATTGGAAAAGGAAGAAAATCCGTCATCGGTAACAAAGGTAAATTTCGAAAGTCCAAATATTATTAAGACTAATCCTCTACCTTTTTCGAGCAGATTGACAAGAACAAACAAGGAGGAGAAAGACAAAGAGATATTGGAGATTTTTCGAAAGGTGGAAGTCAATATACCTTTGCTTAAGGAAATCAAGTAAGTACCAAGGTATGCTAAATTCCTCAAAGAACTGTGTACACATAAGAGGAAACTGAGGGGTGATGAGAAAGTGATGATGGGTGAGAATGTGTCAGTGGTATTTAGAAAGAAGATGCCTACAAAATGTCGAGATCCAGGCATGTTTACCATTCCTTGCAAAATTGGGAATACTGTGAACAATAAAGCTATGTTGGATTTGGGTGCTTCTATTAATGTGATGCCTCATTTGATTTATGCTTCTTTATATTTGGGTCCATTGAAAGAAACGAGTGTAATCTTACAACTGGATGACCGCACTAATGCTTATCCTGATGGTGTGGTTAAGGATGTTTTGGTGCAGGTGAATAAGTTAGTGTTTCCTGCATATTTTTATGTTGTGGATATGAATGATGACACCTCATGTAATTCGATAACTATCTTATTATTGAGAACGTTTCTTAATATGACTTAAACTAAGATAGATGTTTGTAAGGGCACCCTCATAATGGAATTTGATGGGGAAGAGATTCATTTCAATATTTTTGATGCCACGAAACATCCTCCTAATGATCATTGTGTTTTTCCTTTTGATGTGATTGACCCTTTAGTGTAGGGAATGTTTAAATTAAGTTGCAGGGATCATTTGGAAACTATTTTAACTTAGGATATGGATATAGAAGCCAACACTGATATTGAGATGAGAGTAGAGCTTATGGAAATGACAGTGGCTTTGGACTCATTAGAAAGCTCTCCAAAAAGGTACGATTTGACTTCTATACAGCTACTTGAAGCTCACCAGAAGTTGTTACCTTCTGAGGTGTAGACACCAAAATTGGAATTGGAGCTACTCCCTACATATATGAAGTATGCTTATTTGGGATATAAGTAGACTCTCCTAGTTATCATTTTGGTAGAGCTGACTTCAAATCAAGAGGAAAGGCTAGTTCGAAAGTTGAGGGAGCATAAGAAGGCCATCGGGTGGACTATCGCAAATATCCAAGGGATAAGTCCTTCCATATGCATGCACCGCATTTTGTTAGAGGAGGATGCAAGATCCACAAGACAAGCTCAGCATAGGCTGAATCCTCCAATGATGGAAATAAAGAAGGAGGCGTTGAAGCTTCACGATGCTGGGGTTACCTACCCGATTTTTAACAGTAAGTAGGTAAGTCCTATCTAGGTGGTTCTAAGGAAGTATGGAATTACCATTGTGACAAACCAAGAAGGTGAGTTAGTTCCCACCCGAGTGTAAACTGGGTGGCGAGTGTGTATTGATTATAGAAATTTAAATTCTTTTACTCATAAAGACCACTTTCTCACTCCTTTTATTGATCAGATGGTTAAGAGATTGACTAGTTATGACTGCTATTTCTTTTTAGATGGCTTTTTAAGTTATCTTCAGATCCCGATCGTACCTACAGATCAAGAGAAGACCACATTTACATATCCATTCAGTACGTTTACCTACCGAAGGATACCATTCGGATTATGTAATGCACCCACCACTTTCCAAAGGTGTATGGTAACTATTTTTTCTAAATATGTTGAGAAGACTATCAAGGTACTCATGGATGATTTTAGTGTGTATGGATCTTCTTTTGATGAATGTCTTGAGAATCTTGCCATTATCTTAGAACGATGTACTAAACTTGTGTTGACCTGGAAAAAATGTCATTTTATGGTGGATCAAGATATAGTTTTAGGCCATGTGATATCTACGAAGGGTATTTAGGTAGACAAGTCCAAAGTTGATCTTATTTCTTTTTTAACTTACCCTGTAAGGGAAGTGCGTTCTTTTCTTGGGTATGCAGGTTTTTATCGAAGGTTCATTAAGGAATTTTCGAAGATAGTCACACCACTATACAAGCTTCTTCAACAAGATATCTCCTTTGAGTTTGACAAGAAGTACAAGGAAGCATTCAATAAATTTAAGGAGCTTTTGACA
Organism: Erythroxylum gracilipes; assembly: GCA_026413385.1. Classification (NCBI taxonomy): domain Eukaryota; kingdom Viridiplantae; phylum Streptophyta; class Magnoliopsida; order Malpighiales; family Erythroxylaceae; genus Erythroxylum; species Erythroxylum gracilipes. The sequence continues at coordinate 7,117,337 of JANZLC010000007.1, read as the reverse complement.
TCCCCACGTATGATTCAACAGCCAGACTAGAACCTCCCCTTCGAGATCTTATGTGATGCGAGCAATTATGTAATGGGGGTGGTTCTAGGACAAAGAGTGGGAAAATCTTTGCATGCCATTTACTATGCTTCAAAAACTCTAAACCCGCTCAATTGAATTATTTCACTACTAAAAAAGAACTGTTATCTGTGATTTTTGCTTTGGAAAAGTTTCGATCGTATTTGCTTGGTGCTAAAGTGATTGCTTATTTTGACTATACAACTTTATGATACTTGCTCACAAAGAAAGAAGCAAAACCGAGGCTAATTAGATGGATTCTCTTACTTCAGACATTTAACTTAGAGATCAGAGATAAGAGGGGCAAAAAATGTGGTAGCGAACCATCTTAGTCGTTTGATAAAGGAAGCCCCTCTACGAGAAACCTTTCTGGATGAGCAATTATTTTTGCAGATGTGACACCACTATGGTATGCAGACATTGGCAATTTTTTAGTTACTAACGAATTGTTTGTTAGCTTGTCAAAGGCTCAGAGGGATAATCTACAAAGTAAAGCAAAGTATTACATATAGGATGAGCTATATCTTTGGAGGCACTGCGCAAATTAAGTTATCAGGAGGTGTGTAACTGAAAATGAATCATCTTCAATTTTATCCTTTTGCCATTCGTACACTTACAGAGGACATTTTGGAGTGAAAAGGATAGCTCAAAAAGTTCTGAAGAGCGGCTTCTACTGGCCAACATTGTTGAAAGATGCATATACCTTCTGCAAATCCTGTGATAGATGCCAATGGTTAGGTAACCTTTCTCGGAAGGATCAATTGCCACAAACTCCTTTACTTTTCTATGAAAATTTTGAAGTTTGAGGCATTGATTTTATAGGACCTTTCCCTCCGCCTGTAACACCCACATACCTCCAGGAAGGATATGCCGATGTCACCTAAGACAGGACTTAGACATATCAAAACAATACAAAGCATTTCCAGAAATTCAAAAAACCAATCATTACTTTTCCTTACATATTCGACTTTAAATAGAATTTAATCAGCACTTTGAATTTATCCAAATACATGCTTCAATTACAACACTATCCTGAATTAAAGTTATTACATTACAAACCTTTAAACAAAACAGTACATATCTTAAGTTCAAATACACTCCGTATTATAATATTTACAAACTTTTATCAAAATACATCATGTCTCATATTATTATACACAACTCAAACATACATTCCCAAAACAAAACACATTCTTCATTGGCCACTGCCGTTGTTATTGTCTCAGTCTTCAAACCCTCCTATCTAAACCTACGTAAGACAAAACCACCGTGCTAAACATAAAGCTTAATGGCTAATAAACCAAATAGGATTTAAGCAGATAACGGTTTCAAACAGTCATCCAAACAATCACATATTCAAAATCACATAAGATTATAAGTAGCAGTTACTTATCCATTTTCAAACTAAACCAAAATATCATGATTCTCAAGACAAAATATAACATATCAGAACAGGTTACACATTTAGCTTCAGAGCAAAACTCACCAATTTTAAAGCTGGATACTATAATATAAGAACAAAACTTGTCTATAACAAAACAGAATTTGCTTATTTAAGAACAGAGCTCAGATGTTTCATATCAAAGCTTATTTATATCAAAACTGAGCAAATAATAAAATACAAAGCCAGTTAGTTTGTTAATCCTTTATGCAGAAGTGGGTAATGGGTCTAATATAGGAGATACCGTGATCGGTAGCATCGAATAGGAGAAACTTATGTCTCAATAACAAGAGACACCAAAGTGTCACAGGAGCAGCATTAGACCCTTTTAGGCATGCCTATTTACCCACGACTAGGACTTAAGAGTTTTAAAACAAAGCAGGTTCATTTCAGAATTCTTATATGAGGAACATATTGCAACACATACCACTTTATTCCATGTTGAACAATGCATCAATAGAGGTATTGAGTCATCAATAATTATGTATATTCACACAAATAGAAAGCACTTCCAACACAATCTCAAATATCAAACTCCTTAAACACTTGATGGTCTGAAAATTAACACAATATCATCACAAAAATTCCCAATTAATAAACATCCATATCCAATACATAATACATAAGCCTTTGGAACTCATTATTCATCAACACACCAAGCAATTCAAAATTATATTCATTATTATTAAACCATACATTCTTTATATTATCATCTTAATTAATAATACACAATTAAATTCAGTGTTACTCAGTTAAATTGAATACTAATTTAAGTTCATAATGTACCTTAAACAAGTCCATTTAAGTCCTATTATATCAATTAAATTATCTTAACCTTATATAGTTCATCAATTGCATAAAATCCCTTTTTAACCTTCCTAATCATTTCCCACAATTGTGGGATAATTGACCCGAAACCTCCAAACATCTGTTTTCATAAGACAGATTTTTGGATCAGTTTTGTATGGCCATTCTGACCTAGAAATTGACATTTTTAAACAATATGTTCTTCTAAAAAATGTTCCTCTATGTATTAAGTTTCAAACGAAATAAAGTTAATTCAATTTGGTTCTTTATTATGAGAGTTATACCCAAAATACTACAAAATGTTCTCACCTTAGACAACAATCACAAATTAACTTCAAGCCAAATTTCAAAACCTTTAGTGATAGAAATCAAATTTGATTCCTTCATGAAAGTTGCAGATATATCTAGTTTAATTTGAATTTAAAATAATCCCATTTTGGCATCCACAGGTTAAGATATGGCTAAAATACTGATGCTTGTTCAGTAGAACCACTCCTTCTAACAAGTATCCAGCATGTATCAAGTTTCTAACCTCAATTCTTCATTATTAAGTACACATTTTATCAACTTTAAACAATAAAAAGTACATATTCTAACATGAAATAAGGTTTAGTATTCCCTTACCTCTTTAAACTTCAAAGAACAACTCCAAGATCAAGCTAAACTAAGCTTCCAAGTAATCAGCATATACCTATAATTAAGGTGCAACTTTCAGCACCAACTAGATAATAATACATAGAGTTACAAGACCTACTTCTTGATGAAACAACTTACAAAAATGATGAGCCAAGATTCAGAAAAGTTCCAGAAATCTAAGAGAAGATGGGAGGTTTTGGTGGAGAGAAGAAAGCAAAGTGAAGAAAGAACAAAACAAAAAACGTTTCCAGCAGAAACTTGCTTCATCACCATCTAAGTGTCACTCCCACCATTTGATACTTAACACCATGGCATGAAGCCCACTTGCCCACCATTTAAGTTTCCATTTGTAACACTTTAATTAAGCCACTTTTCCTTTTTATTATGCTTGCAAATGTCACACAATGGATGATGCCAAATGTCAACGCATAAACTATGCCAAATGTCACTAACTCGTAGGTTTAATCATTCTAATTTTCATATACCAACTTAACTTGTCTCTTAACCATTGTTCCTAGTCCAAATGTATATTTAAATACCTTAGTTCTCTAATGGCTTCAATTAATTCCAATTCACTAACTATGGTCCATCAATACCAAAATTCAAGTCACATGCCTTTCACTTTCAAATTATAGCACAATTTTAACTCATATCATACATGTACTTTCATAAATATGTAACATTTCATCCAGGGTATATTTTGGGGCCTTACAAATAGGAGACAACATATTGCTCATACAGGAATTAATGAAAGACTATACCTCAAGAATAGCTATCAAAAGTTGTACATTCAAAATCAATATCTTCAAAGCCTTTAACACCATTAGATAAGATTTTATTGAAACTTGTTGACTAGCTTTTGGATTCCCAGTATATAATGGAATGCATTATAGCAACTTCCTTTAGCATGGTGACAAATGGAGTACCTACTCAAATCTTTAAAAATACCCGGGAAATAAGGCAAGGAAATCCTTTTTCCATAAATAATGGAATGCATTATAGCAGTCTCCTTTAGCATGGTGACAAATGGAGTACCTGTTCAAATATTTAGAAATACCAGGGGAATAAGGCAAGGAGATCTATTTTCCCTTACTTATTTACACTGGCTATGGAAACTTTATCCAGGATGCTCATCAATCTCATCTCTTACAATGGCAGGATTCAATATCATCATAGATGTAGAGAGTTGAGGATCACATACTTGATTTTTGCCGATGATCTAATGTTATCACTAAATTAATCTTGGGCATTTTGGAGTTATTCTCACCATGTTTTGGACTAAAGATCAAGGCTAACAAAAGTAATATGTTCATTTCTTCTAACATGAGGAATCAGTCAAGGTTGAGCAGGAGAACTGGCTTCAAAATTCAAATTCCACCATTTAGATATGTTGGTATCCCTATTACCACTGTTAAGCCAAAATTTATTGGCTGCATTACACTAATTGAATCATACAAAGCAAGAATCAATACTTGGCAAAATAGATTTCTATCCTTTACTACTAAGGTAACTCTTATCAATTATGTCCTAAATAGTCTACATGTACATTGGGTTGCCTATTTAATACTCCTTAAGAGAGTCATTAAGGAGATTGAAAGGGGTATCAAAGCTTTCTTATGGTCTAATAAAGCAGAAAATTCAAAAGGGGCAAAGGTTAAATGGGAAAAGATATCCATTCCAACGAAGATGAGGGGTTTAGGAATTATTCCTATTTCTCTTATGCAAAAATTCCTTTTAAGTAAAAAGCTTTGGAGGTTATACATTGACAAGCGAGCATTATGGATCAAATGGATTAATGGGTTGTGTCTAAAAAACCAGAACATGTGGCAGTTGGAAATAAACAGGGGACACTCCTCGTATTTCATACATATGTGTTGCTAGACTGTCGGGTATTTTAATGCTTTGACTCTCAAAGACGACGACGTAAATCCATTTGCGGGTCACCTTTAGGACATGGAACATAGTTTGAACCAACACGACATCGAATTGACGATTCGGCAGGTTGGCACGTGATCATGTCCTTGCCAAATTGAACCCATCGTCTTCAGCCGGTTACTCGTTCCTCGGCAGGCAGCAATGTCTCAGACAGACCTATGTAAACTCTAGTTCTATTGAAGCTCTCCTTAACTGTTTCACCTTCCAACTCACCAATAAATTTTCATCTGCTGTCTCATTTAATCCCATCTTACTGCTGCTGCCGCTTCTAAGATGGACACAAGGCTAGTTTTGGGCATGTCTCCTCCTGGGTACACTTGCTTACTTTGTTATCATTCTGCTTGTTCATTCCTTTCTTAGCTGCTTTACGTACCATTTGTTTCTACATCTTTACCATCCATTTGGTTGCTGTTGTTCCCTTCCAGACATATCAGAAAACGAATGATGTTTCTTAAAGAGTACTAGAAAGTATTCTACGGCATAGTAATTACGCCCACTATTTGGATTGTATTTGAAATCTGTGGACGGGAAGTGACATAATACTGGGCAAAACTTAAATGTCCATAATGCTCACCGGCACCAGCAATTTTTCTCTTTCCATTATGAAAGACCCAAAATCACTTTTCATAAAATATATTTTGAGTGCAAAGAAATGGGGAGAGTGATCCAAAAATGCATTTGGAACAGGAACATATATTATGGCTTGAATGAAGGAACGGCCTAGTATAGTTCAACTCTGCATGTTGCCATGCAAAAATTTAGTCAGGATCCGCATGAACTTTGTCAGACTTATTTGCAAAATTTTCCAAAATCAGGTTGAATAATCTCTCTTGAACTTACTCAAATTCCAATGTTTTCTTATGCAAATTTCATTTTCGGACTGAACACCAGGAGAAATTTCCCCATCCAGCATGCTAAATGTTGCATCACTTGCCTGTTTATAGTACAATCTTTGTTCCTTTTTTTTTTTTTGGAGAAATTAAAGATTGAATTGAAGAATAATAGTATTGTTAAGAGAAACAAGCAACTAGCTAAACAAGTTCATACACTGAAGTTAATACTATAAAAGGAGAAGATTATGCAAAGAAGCTAGCATATTTCTCCTAGTGTGCCTTCCTTATTTGATGCTCCTGGCGTCATGATCATCTGAGATTGAAAGTATTTCCAAGCAGGATAGAATTTTATCCCCTATCAACTATTTAGTCTAGTCTGCAAAACGAGAGACCAAAAGCCAAGTTTATATCGGCTAGAGATTTCTTATCAACTTGGAGAGAGCTTGAAAGCTAAAAGTTGTTCTCTTATTAAGCTCATTAGCTCCATAAAGATTTGTTGCTTCTTTGTTGACTTTCCTTGGAAGATCCTTTGATTCCTTTCTTTCCATATTTCATACACTACTCTTTTAAAGGATATTTTGAATATAATGGAATCCTCCTTGGTTCTCCATTTTCTTTGATTGATCCAAGCTATCATATCTGGCCAAGTTTGGGTTGGACACGAGAGTTTGCATTTGTGTAGGATCTCTTGCCATAAGTAGAGAATTCACATTGAAAGAATAGATGCTCAATGATTTCAAGTACTTGATAGTAGAAAGAGCAGTTGTTGGAGATGAGTGTATTACCATGAATTTTTTCTTTGGTTAACCTTTCTCTAATGGCTAACCATAAAGTGAAAGAGAACTTAGAATGGTTTGTTGGAACCAAGCCAACCTATCCCAAAACACTTTAGGGGCTTTGCTTCTTAGGACATGTTTGCATGAGTTGTTTAAGTAGTTGCCTAAGGGGTGTCTTAACTAGATGATGGGGTGTCTTGACCAGATGATAGAGTCTCTATCGTTGGAATTTGGATTGTAAAGGGGAGCAATGGTAAACAACTTATCTCTGGTTCTTTGGCTAATATTGAATCTATTTTCACTTAGGACCTTTCTTATTGAAACCTCTTCAGATATAGTTTCCTTTACAGTTGTCACTTAAAGGCCCCAGTATGCCCTATTTATCATATCAAAAGTTGGTATTGGAACCCTCCTCTAACCTATGCTTGAAATCTAGCCTCATTTGATACCTCAGCTTTAGGATATGGAGCATGGTCCGAGAAGAATTATATTTTATGGAGAAAGATTAGAAGTTTGATGCTCTAGATAGTGAGAATGAACCTATTTAACCCATAAGGATTCTTTGTCAACCAAAATCCTCCAAATTCTCTTGGCCATTAGGACTCTATTGGTTAGTATGATGTGTGCAATGCCTAGACTCGCCCCATCTGTAGGCAAGCAAACATTCCCTCATCCCACTTTAGCTACAAACCTTGCTAATGTCTCTTGACCAAAGGAAACTCCTGAGCTTCTTCTCAATAGTTTTGATTAAGCTCTTTGGGAATATTATCTGAGAAGACCTGTACACATGTACAGAGTTTAGAACAAAATTTATAAGTTGAATTCTACCAACAAAAGAGTGGCTCTTGTTGCACTAACTATTAGTTCTCTTTTTTATGCTTTCAATGAGAGGCAAAAAGTCCCTATAAGTTGATCTTTTATGGGAAATAGTGATGTAGGACAAATAGAAGTACTACTAACTAAAATTCACAAAATTAATAAATATAGATGATATTAGGTTATTGTAATATCAAGTTTCAGGTCTGGATTTCAGCTAGGAATGTTGAAATTTCATTTTTTGATATATTTGATTGTTGGAATTTAGGCTTAGAATTTCATGGTTTAATATGGCTAGAATTTAGGTTTAAGATAGCTAGAATTTTGGTTAGGTTTGCTGGAATTTATTGAGGAACACAGAGAATGGAGGGTAGAAATCTATGAATCACTCTTACCCTGCGTATGGTTAGCGTCTGCAGCAGGTAGGGACAGGACGAGACGGGACAGAGTTGGACGGGACAGGACAAGAACTGAAGACAGTGAG
>JANZLC010000007.1:7085375-7109452 GCA_026413385.1 Erythroxylum gracilipes | reverse complement strand
CACGAAAGTCAAGCCTTCTACTATTACTTCCAGTCTTCCCCATGTCATTTTTCAAATAAACATCACAACATAGTGCCAGAAAAGAAATCACAACGCTATTACCAAGATACACTCAATACATTAACAAACCAAGGTACATACTTCACAAAACGTGTATATTATCATATTCACAACTACCCAGATGATGAAATCGATGGAAATACTTAGGAATACAATGAAAATAGCCGAAGATCAGATGGGTAAGTAAAAAGGATCAATCTTTACCGCAATCGGAACAAATCCAAGTCAATGCAATCTCCAAGATGATCCAAGAAGGCTGGAAAACGAAGAACAGGGTTACTTACCCAGCCATATGATTCAAAATGTTATTCAAAATCACTCCTCAAGAAGTGAACTTTAATTGCAGACAAGTGACTTTGCTAATTTCAACCCTTTACATCCATTCCCATCAACTTTTCACTCAATTGGACATCAAACTTTACAGATTTGTTAGTTTTACATCAATGACTACATATGCTTTGATATCAATATCCCTACGAATGCTATGAGGATCTTCAAGATTCATATCACAACAGGAAAGCCATGTTTCATAATTGATCTACACAACTTGCATTATTATTTGAACTTTAACTATTTAGCCTGTATGTACAAAAGCCATGTTTCAGAAGCCTGTTTTTGAACTTGATGCCATATTATGTACAATTTCAGCAGAAAACACTACAACCCCTTAGCAATAGTTTAGAGAAATTGTTGTAACAATAGATTAGAGAAATTGTAGTAACAATAAAAACCATGGTTCTAACAAATACAAAAAGGTCGACGGTTGAAATGTACTCTGTCATATGAAAACATGAAGCACCTTGTTCAATCAATGGGAAAAAACAATCACTGAAGCAAAGATATCGACCAAACAGAGGCTTTTGTATTAGGTAAATATCCAAGGGCATGAAGATCGAAAATGGCAGTACGTATACACAACAACAAAAATCTCAGGTAGACAACTATATCATCTCACACGACGAACAAATTCTCACAATACACAATAATTTCCCCAACTGCATCTCAGATCAAGGTAAGATAGAGGACTTACCCACAAGAGAGGCTCGACTGTCGAACTCGGGGGTCGCTTGAACGGAGACGTGTGACACCTTAGCAGGCGTGTGAGAGAGAGGTGGGAGAAGCCGACGGAAGACGTCTGAGAGAGAGAGAGGTGTGAGAGAGAGGTCAAGGTCGCGTGAACGGAGACGTGTGAGAGAGAGGTGGAAGAAGCCGAAGGAAGAAGACGATCTGCGACATTAGACGTGGTTAGGTTCAGGAGAAAACAGGGTTATTTGGTATTTTCCCATTCTTGTCCGATGCTCTATCGTCTTCGTACCGCATTTATCAAATGGACGGTATTTTCTGTCCAAGTCCACTGAGGACGGGACTGAATTTAATGAAGACACCAACCAAACGACGTTACGGACAGCACTTTTGTGTCTTTGTCCACTGTCCTCACCCTTGAGGACAGTAACCAAACACTGGGTTAGGGTCTAAGACTCACTCTTAAAAGTAAGCATCACATCTTCTAGTTGAAAACTCAAGTTTGAAGTAAAATTCAGGATTGTTATTTATGAAAGGCTAAGTATACAAATATTTATATAGAAGTTATTAGAACCCTTATTCTAGTAAGAAAAGAGTTCCAAACAAATTTAAATTCTATCTAATAAAAATTTTACAGATTTAAGTCCTAAACAATTAGGATAACATATTTAACTCACTACTATTCCATATGTAATAGGGAATCATAATAATCTAAATTTCAGGCTTTATCTTTGTTGTCAACTCGATTTCTAATTCTCATCCTATTAAATTAAGGCTTGTGGTTAACTAATTTTTCCTCTTTTATTTCTTTTATAGACTTTAAGCTCTTTTGCATCAAATAGGTAACCACAAATAAGTAAAAGGAAGTTGTTCGACTTGGAGGCTTGTCGGATTTGAGATCCAAAAGGTCAGATAAGAAGCAGATGATGAAATAAAGACCTAGCTCTTTCCTTGATTCATTACAAGATCAGATAACTCTTTGAAAGTTCTAATAGATGTGATTAAAGAACTAATGGAGTGAGAATCAACCCCTGAGAGTAGTAATAGGTTATCTGCAAATAATAGGCTATATATATTGAGTCTTTTGCATTTTTTATGGAATTTGAATTTCCTCTCCATTCTTGTCACATAACCAATAAGTATAGACTGAACATTAGTGCTTAATGTAAAGAGTTAAGGGGATGAAGGATTACCTTACCTTAATCTTTTAGCAACTTTTAATGACCTTTGTTGGTTTCCTATTCACTAGTAGCTATGACAGACCTTGGTAATGATTGTTTAATAAAATTAGGAATTTTGGAGGAAAATCAAATGCATTCAAGGTGTTGACGATGAATTTCTAGTTGATTGAGTCAAAAGCATCATGAAAATCTATCTTGATTGTACAACTCCTAAATGAGAGTTCTTTATTATAATTCTTGAAGCTAAAGTTAGGAGGATATCATCTCCTATTTGTCTCCTTTCATTAAATGCTCCTTATGTTTGATCAGTGAGGGGCTTTATCACCACTTTAATTCTTGAATCCAAGAGCTTTGCAATAACTTTTTGATCTATATTCTTTCAAGGAGCAAGAGTATAGGCAGTTTTGGAATAAGAATTATGAAAGTCTTATTAATTTCTCTCAACATTTTGCCTTTATTAAAAATTCAAGAATAGCCTCTAACACACTACATGCGTGGTGAGGTGCCAAGGTTTCAAGAAGAAAAGAGCATTAAATTTATCAAGACTTAGTACCATATTATGTTTGAGCTCAAAGAAAGCCTTTTCCATATCATCTTAACAGAAAGGAAGAATCAAACTATTTGCATCAGCTCCTGAAATTCGAGCAGTAATGAAAGAGTTAAGCATCCGCATAGAATATAAACAATTCGTAGCTGAACCAAGAGTGTTTGTGAAATAATCATATGTTTCTTTCAACAAATCAGCTTGGGAATGAACCAAGGAACCAGCTTCTTTTTGAATTGCTGCAATTCTATTGAGGTTCTTTGTTGAGAATTGACTTGTGAAGAAAAGATGGATTCCTGTCACCATCATTGAGCCATTGGACTCTTGATCTTTGTTTTATAATAGAATAGCTAACCTCCATAACTTGAGTGCAAACTTGCAAAGCTTTATTTTCCTCTTCTTGTTTTCTAATAATAGTCGGGTATTAATAAAGTATTTGTTGGGCCTTAGCTAGTCTAGCTTTTGCATCTATCACTACTTTGTGATTATTTCTATAATTATGTTGATTAAGTAGATTTTAAGTTGCTCCTTAATCAAGTGCATCTTTCTCATATAAATGAAAGAGTGCAAGCCTTGAAACGAGTGATTTAAACATTTGATGATGGCCCTTTCAAAACCTTCATCATTCACCAAATAGTTGTTGAATCCAAAAGGATAAGATCTCTTTTGCCTCAAAATAAGGTTTAGGATCACAATTGGAGTGTGATTAGAGAAGAGGGGATTGTTAAAATCAACTTTGCTTTTAGGAAAGAGACTTGACCAGTAGCTATTGAACTTTGCCTTCTCAAGTTTTTTCTTTAAGAACCACCTACCCTGTTGCTTGTTACTTCAAGAGAAAAAATAGCCTGCCATTTTGAGGTCAGTAACTTACAATATTACTAAAGCATATGCAAAAATCTTCTGAATGGTTCTAGAGATAAGCATCGTCTTCTACTTCCAAAGGATGTAAGGTGCTATTGAAATTACCTTACATAATCCAAGGATTTTCAATACTCGCTTGGATTTCCCCCAGTTTTGTCCATAAGGAATTCCTTTGAAATGCAAAGTTAGGGCATAAACAAAAGTTATATGAATGCATAACTTCTCCTGTAAAAGCTCTAAATCTAAATGGTTGAATTGATCAGAGATTGTCTAGATTGAAAGCTACTACAATTTTACCATTATAATGGCAACAATGGTTTGAGATGATAGACCATTTATTACTAAAAAGCCAAGATCTTTGTAGTTCTCTTTCTTCAACTTCGTTTCCAAAAGAGCAATCAAACCTGGTTTTAATCCCTATAAATAGTCTCGAAGAAGAAGTTGTTTTTGGGGCTGAAGCCTTATAACATTCTAGGAGAGAAAAGTTATTGTGAAGACTGGCTTATAGTTGGTATCTTGTTCCTCCTTTTGAGTTTCCTTTTAATCGTGGATTTGAATCATTATCTAATTCAATGATATTTTGAATAATTGGAGAGCTATGATTGAGAGCCTTAGATGTCTTAAAAATGGAGGGAACAATGTTGTGATTGGCAGGCAAAATCATAGCTTGGTTTGGTTTATTGCTAAATGAATTCTAAGTGTTTGGCTTTAAAGGATCTTTGTCTATCTCCTGAAGAGCACTAGCATTTATGTTGCCTATTGTTGATTCTATGTTGTTGGAGGCATTATAAGGAATAGGCTCTAATGACACATTCTCAACTTTTAAGTTTCTGTTTCCCATCTTCTTTTCCTAAATCAATCTCCTTGTCTCTTAGAACGTTTAACCACATTAGCTCATAGTAATAGCCATTTTGAAATTTCCTACCTATGGGCTTCCACATCTTACCTTGGTGGTGAACCTGAGGTCTTTGTTGGTATGAAACTGAGACCTCATCTTTATAGAGTTCATCAACTTCATTAAGTCTCAATATAGAAATCACTTCTAGAATCCCTTGATTAATGTGCACATTCACACATTCTAGCGTAACTTACACTCTTCATGCTTGTAGCGGATTCATCCATTCTGATTGGTTTTCCTATGAAACTTGCAAGGTGATTGAGGCCAAAGGTGGTCCAATATTCAAGTAGGATATTATGGACATTAATCCAAAGAGGAACTTGTTTTTTCTCAAGTGCTTGAAGGTGAGTGCCTAATTTCCATTTTTGTACCAATATGGTCATATTGCTAAATTGCAATGGCCATTATCGTGGACCTTTTGAGTATTCTCAAACTTGAAAAGGAAGAAATTATCCTCATTAACTAGGGCTTCTTCAAATCTATTTATTTCCAATGTTTATGAGCCCATGTATTTAAGGGTGGGAAAGTAGACCTTTTGTCTAAGCAAAAATCAATCAATGTTGAATGCTATTTGGATGCACCTTTTCTAAAAAGCTCCAAAGGATGGGCTACAATTATGTGCCCTGCTTCCATGGAAGGGGGGACAATACTTGAGAAAAGTTACAAGAGAAGAATTGCTCAAGACCTACCTCCCAAAAGCACCCAGAGAATTAAAGACTTGAGCTTGTAGAGTCCTTAAGAGGAAAAGTGGAAGAGGGAGCTGAGGGACTTGAAGTTACCTATAGATCAAGATCAGAGGAATGGGGTGAAATGTTGGGAGAGCTGAGAGGAGAATGCAGGGAAGTGGGGGCATTGGATGTGAGAGTTGAAGAAGCTAGTGCTTGGTTAGGAGAGGACCTCTGGTTAGATATAATGCTAAAGAAGGAAAAATGAGTAACTAGTGAGGAGAGTTTCAAAAAATTGTTACTAAAAACAAAAACTAAAAGAAGCAGGAAGATGATAGAGGGAGGGAAAGTGGAAAGGAGAAATAGATGAAAGAAGGAACAAAATGGAGAGGTATAGACTCCAAAGGGAGCAAAAAGACAAAAAGGAAGATCTACAAACCAAGCGAGAAGTGAATGAATGGTCAGGCTAAAAGAGTGGCAAAAGAGGAAGGAGAAGGAATAATTGGAAGCTAGAAATAAGGACAAGGTAAAAAAAAAAAACAGAGACAAGAAAGGGAACAACAGTGAGACAAACAGAGAGGGATGCAATCTAAGGATCATTTGAGAAGCCAGGAAAGTAGGTTTTAGAGAGCAGAATGGCCGGATGGGAAGGGGAACCTAGGGAGACAAAAGAGTTCTCCATCGTTGTAGTATATATGAAAGACTATGTAGACTTTGTAATATATAACTGGAATCCAAAAACAAGGACAAGGTAAAAAAGAAAAGAAAGGGAACAATAGTGAAACAAACAAAAAGGGATTTAATCTAAGGATCACCTAAGAAGCTATAAAAGCGGATCTTGGAGAGGAGAATGTCTGGATGGGAAAGTGAACCTAGAGAGAAGGTAGAGCTCTCCATCTTCATAGTATATATGGAAGATTGTGCAAATTTTGTTCTTCTAAAATGTAGATGGGATTGACTAACTGGGGAGTTTGTGGTGGGGATACTTTTGTTTCATCAATGGCATTTTCATTTTAAGCTTTCGTTTAATTGATTCAGCTTTTAAAATTGTTAACTTCTTGTCTTGGTTTAAACTTTGCATGGCATAAAAAACTTAATAATCTTATTGTTTCAAGTTCAGTCTTTAATGAATATCCATGTTCTTTTTGTTCTTTTTCATGATCTGCATGTAAAAAAACCAATTGTCTTCCATAAGATCGAAACATACTTTATTGTATTGCAATTGGATGAATAGCTATAGAATAAATTATTAGTCTTTAGATCTCAAAAACATAAAGGAAAAAGGAAGAGACTATAGATTAGGTTTTTGAAAGAAAATGACTTAACTGAAACAATTCTAGAAGTTTAAGGTGTATTGTATTGGTCGTATGATAATTATATAAATGTAACAACCTTAGTTAGTTTCTAGTATAATATAAGCTAGAGTTGCTTATTGTTGTAGATACCTTACCAAAATTCGTTGAAAAAATAAAGGTTCTTCTCGCAAAATCAGAGGGAGGTTACCCAAGAACTTGGTGTTAGTTTTGCTTAATAATATTCAGATTGTTTATAGTATCAGAGCCACTTTTCCCTAAAATTCCTTAAGCATTGTTAGTATTAACTAGATGAGAAGCAGAGAAGATGGAGGATTCTAGTAGAGGATTTGTAAACGTGATGATTAATAGTGCGCAATTGAGAAACAATAGTTAGATGAATGAAGAAGGTTCTCTTATGTTACAAAGTTCGAATCACCTTGGTATGACTTTTGGTAATAATTATTTCATTGGGTCAATCTATAGATCATGGTGTAGGGCTGTTAAGATTGCTTTGGGTGCTAAGAACAAGTTAGGGTTTGTTGATGGAAAAATGAACTAACCAAAGATTGATTCAGATGAGTTTGAAAAATGGAAAAAGGTAGATTCATGGTTACTAAATTCAAATGGTTACGTCATGGTTGCTAAATTCAATTTCTAAAGATTTAGTAGAAGGATTCATGTATACAACTTGTTCAAAGGATCTTTTGAGTGAGATACATGATAGATTTGGTAAAAAGTGATGGTCCCTTCAATTATCAATTGCAAAGGCAAATTACTGCTTTCACACAAGGAAAGACCTTTGTAACACAATATTATACAAAGCTTAAAAGGCTGCGGGATGAATTAGCTTAGATCCATTGCCTCAGTGTGATTGTGGATTAAGAAGATTGAAGAGATTGGGAACAGGAACATAATAATGCTGTTTTGAATGGAATTGAATGAGGTAATCAGTGGCATTTGCAACGAAGAGTCGAAGCCAAACAAATAATAAAGATCAGAGGAAGTAGAAAACCGAAAAAGAGAAGAGGCATTGTGAACATTGTAATCAAGATGGGCATGTTAAGGAGAATTATTTCAAAATTGTGGGTTATCCAGATTGGTGGCAGCATAGTAAGTCAAAGACACCAACAAACAGAAGAATAGTTGCAAATGTAGGGAATGAATAAAAGACACCATTTGAGGATGATATGGAAACTGAAAAATCTAAAGTTTGAATTACTCTGTAATAGAATGGATGAGATTGTATGTAAGAGGGAAAAGTAGTGACAAAGCAACATCAATACTATAGGGAGACTAGAGAGAGTGACAATAACTTGGCTGGTAATTTGAAAAATGATATTTTATGTTTTGCAGGCCAAGTTGATGTATACACCTGGATGATTGACACTGGAGCAACTGACCACATGTGTCCAAAACTGTTTGCATTCAATAATCTTTCCAAACTTTCAAAACCATTGTTAATATTTTTACCAGATTGCAAAACTAGTTGTGTTAACCAAACTAATTTATTTGTCTTCAACCTTTCAGCTGCATAATGTTCTATTTCTTACCTGAGAGTGTGGTGTTGGTGTTGCTTACTATTCAGATTGTTTAGATAGCGAGGAAAAAAAAAAGTATTGACTTGACATGGACGTGGATGACTGGGTGATAAACATGTTAATGGAAGACTATCACTCAAGCACCATGTCATATAGGACTAGTGGAGATTAAGAAAAATTACCCATGTTACATATCTAAAAGGTTTAGGTCAAAATTATAATATAAATGTCATTTCTTCTTGCAAAGATTTCAATTTCCTGACCATACTTTTAATGATGGCATTTCAAATTTGACATTTTTAATGATGGCATTTCAAATTTGACATTCTTCTTTTTTCTCTTATCTTAACATTCCAGGATTCATCATCTGTCATTAATGCACTCGCATTCAAGCCATTTGAGTAAGGAAGACACTCCAATTTCTTTCCAAAAACACAAGGGGAGCCGCAAACTGTTCAAAATATCTCCAAAGACCATTTCTTATGGTTTCATGTTGAGAATATGTGCATCAGTTGGCTCATCAAATGCAGATCTGGCCTGCAAACAAAATGTTATTTTCTCTAGTTTTTCAACTTCATCTGACTTAACAAAATGGTAGCTTACTGCAGTACATGCTAGATATTCTTTTATGGTCAATATATTTCATCTATTTTTCTCTTTGTAATTCTGATTAACATTCCAAGAACAAACTCTTCTTGCATTCCGTTTATTTTCATGAAAATGGTTAGGTGTATTAATGAGATGCTTAGTTTCAAATTAGCAGGTCTTGGGCATTGCCTCACAGCTCAACTAAACCCACAGACGCTATGAATGAATTGGAGATGCAGTTGCAAGAGTTATTTGACGAAGTCAAAATGATGGTTAAGATGGGAAACATAAGTGATGCAGTAGACCTACTTCAAGCAAATTATGAGATTGTGGAAGAACAAATAAGTGATGGTGCTAGAAGCATCCAGGAAGCTGCTACTCTTGATGTCATAGCCCTGGGATATTTGGCAGTTGGAGATCTAAAATTCGTTAGGTTTCTAATGAATATGGTAGCCTCCATTTTCCTTGATTGTGTCTTCATTCTTAATTCATGTGCATGTAGTCTTTTGTTTTGCACTAGTATACTAGCTAATAGGTATTGATTCCTGTTTGAGTTTGCAGTTATCTCATTCTTCAGTTCTGGATTTAAATGTTTTAAAAATGCATAAGATTGATGGGTTGGTTGACTAGTGGAGTGCTGATGGATTATGACTGGCAAACAGAATAATCCAGGCTTTGTGAACCCTATATGGACAATTTGGATTTTTAGGTAAGAATTGTGAAATAAGGGTTGTTGAAACACTATGAAAAGTACTCGGGTAATGGGAGAACATAAGTAGAAGTTGTGTGAAAAGAAGTAGAAGAAGAGTAAAGAGTATGGTAGTATGCATTGTAGGGTGGGATGGGAGAGCAATTCAGCTGCCAAAATACTTGTGGAGATTTACCTTTTTTGTGCTTTTGGGACTTAAGAGTCCTGAGTAAGAGAACGAAAACCAACTAGGAGTGGAACCACCTATTTTAATGCTACTATTCCTGAGGCTGCTACTATTAGACAAAAACTTCTTATGAATCTCAATTTGAGATATGATATTTATAAGACAATAAACTTTAAATTAAACACTCCTCACCTTTTGTTAGTTACACCCAGCTAAAGGGAATCTTTTGAACGTTATTTTTGTATAGTAATTTTTCTGATTACATACCGTTTTGAACATTTGAATTCAGATTGTTTTCTTTATCTTGTCGGAAATATTTATTTTTCTTTCAATGGACATCCTTATTTCATTATCAAGAAAATATGGGCAACATGAATTCTTGCCAGATGTATAAAGAAATATCGTTTGAACTATCCAGCAGATTCTCTTGATTGACTGTGAAAATGTCCTTGTCATGGATGTGCTAGTCATATTGTGCTTGTTATTTCTCTGCTACAAGTAATCCTCTCATATGTTATTGGATATTGAAAATGAAATGGAAGATGAATGTGGCGCACAAGTTCTTACACGTCTCTTTTTAATCATTTATTTATTTGAACAGTTGAGTCAGATTGTCAACAATTTGAAAGATGATGAACCCCTTTTGGAATCAATATTAACGCATATGGGAAGCATTTATTCATCTTTGGGGATGCTTGAGCAGTCAATGATTGTATATCAAAGAGCTATCGATATTCTAGAGAATAGATATGGTAAGTGAAACCTTGTCTGAATTTTGTGATTCTTAATGTGGCCTGTAAAATGAATCAGATTTTGGAGTGTGAGGTTTTTGCAACCTTAAATATTTTCAGTTGCTGTATGTCAGTATTTTGTTCTTATAAATCATCTATGTTTGACATTTGGTCAAAGGTAAAGTCCAGATTTGAAGCTAGATACTAATTCATATCATTATGCAAAATTAATGAATTTTCCTTTTACACCAGCATGATTTTTTAGCTCTTCCATCTTTAGGATCTTGGTGCACTTTCATTCATAGTTGGAATCACATGATTAAAGACTTGTTGTATCTATTCGTTTGACCACTTGCTGTACATTATTGCATTCACTCCATTAACCGTAGTATGATTTCTTGGTGGAGTTTTGGAGCAATTCCATTGTAAGGATAATATAAAAATCTTGGTGCAATTATCAAGGTTTAGACTATGGCTGCCCTTTTCTAAAAAATTGAACGTTTCAACTACAAATGAAATAGTTGTCTCATATTTTCTTTAGGACTACCAACTTCATTAAATTGTTTTCTGATTAATCAATGTGGTTTGAATTCTTCTATTTCACTCCTTTTATGGTTTTTATAAAGCTGAAAACTGAGAACAGTTATGTTATTTTTAGTTAGATGATAATTAACATGTGGATTTGAAGGAAAAAAGTAATAAAGTTCAAGGTCCCAAGCATCAAATTGAAATTACATCAAATGCATTTGAAGAAAGCATAAACAACTAGGTCAGTCTTTAATCTGGTTAATGATACAGGCGGAGAAAATTTTTGTAGCTTGCATTATGTGGCCTTAATTGTTATGTTTCCATGTGTCCTTGTGCAATTGACCTTTGACATTGTTTCTGTTCTCTATCAAAGAAGCAGCAAGTGTAAAACTCAATTTTGCTATGCCGTGTTGATTTCTTGTAGGGAAAGATAGCACTTTTCTTGTATCAACATTATTGGGGATTGCAAAAGTTTTTAGTTCTATCGGAAGAACCACGAAAGCGGTAGAAGTCTACTATCGTGCAATAACTATTCTGGAATCTAGTAAAGGACTACAAAGTGAAGATTTGGTGGTGCCTTTGTTTGGACTGGGCAATGTTTTGATCAAGGAGGGAAGACCTAAAGATGCTGAAAGTCCTTTTACGAGGTTAATTTTAAAATCTCTAATTTACATTTACTTGATTTTTAACTGCTTAGTTTGAAAATCCACTTTACGCTTGTTCATAACCAGAATTTTAGGCATATACACAAACTTATACGGCAGTGATGATGGGAGAGTTGGCATGGCTTTGTGTTCCATGGCTCATGTGAAGTGTGCAGCAGGTCATTTTAAATACTCTCTTCTCTCTCCCTGCTAATATGTACCTGCTTTGCACTATTAAGAGATTCAAAATGATGATTATACCGCACTTTTTAAACCTGATAACTGTTTGAAGAGTCCAGGTAAAATGTCAGCGTGTAAAACTCTAGTTTTACACCTCATTTTTCATAAGTTTCAGTAAAAGACTTACTTGTGTTCTGTGTATTTGAATTGCCACCTCATTTTTCAGAAGTACGAGTACAGGACTTACTTATGTTTCAAATGCTACTTTCTGCAGGGAATCTGGAAGAAGCTGTTGATTTATATAAAAGGGCTCTTAAGGTCATCAAGGATGCTAATTATATGGCCTTAGATGATGGTATCATGGAGAAGATGAGGATTGATCTTGCAGAATTGCTTCATGTTGTAGGAAGGTATAACCAGATAAAATTTAGGTTGGAGAATTATAGAACTGTAGGGACAAATGACTGTGAAGCTATAGTACTTATTAATGGCATACATGACTGCCAATAATTTCGCAAGATGATGATGAAATATCCTTACAATTTATGCAGTTTAACACGATATCAGTTCTATAAAAGATGACAATATGCCTTGTAATTTTTTGGGTTGTGCTCTTAGAGGACAAGAAGGAAGAAAGCTACTAGAGGAGTGCTTGTTGATTACTGAAAAGCACAAAGGAAAAGAACATCCCAGCTTGGTTTTGCACCTTCAAAATCTTGCAAGCTCTTATTCTCAATCCAAGAATTTTGTCGAGGCTGAGCATCTTTTGAGGACAAGTTTGAATATTATGCTTAAGAATGTGGGGCCTGATGATCAATCCATCACCTTCCCCATGTTGCATCTAGCAGTAACACTCTACAATTTAAACCAAGATGAAGAAGCTGAACAGCTTGCTTTAAAGGCTTTGCGCATTCGTAAGGAAGCATTTGGAAAGGATTCTCTTCCAGTTGGTTAGTTGCTTTGTCTTACTCCTCTCACAGATTCATGAGAACAATTTCAATTGGAAATGATTTTATACCGTCTGGATATTTTTGGCAGGGGAAGCTTTGGATTGTCTAATATCCATCCAGACTAGATTAGGAAAGAATGATCTCACGTTACTGGAATTACTCAAGGAGGTTTTGATGATTCAAGAGAAACACTTTGGCTATGAGAGTGAAGAGGTTATGCTGACCCTCAAAAAGGTCATATTCTACTTGGATAAATTGGGAATGAAGGATGAAAAGTTGCCAATGCAAAGAAGATTATCCGTACTCAAGAATAAATACATGCAAACGGTTGGACAGTAATGGCGCAATTTCACCTTGGTGAATGACCAATTTATAGTTTACATTAGGTTAGGTTATTGCAAGAGTAGAAACATGGGATTGGAAAGCAAGGTTTAGTTAACAAGGTATTCATCACCAGCCTTTTACACAGGGTGTCGACTGTCTGTAGATCTTAGCCGCCAGTATTTAAAGCACATCTAAGATATTCTATGTCATAGTTTATCTCATTCTCCGTAATAAGTAGACAAGTTATGAATTATGAGTAACTCTTACGGATTAGGATTAACTTGTAGTTTAAAAATTCCACTGGTGATTTTATATTCTGTAGAGAGCATGGTGTACAATAGTTTTCAGTACAGTTTTACAGTATTGAACGTATCAAAGACAACAATTGCTGAAGTGATCTTTATTTGGATGAATTGGTTTTATTGTATGGCTATGGCCTGTCATTCTAACAATAAGACTAATCAGGTTTGACTTGCAGGTGAATGCTTTTGTGTGTCATTTGGCTTCATACAATGGTTATGAGTGTGTCCACCAGTGACTTTATGTTGGCTTTTGTATGAATTTTGATTGCTTCGTCTGATTGTTGGATGACTATGTCGGTTTGTTGGACAAACTAAATTGGAAAAGACACCATATCCTATCGGTTTGTTGGACAAACTAAATTGGAAAAGAAACCATATCCTAAACCTTATAACCATCTTATAACTTTCACTTTTAGAAATTAAGTATTCGTAAGAACAATCAACTTTATTAGGTAAGTTTTAGTTTTGTCTAATAAAACATAGCAAACAATGTTCTTGAATTAATTTGTATTTTAGTAGGTAAAACGATCAATATTGACATATTAAATTGAACAAATTTATTTTAAAATATTTTTTTATTTCAATAAAGTAGATGTTTATAAACAATCTTGAAATTAATAATAAGATATGTTAATTTTTATTTTTCATATATTTTTAAAAAGATCTAAAACTTATAATTTACTATAAAAGATGCTACCAATTAATAGATTTAATTATAAACATGAAATTCATTAGTTGTTTGATGGATAATTCAGAAATATAAAAACATACTCTTCACTGATTAATATTCTTTTTATATTTGTAATTGTGGAAATAAAAGCATGGTTTCTTTTAACTTGTAAGACCATTTGTTATTATCCAATTTTTCATAATTATGTCCTTGCTATATAGTTCATTGGTCTTGAAAAATAATTTTTTTGAGAAGTATTTTTAAGATAAAATAAATAGCAAACTTGTTTAAGAAAACAAAATTAGTTAGTTTAAAAAAATATTCGAGCTAATAGTCAAATGATATTGGAGTTATTAATAAGAAAAAGGCTAAAGATATAATTTAATCTTTAACATTTGCATCAAATTTTGATTTAGACTCCGTCATTTGAAAGCATTATCGGAGGTGTGCGAAGGCAGGCTTAAGGTAAGATTTTGCTCTATGTGCATAATGGTATAAACCTACTTGGTTGTGAGACTGACTGGTCGAAAGAGACAAAAGTCGGCCATAATGATCTGGAAGTCCCGTGTGGAAAGACTCTCGCTTAACTGATCAAAAGTATATAGGGGATAATAGGCTGACAAAATTTTATTAGTTAAATGTTTTCCCAATGTTATTGTAATTTTTTAATTAATTTTTATCTTATACGATATCCACCATTATTACATAAAGCCTATATAATACAGGTGAACTTACTTTTAAATTAAGTTACGTTTCTTCTATCTTCTCGGTACGCCCACACTCACATCATTTAGTGAATCAACAACATTACATATCATTACCTTTTCAATCCCTAACGTTTTGTCATGAGCATCAAAAGTTTTACAATACAATTATTTTTCTAATTATAAAGACATTAAAACTACTTTATTATGATCTTTGCATATGTTCGCTTCATTCTTTCTCATCTCTTTAGTTTCAATTACATCGCATGGGTCTCTTTATCCATTACCATCATGTCCTTGAAGTAGCCTTTTTGCATCTATAATTGCTTGTTACAATATTGGTCCTGTTGGGATCGAGTCTCGTTATTAATCTCGAGGCGACCACTCGAGGCGGTCGGGTAAGGATCCTAAGAAAGGAAGTCGAAACCTTCAATTAAAGGTGAAAATTCGGCAACAGCAATTGGCGGGTTGGCAGTGGCAAAGGTTACGTTCGCGGCGGCGAAGATATGAAATAATTTTTATGGACCCTTAGGGAGAAGTTCACCACAACCAACCTCTGGCTTCACCGTAGCGAAGGTTCAAGGTCCAACCGACGGACCCCTCGGGACAAATACACCGTGGTGAAAGGCGGGCTTCGCCGCGCCAGCCGATGGACCCTTCGAAATAAATACGCCCCAAATTAAATCCGAGAACCTCTCGGGAGTCGGGACAAATACGCCCCGACAAAAGAGTCTGACTCTGTCGCGGCGAAGTTATGAAAAATCAAATAGAATTACCCTTTGAGGCAGGTTCGCCGCGGCAAAACCTTCACATCCAAACCCAGAAACCCAATATTCTACACAAAATTATGTACACATACACTTACAATTTCCATAACTATCACAACTCAACTACAAGATAAACATCAATATACACAAAAGAAATTCCTTCAATTCTCAATCTCATTGCTAAACAAAATAGAGTTTGTTCATAGCTTTAGTTACATATCAACATTACATCGTTAGCTTAATACAAAAATACAATGAATGCTCAAGTTCGATATACTGCTAAAGCTACTCAAAAGTAATCAAACTAACTTAATTACTATATCTTGGAGTTGCCAAATGCCTTGCAAGGATCGCTAACCGTCTCGTTCTGCACTTGAGGAGTGAAAATAATGGGTTGAGCTACAAAGTTCAGTGGCTAATATACTTATAGCCATTCGCAACAAGCCATACAAATCAAGCATATATATAATTTTACTCTAACCTTTCAATTATCCACAATTATATCTCAAAGCTCATAGTTAAACATGGTATCACATAAAGCAATCTCATGCATATTCAACCATCCAAGCATAACACTTAAGTTCATACCATGCTCATCAAATCAAAACAATATCCAATGCACAACATAATAGCTTGAGAGTTCTGTGGAACAAAGTGGAGAAACCGAAGTTTACACCATGAACAAAATGACTTCATTTTTTAGGAGCTCATATGCCACAAGCGGGTAGCCGAGAGAAGGCTTTAGGTCAACATATACGTGACTAACGAAACGACTTCTCTCTTGCCCAAACACAATCAAATTTCAACGCTTAACTCATTTCATACACATTCATACTTTCCATGCTCATCATGTTTTTTCCTCTTTTCATTTATACAAAATGCCATGACATTTTTCAAGGCATAATATGATCATAATCACAATGCATTTTCAATAATCACAATAATTCAAAACAAGCAATTTAACACACAATACGCAAACAAGACAAATTGCCCATATTACACAACAACTATAAATATATTATCCACCTAATTTGCTTGCCAAAATCCAATTCAAGCTTGCTTTCCTCTTACTCTTGGATTGGGTTTTCTTGGTTTAATTCAAACAGACCAAGATTCATTCAACCCAATATTATAATAAAATTCGTAAAACTTCAATAATTACAATAATGAAATAAGTACAAAATTAAGCTTAGGCTTAGCCTACCCGTAGTTTATATAGGTTAGAAAAACTAAAACTTAGTTTAGAAATCTATGAAAAATCTAAATGGGTTCTCTTCTTTCTTCCAACACAACCCATTTCTCTCTCTAATCTTTTTTCTAACCAAACAAGAAGAAAAGGAATGGAGTTACCTTAACAAGATGATTTCCTCTTCTTTTCTCTTCTTCTTTCTTCCTCTCCCACGATTTTCTCTTCTTCTTCCCTAGCTTCCACGATTTTTCTTCTTATTTCAAGATTACATTTTTACGTTGTCTTCCAAAATTTCCCCTCTTCATTTAACTAATACCTATTAACTCCTTAGGCTATTTAAATACCATACCATATTCTAATTAAATTCTAACATTTCCATTCTAATTTCTACTTATACTCACTAAATTAATGACCCAATTCTAAAAATAATAAATCAATAAATCAATAAACAAATAAATGAATAAATCATAAATAATTAAATAAAAATATAAAAAATTCAGGGGCCCAACAGGTCCGTTAAGCTTTTTAGAATAATCATGTTCTTATGAAACCAGACTGTGTTATGAAGCATGCGGCCTATTTTCTTATTCAATTTTAGTTTGTTGTATTCTAAATTTTAATAGTCTTGTGGGTAATTTTACATATTCATAATTATTCAACTATGGGATGGGTAGTTTCTGCATAAAAAGGAGTTCAACTAAATGTGAGTTATGGCCCAAGGTCTTCAATTACTTTAGGAAAGGCATTCAATTCCTTTGGTGTTGTAAGAGAGATAGCTTTTGCCTTTATAAGACATCATATTATCTTGGACATTCACCTAACTACTCCTCTTACTCTTAAAAATCCTCTAAAAACTTATATGGTGTTAGTTTATGTTCTACAAATTGGTTGTAGTTTAGTGACATAATTATTTAAAGGCATTATTTATTTTATACATATTTAGATGTGTATGATAAAGTCTACAAGATAAATATCTATTGTAAATATAATTATGATGAGATCATAATTATGAGATCATATTACATTTATTTATTATCCATAAATTACTCATAGTCATTATTCTATTAAGACTACACATTAATGGAATGTAAAAGACTAACACATGTTATGTTTCTTTCTAATGAAAGAAGTAACCAATCTCATCGACTAAAGTATGAAGATACTTAAACATACATATGAGTACTTGTTAGCTGAACTGATAACATATGACAATTTATTTAAAACATTATTTGTATGTTTACAGAAATTCTTATTGTGATGCTTGTATAAGTGATCATTTGACTTAAGATCTCAAAAGTTATCTCAAATAGATATTGTTATGTTTTTTATTTCACTTATGACCTATTCTAGTTAAGTGTTGCTCAGTCGGTAGTCATTAGATATAACATGAGCTCTATAAAAGAAGTTAAATAATCAATATAGGATTCATCATCCTAAAATGATTAGAGAGAATGTCTCAATTTTCTTGATTAGTATTGATTTGGGACATCCTTAGTCAAGGTAGAATGACACTTTGTAAACTAGTTTACAAAGGTCATTAATATGAATTAATTACTAATGGTGGAGAACTAATATTATTGGACTCAAATAAAGTGGACAAAAAAGTATTGAATTTCATATTTTATGTCTACTCATAACATTGTATAATGGAAGTATTGAATTTTACAAAAAAAGTATGTATGGAAAGATTAGTTAAAACCACTTTGACATCTATAAACATTTGGTGTAGTCATGATGTATTATTTGACGTTAATCTTGATCTATAAACATAAATTATTTAATTTGAGAAATAAAGATAAATTAAAGGGTTTAATTTATCTAATTCTAAATATGATTTAAGGTTATAAGTTAAATCCATTGCCATATTTGAGAGCCTAATAGGTCACATATAAAGAATGTGTTGAAAAGAGAAAAGGTACTTTAATTAAGTTGAACTTAATTGTAAAGTTTAAGAAATTTTATAATTAAATATGAGATATTTAATAATTCTCATTAAATTTTAATTAAAATTAGAATTTAATTCTAATTTTATTTAAATTACTAAAATGTCCAAAGCCTATAATAGGCTTAAGCTTTAAGGGAATAAGCACTCCTTACCTAACCCTCTCTCCAATAGTTGCAGAGTTCTCTTAACATAATTTGTGGATACTGTTAGAGGTTGGATACTTGTTCAGCTATAGTGGTTGAGATGAGTTAGATTTTAGAAACGGTTTAAAAGAAATGACAAAAAATTCATGCTTTGCTATAATTATGTGTTACTCATTTTATATAATTTTAGTTATCTTGACTTTCAGAAAATCATATGAAACAGTTTTGTTATTATTCAACTGCGCACGAGATCAGATGTCTTCTCGATTTTCTAACATATGGAGAAGAGTAATTATTGCCTATATTATCATTGCTTTGTATTATGTTCTAGTTATGTTGGTTATTTGACATTTGGAGACAAAGTAGAGGACAATATCCTAATCATTTTAGGGAAATCTTATTGGCTTATTATTGTCGCAAAAGTAAGTCATATTTGGTTGTCTTCTTCCCTCTTAGATTTTGATCATAAAGACCTTTTATTTGATGTATTACATCACTCTAAAATGAAATGAAGACCCTATAAGCTCGAGAGATACAAATATTTTAAGTTAACTTTTTTCCATCTTGATTTTTGATGAATATATGAGTTGCACGGATAAGCTAATCCTTGCATATAAACTTCTTTATTTGCTATGATCGACTTATTAACATGTGGAGTTGGTGTTCTCCTTACTAAAAAGTGATTTTTTAGGAGTGACCAGTTAAGGTTAAGGGATAGGGTTTTGGTTGACTTGTGGATTGTAGATGTTTTATGTTTTATGTTTAATGATAGGATTTCGATCTTACAGCCTACTAGAAGATGAAACTAACATTGGTAAAGGAATAATCTATATGATTATTAAATTATTCTTATGAAGAAGTAGAGAGAAGGAAGGAGATCATCATAAAAGTGAGGCCTACTAATACTAGTTGCTCTCATATTACATGAAAAATTAATTAAAAAGAGTTACAACCAATATTGTCAATTTCATACCGTATCGATTAGTACCGACCAGAAGGTACCACATCGATCGAAAAATGGTATGAAATCTCCTTCTTCAATACTAGCCTTAGGTATTAGCCAGTATCAAAAGTTTCATCTGATACTAGTCGGTATTTTTGATACCGTAAATTTTGACTATTCTAAGGACTAAATTGCAAAAAAATTTACCAACCCACCTGCAGACTCTCTCTCCCTCACAAAATCTCAAACATAATTTCTCTCTCCTCTTAATGTTCTTGGTTTTCCTTTGACCTCTCATTGTCGCTGCCTTCTGTCCTCACTCTCCATCTGGTCAACACCGCGACGCCACCACCCCTAGCCTCTGGTCCCCCCACTACGTCTTCTGGTTGTTGCTCTCCCTCTCCACCTGCCTGCTGGTCTTCCTCTCCATCGCGTCTCCTTCACCCGCTGCTCTCCCTCCCCACCGTGCCTGGTCCCTGTTCAACTGCTCTCCTCAACCATCACTAGTCATTGCTCACTGAAGTTGAAATCAAAACCTAACCATTAAATTGACTTGATCCACCAAACCAAATTAGAATTCTAATTTTTTAATGTGATTTTAATCTTTTTCCTGTTCCTGAATTGCATTTGAATGGTGTTTTAGTTGTATTGTGTAATATGAAATTTATGAATGATTTGAAAGTTAGAAATTGGAATTATTGGAATTGTTTGTGAGAGCTGAGATTTGAGAAATTTGAGTTTAAAAGTTAGAAATATTTGTGTAAGTTGGTTCAATTTGAATGTAATTTGGGCATTGTCAATTTATAAAGAAAATAAATGGATTGGAAAATTTAGGTTTGAATCCTAAAAGTTGTAATTATTTGTATATATTTATATTTTACAAGACATTATTCAAATTTAACATAATGATGTTTTTTAAAGTGTTGATTAAGTTTATCCTCTTCAATTTTGTTTTGAAAAGTGTTGAACATACAATATTAAATAAGTATGTACTTATTATTAATTAAATTAAATTAAATGTGATTTTAATATATTTTTAAATTCTAATCAATTTCTATAATTTTTTTTGAAATTTATAAAGTTTTGTTTACTTTTTGCTAAATAAATTAAATTATCTTTTATAAAAAAGACTTACGATTGATGATACTTGCTATTATGGATTGAATCAAATTGAAATGAATTAGTTAAATGTTTGAGAGTTTAATCTTAAACATCAACAAATTATTTCTCTAATATCTTAATGAGTATTTAAAGTTAAACTTTTGTAAATTGGGTAAAGGGAAGAAAAGTTTTTCACTAGGCATAAATTGTCATTGTTTTTGGTCCTCAATACTCAATATATTTGTAAACTTAAGTGAATGGCTAAACTCGTTTATGTTAAAAAGACTAAATGACTAATGTCATATTTAAGTCATATATATTGAAGCAACAAATTTCTTTATTTATTAAGTTAAATTCACTTTATACATGTAATTTTTTATATTTGTCTTCAAACATATTCAAGTTGATGACTATTAAGTGTATTATGTTATTATTTATGTTGAATACTTGAATTGTTGGTTTTTTAACTTATGATGAATTGTGTTCGATAAAGTTCAATTGTGTATGATGTAATTATACAAAATGAGTTATATCATATAAGATGTATATGTTTATTGTGTAGTGTGTGTGTTGAATACTTGAATTTTTTGTTTTTGACTTATTAGTGAATATGTTCGATGAAATTGAATTATGTATAATGTAATCATACAAAATGAGTTATATATTATATAAGATGAATATGCATATTATGTAATTGTGTTAGTTTAGACTTATGAGTTAAACAATACATATTTTGTGATAATAGTTGATAATGACATTTTTGTTCTTTATTTGGATATATGTCTTCACTTATTTTTACAGATAAATGGAAAGAAGTTCAAGTACTCATGATCATTCATCCACTTCAAGAAGATACAAGGATCCAATTTGGGCTCATGCTGCATTGGTCCCTAGTATGAAGAATCATATTATTTGCTTGGTTTGTAACAAGCTTTGAAAGGTGGAGAGGAATAACCTGATTAAAGAAGCATTTAGCTGGGTTAAAGGAGATGTGGAATCTAAAAAAAAAGTGAGCCATGATGTAAAGTGGCAAATGAAAACTTTGCTTGAAAAATATAAACACGAGAAAGGTACAAGGGAGAGATTGAATCATAAAATTGGTAGTGGAAGTTCATTTGCTGATGTTCATGATGATAGTGAAAATGTTGAAGGTAGTAGTGTTTCTTCTCAGCAAGAAGTGAATATTGCATTTGTTCCTGATGTTAGGAAAAGAAGAAGGTAGGTATCGAATGTTTTTGCACCACGAACAATTCCTGGATCTCAGCCTTCAATTCTCAGTGCTATGCAATCAAAAGAAGCGGCTCACAATGTATATATGACAATGACTAGATGGTCGTATGATTCAGATGTAGCATTCAATGCTTCATAATCTTATTATTATCAGTCTATAGTGGATGTTATAGCCTCTTACGGTCCAAGATACAGAGCTCCTTCTATTGATGACTACAGAGGTAAACTTTTGAGTTGCTCAGTCTATGAAATTAAAAGTTATTTGAAAGAAAGAAGAATAGATTGGGCTACTTATGGGAGTTCAATAATGTGTGATGATTAAATAAATAGGAGACATGAGCCTATTATTAATTTTTTGGTTTATTCTGCAAAGGGCTCAATGTTTTTGAAATCTATTGATGCATCTGGCCTTGTTAAGAATACTGATATTTTATTTGAAATATTCAATGAAGTTGTGAATGAAGTAGGGCCAGAAAATATTGTTTAGTTCATTACTGACAATGGTTCTGCTTATAACGTAGTGAGAAGAAGGTTACAAAGCAAGTATAATTCTTTTTTTCGGACTCTTGTGCTACACTGCATTAACTTAATGCTAGAAAATATAAGGGATGCTAGGTATTTTCTCGTTGTTGATGAGAATGTGCAAAAAGCTAAAAAGGTGACTAAATTCATTTATAATCCTGCATGGATCTTGAATTTAATGAGAAAAGATTTTACAAATGGTAGGAATTTGTGTTGTCCTACTGTTACAAGATTTGTAACAAATTTCTTATAACTTAAGTGTTTTATTATGATGAAGAAAGAGTTGAAATAGATGTTTACAAGTGATAAGTGACTTACATCTCAGCATGCTAGGTCTAATGTTGGATTGGAAGTTTCCAGAATTATACTTGAAGATATTGAATTTTAGTCCCAACAGGAATTTGTCAAATGAGTTTGTGAGCCTTTTGTGAGGTTATTTCGTTTGGCTGATAGTGATGAAAAGACAATAATTGATTTTTTTTAATGAGGGAAAAGGAAGCAATCAAGGCTAATATGAAAAATAGGTCTTCTTTGTACACATCTTATCTTACAATCATCAATAACAAATGAGAAAGGCAACTTTACTATCCGTTGTTTGCAACTGTGGCATTTTTGAATCCTAGAGTCTATTTCAAACCAGGTTTTACAAAGAAAGTTGAAGTTAATAGGGGAATGTTATTAACTATTACAACAGTTGTTGCCCATGAGATGATGCAAGATCTCCTAAACTCACAAATGGAGCTTTATAAGTAGTCTTATGGGAATTTTCAGATGTCAATTGCTATTTGACAAAGAGCAAAACTTAATCCGGGTATATATTTTTTCACTTTTACTACTTATTGAAAATTAACTATTACTTTATTTTGTTTATAAAGCTACTTTTGTTATCCTACGACTTACAATTTATTGGTAGGACCAATTTGGAAATGGTGTTCTATAATTGCAAAGGTTTGCAATTCAAATTCTAAGTTAATGTGTGAGTGCAACAGGTTGTGAAAGGAACTGAAGCACATTTGAATTCATCCATTTCAAGAAAAGGAATAGATTGGAGCATAAGAGATTGAATGACTTGGTCTTTGTTTGATACAATTTAACAGGAAAGGTATGTTATTATCATTATTAAGTTAGATATAATTTCTTATGTTTTTTAATAATTAAATTTTGTTGTTTGCTAGGACTGTTAATAAAACAAATAGTTCAGTATATTCAATTTGCATTGATAATATCAATCTTTTGGTGGATTGGGTTTCTGAGGAACCTAATTTGATAGATGTGAGTAACTTGGAAGATAATCTTGGATGAGAAAGCATTCACTTGACTAATAATGATGATGAGACTTTTCTTAATAACGAGGATTTTGTACCAAATAAGAATTGAGGTCAATGCAATTATAACGGGTATTCCCCCTAAACGATTGAATAAACTTTCAGGTTTTTGTTTCTTCTCTTCTTTTAATTTTACTTATATTTGACATATATGTTAAATTCTACATATGTAATGTAATTGTAAATATTTTTGCTTCGTGTTTCACTTCTATTTTGTTGTCTCTCATCACTAACTCTTGTTGTAAATTGTAATAGTTAGAGAGTTAAAGATATTTATTGTTCTTTTTATTTGATATTTTGATGTAATTATTATTTATTATATGATGAAATTGTAATATTTTAAATACTTTG
>JANZLC010000007.1:7058583-7085275 GCA_026413385.1 Erythroxylum gracilipes | reverse complement strand
GTGCGGTTTCTACATGTTCCTCGCGAAGGCAATCAGTGCGCGGACCACCTCGCCTCTCTTGCTTCTCACTTTAGCCCTGGCCTCCACTTCCTCCCGGAGCCTCCCCTGTCTGTTTTGGACCACCTTCTCCGAGACGCCCAAGGCATTTTGTACGGCATATCTATGCGCTAGTTAGTTAGTTGTGTTTTGTTCTTCCCTTGTAATTCAAAAAAAAGAGCTCTCTTGATCTTAAGGGACCTCTAAACTTACAAACCTATAACTCATAACTCATTCTATGCCTTCCTATACTACAAATCAAAAACCACACATTAATAGATTCAGAATCATCGTTCACTACTATTACTCTGCCAGTGTTTGATAGTAGAAATTATGTAAGTTGGGTTGTTCAAATAGAGGTCGTCCTTGAAGCGAATAACTTTTGGGAAGCTGTAGATGAAGACTACGACGTTCCGGACTTGCCTGCAAATCTAACGGTGGCTTATATCAAAATCCACAAAGAAAAGAAACAGAAGAAGTCCAAAGCAAAAGTTTGTCTGTTTTCAACAGTTACACCAATAATTTTTTCCAGAATCATGACTCTCAAGACGAGCAAGGAAATTTGGGATTTCTTAAAAGAGGAATATTCAAGAAACGAAAGAATCAAAAGAATGTAAATACTCAACTTGATCAAAGAATTTGAGATACAAAAAATGAAGGAGTCAGAAACAATCAAGGATTACTCCAACAAGCTCATTGCCATTGCCAATGACATAAGATTTCTTTGTTCTAATTTTGATGATTCTAGAGTAGTTCAAAAAAATCTAATAACTATCCTAGAAAGATTTGAAGCTATAATTTCATCACTCGAAAATTCAAAGGATTTGGCAAAATTTAGTTTGGCAGAATTGTTAAGTGCATTATAGGCACAAGAACAAAGGAGACTCATGAGGCAAGAAGGAATAGTAGAGGGCACTTTTCCAGTAAAGTCATACAATAAAAAGAGGATTAATAACAACAATGCTCAGAGATTTCCACCATGTTCATATTGCAAGAAAACGAATCATCCAGAATACAAGTGCTGGTGGAGGCCAAATGTAAGATGCAACAAGTGTGGACAACTAGGACATATGGAAAAGATATGTAAAGCGCAACAACATATGGGAGAAGCCAAGCAAGCTTTAAACAATCAACTTGAGGAGGAGTTATTTGCAGCATCATACTTAGCCAACTACAATTCGAATAAAAGCTGACTTATTGATAGTGGTTGCACAAATCACATGACATTTGATAAAAGGATATTCAGAGAAATTAATACAAGTTTTATCTCCAAAGTCCAAATTGGAAATGCAGAGTACATTGAAGCAAAAGGAAAAGGGACTATAGCAATTAAAGGGCATTCAGGTTTGAAGTTAATTTCTGATGTCTTATATGTTCTTACAATAAACAAAAATCTGTTGAGTGTTTGTCAGTTACTCAATAAAGACTTTAAGGTACTGTTTGAAAATGACTGTTACATGATTAAGGATGCAATGGATAGAGAAGTGTTCAATATCAAAATGAAAAATAAAAGATTTGCATTGAATTTTGCGAAAGAGAACCATGCTAGTGATGTTGAGGAAGATATAAAATAAAATAACACGAAGACCTCTATATATGATGAAAAGAAAATGAGTTCTTCAAGCTCAAGAACAACT
This sequence comes from Erythroxylum gracilipes, assembly GCA_026413385.1. Lineage (NCBI taxonomy): Eukaryota > Viridiplantae > Streptophyta > Magnoliopsida > Malpighiales > Erythroxylaceae > Erythroxylum > Erythroxylum gracilipes. The sequence continues at coordinate 7,083,602 of JANZLC010000007.1, read as the reverse complement.
ACAAAAAAGGCCAACAAAGTGGATCACTCCTTCATTACGGAAGACAAAGGAAGATTTGACTGCTTGAAAATGATAGATGGAAAAGTTTATAAGAAGCCTAACAGCGAAATTGTGGGAGCACAAATGAAAAAGAAAAAGAAAAAGAAAAAAGATGCTTGGAATTTGCAGTGTCAAAGTCAAGGAGGAGTGTTGAACATGTGACTTTGAAACAGTCAAAGTTGTTATCAGAATATTTTCTTTAAGTGCAGATTTTTTGCTTATTTTATGTTGATTTAGTTTAGATGTTATCTAATTTTTGAATTTTGATTAGAGAAAAGCTGTATAAATTGACAAGCTTCTGCTAAATAAAAATATGGAGTCTTCTCCATACATATCTCTTCCTAAAATAGACCAACAGATTCGTTATCTGATCACAGACTAATGTGACATCTTTTTCATGTTAGCATCTGGTATAAAGTCAAAGAAATATTTGCTTATCTTGGACAAGTCCTTCGAAAGAGCTCTCTTACAAGCAACAAACTTCTAAGGCTTGTAGTATTTTTAATTATTATAAGCATTATAGTATTAAAAACTGAAAATTTGTATGAAAAAGGTATAATATGAATGTAAAATGTAACATGAGCCTTAGTGCGTGTCCCGGATCGAACATGATAGGGAAATAAATGAAGACATGCGGAAAATACTTAATTTCGATTCCATAACTTCAAACGAGCTTTTCGAGGCCGAAATGAACGCGAATCTACCTAGATATTCACAGGATCTACTCAACGGGGCGTGGTCAATGTCTTTTATAGTTTTTTCAAAACGTGAACTTCTAAATGGATCAGAGAAACTTTACGTTATCAAATGACATGAGTAACTGCAGGAAACCTTAACCTCTTTATATAACATTCATATCGAGCTTCTCCATCGCAGGCCCGATATGGATCCGGTCAATACTGATTGAGGTCCTTTTTCTCTTGAACTTTGACCCATTAATCTAAACCATTTATTGGGTCACTTTATTATCTTTATTCAAATCAAATACGATTGGCATAACTAATAAGTTATTAAAACCGTTAAAATGCAATCGATTGTTGTCCACCAAATGGGAAAATTATCTAACATTTTCTCCCTTAGACAATAATCAATGGCGGTATTGACATAAAGTTAAAACCAGTTCAAAATATGGTTAAGCCAATCACTGTATGGTATACCAAGTTTAAAACTAAACATTTAATCCATAGATAATGAAAGTCCATCATTTCGTCTCGCAAGGCTTTCCATACTGAAAAATATCAAACACGTGTCATATGTGATACAGGTCTAACATAATCACGCATATCTAATACCTCACTAACATGAATGAGAAAATGAAGTGTGGAAAACTCATATGATACTTGTATAATCTGATATGTATCATCTTTTTATTTATAGGACTTGATTTCTTTAAACTTTATGTTAAATTGCATATGCGAAACTGCATCAGAGATATCTTATTTTCTCTCACTGAATGCTAAATTGCATAAGAGAAAACCTTTATGAGATTGAATACTTATATCCCCCTATGTTATGTTAAAATCTATGGATATACATATTAAACTATATGTGTCCTAATGACATAGGCTCAAGGTCAATTCATATATATACCTAATAACCTTTAAAACACTTAAGATCGACACAAATCTTAAGACTTTTACATGTATTATGACAATGTACAAAAAAATGCAGTACTGAGGATAAACGATAATCATATTTATTGATAAACCACCATACTGTCATAATACATCAAAATGTATAATCATACAAGGAGCAAACATAATGATCCCTAATAACAGTGTATAAGAACTTCAATACACTAATGTTGTATATATGTTTTTTTCAAACACATGTGGGCGAAGTCCTTTAGTTAAAAGATCAATTAACATTTTCACTTCCTCAATCCTCAAATGCTCCACCGTGATGTCACCTTTCTGTATCAACTTCTTCATGGTCAAGTATTTGACCTCCAAATGCTTAGATTATATGATGTTCTTATCGTTGTTATTAGACAACATAGTAGCAAGATCATCACAGTACAGTCGAATGGGTCTAGCAACTAAATCAACCACAAGCAACTCAGAAATCAAGTTTCTAAGCCAAACAATCTGCGAAGCAGCCCCATAACATACTACAACCTTTGAATGTTTTGTTGATGAAGTCGCTAATGTCTGCTTGACACTCTTCCACGATACTACGCCATCTACTAACATGAAAATGTTATCTAAAGTGGACTTTCAATCATCCGGGCACATGCAAAATCAAAATTTGAATACCCACACGAGGTTTAGATTGTTGACTCCACTGTATGTTAACATATAATCCTTGGTTTTCTTTAAGTATCTCAACACTCGTTTGACTGCATTCTAATAGTCTTTATCTGGGTTAGCCAAATATCGATTCAGCAGTCCAACAGTAAATGCAATGTTTGGTCTAGTGCACACTTGAGCATACATCAAGCTATCAACTATACTAGAATCAAGAACATTCCTCATGGCTTCTCTCTTTACTTCATTCTTTAGATACTGTGCCAAAGATAATCTCTCATTATAAGATATCAGTGCTACAATAGATTTACAATCAATTATATTAAACTTTTGTAGCATATGCTCAATGTATGCACACTGTGAGAAGCCTAATGAGTGTTAAAATCTGTCCTGATAAATCTGAATACCTAGGACAAAAGATGCTTCACCAAGATCCTTCATATCAAAAGGCTTGGCCAAAAGTTGCTTAACCTTATGTAACATGGACAAGTCATTTAACATGAGCAATATATCATCCACATACAATAATAAGAAGAAAATTTTGCCCCTTGATATTGTGATACAAGCATCTTTCAACTTTATTTTTCATAAAGCTGAAAGAGGTCAAAACCTCATCAAATATAAGGTACCACTTTTCAGAGATTTGATGTAAACCATATATTGATTTGCTTAATGTACAAACCATGTCAGTTCTATTTGGATTATGAAATCATTTAGGTTATACCATATAGAACTCTTTATAAATTTCTTTATTCACGAAAGTAGTTTTGACAGTCATCTAATGTTACTCTATATCATCATTAGCTAAAATTGTCATAATCACTTGAAAAGTACCTTTCGAGGATACAGGAGAGAAGGTAATATTAAAGTTAAACATTTCTCTCTGAGTGAACTATCTGGCAATTAAGCGAGCCTTAAATCGCTAAACTTTATCCTGAAATCCTTTTGGTCTTTCAAACTTGTTTACAACTGACAGGTTTGCAATTCTGTGACAAATTAACTAGCTCTCAAACCTTATCATGCTTCACGGATTGTATCTCATCATTCATTGCATCCCACCATAAATCTGCATGGGGTCTAAAAATAGCTTTCGAAAAAGTAACTGGAGCCACAACATGTCTAATATCATATTTTTTTCATCCAAATAGACTATGTAATCAAATAGGATAACAGGTCATCTCATTCTAGTGGATCTGCACAATTGCATTGGTTCTTATACCCCAAGAACCTTTGTTTGTAAAAGTATGGGTTCTTATTCTTGTACAAGTATGGTATTAAGACCTTGACGCACTTGACCTGACTATATAAGTAGCATATACAAAATAACTGTAGTATCCATCCTACTATCACCTGAGGGGTGAGAGGGCCTACCATTATCATAGACATCATATTCCAAAAACTTAGTCGTTTGTTATTTCACTATTCTAACCCCTCCTTCTCTACAACAAAATTTGTAACCTTTAGAATGGTCAGGATATCCAACTAAATAGCAATGAGTAAAACGAGCTTGCAATTTACTTTCATAAGGACTATACTAGCTCACCGTAGCAGGGCAGCCCTATACACTAATCAGGTAGGTTAGCATTGCTCTGTATTTACTTCATCATGTCCTTTAGGATGCAGTTATGCCTTTTGGCCACCATTTTGCTCAAGACTATTCGACATTGTGAATTGAGTCACTATTCCAAATAATTTCATATATATGACGAACGGACCTTTTCATGTCTTGAAACACCGTACTCTCCTCTACAACCAGATTTGACTATCTTGTTGGATTTTTCCAATCAGTTCTTAACCTACAGTCTTAAAGATCTTAAACTCATCAAAAACTTAAGACTTTTCCTTAAGCAAGAACATATAACTGTAATGGGAATAATCATCATTAAATGTTAGAAAATATCTAAAATTGTACAATACAACTGTATAAGGTCTACTAATATCTGTATGTATCAGACCCAACAAGTCAGAAGCACGAGTTGGCCCTTTTTTCCTTATTTTAGTCAACTTATCCCTGCAACAGTCAACATATATTTTCAGATCATCAAAATCTAGAATTGGGAGAATGTTTTCCTTAATCAATCTCTCAAACCTAGTTATGGAAATGTGGCTTAAACTTTTATGCCACACATGTATGACTTATCCTTCATTGGGGTTCTCCTTTTTCATTACTTGTTCGACAAGATATGAAGAAGCATATATTTAATTCGGGGCAAAACATATTCTATATAAACCATGTAACAAGAAAGTTATACCAATATGTTTTGTATTAAATGAAAATTGTACAACAAAAGCATTAAATACAAAATTATCACCTTCTTTATGGAAAATTGATACAAATATCAAATATAAAATGTGTCATATAAAATCAAAATGAACCTTGCAACAAAGTTCAGAATATACATCCCCTATAGAGATCACAGGTTTCACTTTTACTTGATTAGTTCCTTATCACGAACTCTTGTCGTAAATTATAATAGTTGAGAGTTGAGGATATTTATTATTCTTTTTATTAGATGTTTTGATGTTATTATTATTTATTATATGATGAAATTGTAATATTTTAAATACTTTGTATTGTTCTTAATTTTATATTTGTATGATGATTAAATGATCTTTTTTTATATTACTTGTGGTTATTATTTATATGTGAAATATTAGAAAATTAATATTAATAAAATAAATAAATTATTGTTATTTTAAATTTGTATTATTATAATTTTTGGAGACAAGGTTGATGTAAAATTATAAAGTATACAATACAATATATTAACTGACTTTTTTGTAATTTTTAAAAATTTTTGAACTATTTCATAAATTTAAAAAATTGCTCAAAATAGTACCTGATATTGGAACTATTTCAATAGAGTATCATACCAAAACCCAATCTGACACCGAGGCCAATACAACATTCATAACATTAGTTACAATAGCGCCAATGTGAAACTTAACTGATAAAATCCTAACGATGTTAAGGATTTTGTCAATTAAAAGTTTAATTTAAATAATTTAAAAACATATAGTTCTTTTTAAAAGTTTCTCAACATTTTTTATCATGTAACCAACTTATAAAAATAAATTATCAATAAAATGTGTAAAAATTAATTAAAACATCACCATTTATCAGTTTACAACAATAAACATAAAAGCAAACCTAACAAGTAACAGCGGAGGGAAGGAGATAGGTAAGCCTGCAATCAAATGGCTTTGTGGATCCGATCCGATCCGTTACTGTCAGTGATTGATAAAAGAGGCTTTAGGGCAAATGCAACCAAAAGCCGCGGAGCGGACACTTACCTTCTCTTCCTAGTTCCTGACCAAGTTGTTGAACTGTGGGGACTACACGACACTTAAAAACCAGACTGTAGTTCACCAAATTTAATCAAGGACGAACCCGCCCAGTGAAAATTTCTTGTCGTGCCCACATTTATCCTATTGTCTTGATCTGTACCGTCACATCCACATCCCGACTTCAATCTGGGCGTCAACCGCATCCACAACATAGAACCGCGCAACACTCAATATCGCCTCTGAAATTAATAATTAAAGAAAATCTAAGATAATAATAGTATATTAGATTTTTTTTTTGTGTGTGCTTTTTAAGCTTGAGCTTCGCGTCCGCGTTTTCCTTCTCGCTCTCACCCCCGTCTCCTAAATTCCTTTTCATTTCCTAGGTTAGTTTTTGTTTCAGCACTTGGCCGTTTTCGTCTCCGTTCCAATTCCCACTCTTCTCCCTCTCTCACCTTAGTTCCGATCCGTTCCCGTTTCTTTACTTGTCAGGTACTTAGTTTTGTTGTCCCCTAATTTTGTGTTAACGCGATTATCTGTTTCTAGTTTATTGTTTTTGGATCTCTGCTTGTCTTTTGTTATAGTTTCTATTTGTTTCAGTAGCCAATCTGATTAAATAATCAATTTTTACGGTGTTTTAGTAATTTGGGGATTAATTTAGGGTTGCGAGTGGATGGTGTTTAGTGGCTGATCTGAGTTCATGGGTATTGCTAGTAGTGGGTTGTTGTGTTACTTTCATTTGATTGCATTTTTGATGTGCTTTTTCTTTGCGTAATTGAGATTAGAATAAAGCATATTTATGGTAAAGTGGTCAAGCATTTGAATTTTCAATACTTACTGTTTGAGGTGTTTTTCTCGTCTTGTTTCTAATATACGTTTGTCGCTTTAGTGTCTTGTAGGTTTTTGTTTTTGATTCAGTTTGCTTATGTTGGTTTGTTTACCAGCGTGTATTGAACATATGTTTGTTGATTTAAATATTTAAGGCCGCACAAGCCAATGGTCTTGTCCTTTTTTGTTACTGCTTGAAGAAATTAAGTTGAAGACTTGTATAGCTTAAATGAAGCGAACTGAGACAAAACATTTCAGTATCTAAGGATTAACCTCATCTTTTGTTTGATGAAAATGATTAAACATGTCACTTTTAGTTTGCTTCTTTTTATTCATTTCTTCAGTCTTTCCCCTCAATTAATCTCACCTTTCTTTTCCATTTTCTTTCCCATAGTTTGAGTTGTATAAATTGATTTGATTATTTCATACATGAGTGACATGTGTTTTTCATGGAACAATATGTCATGATATGACAGCTCATCAAGGTATGTCTAACAGATTCGTGTTTGATTCTTTCACATACAGTATGGCAATGGAAGTTACCCAGGTGCTATTGAATGCACAATCAATTGATGGAAATGTGCGTAAACATGCTGAAGAAAACTTAAAACAAATTCAGGACCAAAACCTTCCTAGCTTCTTATTATCACTTTCTAGAGAGCTGGCAAATGATGACAAACCTGCAGATAGTCGGAAATTAGCAGGTTTAATACTTAAAAATGCGTTGGATGCTAAGGAACAACACAGAAAGCTTGAGCTTTTGCAAAGATGGTTGACACTGGACAATAACGTCAAGAGTCAAATTAAGACAGTATTGTTAAAGACCCTTACTTCCCCTGCATTTGATGCTCGTTCAACTGCATCTCAAGTCATTGCCAAGATTGCAGCTATTGAATTGCCTCAGAAGCAATGGCCTGAGTTGATAGGATCCCTTTTGTCAAACATTAACCAGCTACCTGCTCACATCAAGCAAGCCACTCTAGACACTCTTGGCTATCTATGCGAGGAAGTCTCTCCTGATGTTGTAGATCAAGATCAAGTGAATAAAATACTTACAGCAGTAGTTCAGGGTATGAATGCATCTGAAGTCAACAATGATGTCAGACTTGCTGCCACTAGAGCACTATACAATGCTCTGGGCTTTGCTCAAGCAAATTTTAGCAATGATATGGAGAGGGATTATATAATGCGAGTCGTTTGTGAGGCTACCTTGTCCTCTGAAATGAAGATTCGACAAGCAGCTTTTGAGTGTCTGGTTTCCATTTCATCAATGTATTATGAGAAACTAGCTCCTTATATCCAGGACATCTTTAACATTACAGCAAAGGCTGTGAGGGAGGATGACGAGCCTGTGGCTCTTCAAGCTATTGAGTTTTGGAGTTCTATTTGTGATGAGGAAATAGACATCTTGGAAGAATATGGGGGTGATTTAACTGCTGATTCTGAGGTCCCTTGCTTTTATTTCATCAAGCAAGCTCTCCCTGCTCTTGTGCCAATGTTGCTGGAGACACTACTTAAGCAAGAGGAAGATCAAGATCAGGATGAAGGGGCTTGGAACATTGCAATGGCTGGGGGAACATGTCTTGGTTTGATTGCTCGAACTGTGGGGGATGAAATTGTCCCTCTTGTTATGCCATTCATTGAAGAGAACATAACAAAACCAGATTGGAGACAAAGGGAGGCAGCTACTTATGCCTTTGGCTCAATATTGGAGGGTCCGTCCCCTGACAAGTTGACACCTATAGTCAATGTTGCCTTGAACTTCATGCTTAGTGCTTTGACAAAGGACCCTAATAGCCATGTGAAAGACACAACTGCTTGGACACTGGGAAGGATATTTGAGTTTCTTCATGGTGCAACTTTAGATTCGCCCATTATTACCCAGGAAAATTGCCAGCAGATTATTACTGTTCTACTTCAGAGCATGAAGGATGTGCCAAATGTAGCTGAGAAGGCATGTGGTGCCCTCTATTTTCTTGCCCAAGGTTATGAAGATGTGGGCTCACCATCTCCACTGACTCCTTTTATCCAGGAAATTGTCCAGTCTCTTCTCACTGCTACTCATAGAGAGGATGCAGGGGAATCACGGTTAAGGACTGCCGCATATGAGACATTAAATGAAGTAGTGAGGTGCTCAACTGATGAAACAGCACCTATGGTATTTCAGTTAATCCCTGTCATTATGACAGAGCTTCACAAAACTCTGGAAGGGCAGAAACTACCGCCCGACAACAGAGAGAAGCAGGGTGAATTGCAAGGTCTTCTTTGTGGTTGTTTACAAGTCATCATTCAGAAGTTAGGTTCGTCAGAACCGACTAAGCATGTGTTTGCACAGTATGCGGATCAAATAATGGGACTATTCCTAAGAGTATTTGCCTGTAGAAGTGCAACTGTTCACGAGGAAGCCATGCTGGCCATTGGAGCCCTTGCCTATGCAACTGGTCCAGACTTTGCAAAGTACATGCCAGAGTTCTACAAGTATTTGGAAATGGGTCTTCAAAATTTTGAGGAGTACCAGGTTTGTGCTGTAACAGTTGGTGTGGTCGGAGATATTTGCAGGGCAATGGAAGATAAAGTTTTGCCATATTGTGATGGGATTATGACTCAACTTCTCAAGGATTTGTCAAGTAATCAATTGCATCGATCTGTTAAGCCCCCAATATTTTCTTGCTTTGGTGATATTGCACTGGCAATTGGTGAAAATTTTGAGAAGTACTTAATGTATGCCATGCCCATGCTTCAAAGTGCTGCTGAGTTGTCTGCCCACACTGCAGGTGCTGATGATGAAATGATCGAGTATGCAAATTCCCTTAGAAATGGAATATTGGAGGCATATTCAGGCATTCTTCAAGGATTCAAGAACTCTCCCAAAGCCCAACTCTTGATTCCTTATGCTCCTCATATTGTTCAGTTTTTGGATAGCTTGTACATGGAGAAAGACATGTGAGTTTCACCGATTATGAACGTGCTTGTTTTATATTTTGCATACGCTATCATTAATCACTACCTTGATATCTTTGCTTGCAGGGATGACATTGTGATGAAGACTGCTATTGGAGTACTTGGAGATCTAGCAGATACACTTGGAAGTAATGCTGGTTCTTTGATACAGCAGTCTCTTTCTAGCAAAGACTTTTTAAATGAATGTTTATCTTCTGAGGACCATATGATTAAGGAATCTGCTGAATGGGCGAAGATGGCCATTAGTAGAGCCATTTCCGTCTGAGGTTATTTTTAATTGGCATGTTTGTTTCCTTTTAGAAGTCCCTGCATGCATTTGGGTCTGTTGAGTCTGTCAGGTCATGTGCCATTTTCTGTATAACTGAAGTTATCGATCCTCAGGCTGTTAAACTCATGCATCAGAACCATGGGGTCAGGTTCTTGTTTTTAACGTCATGGTGGGTTTTGAAAAGAAATTTTGGAATCCCTTGAAAGACAGGAAAAGAGAGAGAGAAGGTGAATTAGAAGATGAGATTGTCATGATGGGGCAAGACCTAACTTCCGTAAGATTATAAGGTACAAGTGCCCGCAACTGGTAATTTGGTGTCGGTCTTGGTACTATCAGAGACCTATCAACTGTGCCGGCTGTCATGATTGTCATCACTGGAGTGCATCTAGCTTACTGGGGTAGATAACTGCAGCATTTTAGGTGCGGTACTTTTCGAAACTTGAGATATCCCGATTGCCTTATTTCGAAGGCCTAGATTCACTTCTAGAATTTTGACCCCCTGGTGTTTTTTTATTTTTCATTTTTCATTATCATTCTGCATTAGTTCATCAATTATGTCTGTCTGGTCAGATTGTAATTTTAAATGTTTCAGTCATTTGTCATATACTCGACTGGGGCCTTCGAATCATTGTGAATGGTGTCCCATCACGCAATGCATTACACTTTCTTTTCAAGTTTCACCACAGGTCTGAAGCATATACCTCTTGTTTTTATTCTCTCTGTCGGCCTTTTCTCGTCATTCTTTTGTCCTTGGAACATGTAATATTCTGATTGATATATATATTTTTTGGGTGAAATGTAATACTCAGGTAAATTATCTACCAGTTTAGAGCTGTTACGTGCCAGCTCTGGTGAGAAACAATTTAAGAGGCACGAGCGTCACATATTGTGAGAGGCATTCAGTGAATGGTTATATTACTTACTGGAAGCAGCTATATAAAACAATATAACGGAATTGTGATGATTACTACATTTCCTTTTTGTCTTTCATTTCGCGCTTTCAGGGACTGGGGAAGTACATAATTGATTCCGTTGCATGCTTTTCTGTTGACGCAGACGTCTTCCTGTTCATTTAATTTGGTTAAGTTAGTCTTTTTCTTATTGAACTAACCAAAATTTTTGTTCTTAGTGGATAGTCTTGAGATTTTATTTGAATCATTTATTGATTAATGAATTTAAATTGATATCACTTTTTTATTTACAATATTTGAGGGACTCGATAAAGTTTTAGGGTTTGCTTATGAAGTTACACAAGCAAGGTTGTCTATAACTTTTAGGTATAAGCTTTATTTTTAGAATATGAAAGCTTGCTGTCATGGGGGAATTTACAATCTTATATTGTATTTTTCTTCTTTAGTAGAACATGTTAAAGCATTGAGAAATTAATAGATGTATGAACACCATGATTTGATGATGTGCTACGTAACATAAGTATGCATTTACCTTAAATAATAATGCATGTTATTTTGATTTGGCTTTAGAAGGCAGGTACTCTTTAAATTGTGGGCACTTGCTATAATCTTTGGTTTTCTTTTTAGTATTTTTAAGATGATGATTCATTATTTTCCGTGACCATTGGAGATTGATTTGCAGCGATGCTGCAAATTGAAATCTGACCTTTTATAGAAGAAAATTGAGTAAATTGCATACATCTATTTTATAATTTCATCAATTTTGCCAAAATATCTCATTTAAAAAAATTACTTAGGAGAACTTCATACTTTTTGTAAATTAAAGAAGAAAAGTCCTATGTTAGGGTATGGGAATTTTGAGAGGCCATCTTCAATATCAAAACTTTTATTTAATATCTATCTTAAGATGTCTTATAATATATAAGGTAAAGATTTTGACAGAACACTTTCGTAATATAAATATTAGGACTAGTCATTATCTTGGAATATATATTACATTGTTGTTATAGGATATTTGTATTCCATATTGAGTTATCTTATAAGGTTGATCAGGAAAAAAAGAAGAAAGAACTTTGCATGCTAATCAAGGATAGGAGACTATTAAATTTCAGAACTATTATAAGTTGTTAAAAGATTGTCCGAGAAGTTCTAGAGTGAACTTTGCATGCTAATCAAGGATAGGACACTATTAAATTTTAGAACTATTATAAGTTGTTAAAAGATTGTCTAAGAAGTTCTAGAGTTTGTAGAAGTTATAGTCATTTTTTTTGGGAAGAAAAAGTGAGCAAAGCTCACAAAAACATAAAACTACCTAATATAAGAGACCCTTATTAAATCATGATCAATTCATCTATCAACACTAGGGAGGACTTGCCCCAAAACATGAAAACCAGGAGGAAAATCAAAAGCAAGATGGGAAAGGGAGTCAACAGCAAAGTTCCCTTCTTTGTAGATGTGAGTGAGTTTCACATTATTGAATCGCTTCAGTAAGTGCTGTCAACAATAGATAAACAACCTGAATTTGCTCGAACATCACCAGTCAATATCTTAACAGCAATCTCATTATCACATTCTACAAGAACATCCAAATAGGTAAGATTATAAGTGAGTTGTAGACCATAATAAAGAGCCCACAACTCAGCACGAAGAATAGAACAACGACCCGTCTTGAAAACAAACCCATGTTTCCAGCGGCCATTATGATCACAAATCAAACCTCCACCTGCAACAATCCCCGTGGAGGCAGCCAAAGAAGCATCAGTGTTGAGTTTCAGAAAAGGGGAATGTGGGCATTTCCAAAAAATTACCCTTGAAATCGAGGGACTATTATTTTCCGAAGGCAACTTGTTGAAGGTATCCTGAATCAATTTAGCTTTAGAAATAGTACTCTGCAAGGTATTAAAAATAAAAAAAAACACCAGAATTAAGCACTTTGTCATTCCTTCGTTTCCAAAGGTTCCAGCAGCCTAAGCCGAAAATAGTAGGCCAATTAAGATGATCATGAGAGAGATGGGAGCTTTTCATATTCAATAACAACCAGTCTTCCAGATTAACATTCCAGAAGGAGCTCAAATTATTAAAATTAGTAAAAAGATGTCAGAACTGAACAGCAACATGATAATCACGGAGAATGTGCAGGAGGGTTTCAGGCTAGTCGTTGCAAATATCACAACTCCCAGAATCACTTAAGTGTCTTCGTTGTCTTTCCTCGTTAGTTAAGACTCCATTGTTGAGGGCTAGCCAAAAAAACATTCTGATTTTTTGAGGGCTTTGCCACTTCCAAATCAGGTTCCAAGGAAAGTTGTGAGGAGGAATGTAATTTTCAGAAAGAAAATCATACGCAAACCTCAAAGTGAAAACTCCTGAAGAAGACAGACCCCAAAAAAGGGAATCCTTACCACAAGCAGTGGAAGGCACAAGTGTAGCAGCAATATAAGAGCAAATTGAAGTGAGGAGCAACTGAGAAAAATACTCCCATCTCCAATCTCCATCGTCAGTAACAAAAAAAAGACAGTTTTATCAATCATATTATCCGGAATAGGCCCACTAGCTACATGCAACAAACGCTCTGAGATACCCGGCAACCATCTATGTTTCCAAAATTTAACCATGCTCCCATCACCTAAGGCCCAGAAGGTGTTCGAAATAACTGCATCCCAATTCGCAGACTAAGGTCAATTGCCTAATCCAAGTTAAGATACTTTGAGTGAATTTTTGGAGAGAGACTTAGAAATTATGGAGTATTCTTTTCTTCTAAATAGCATATATACCATAACTAATCACAAGATTAAGCTTAATTTAATCACCCTAGTGTATGAATTTTACACTCCTTGTCCAGTTGATGGACCAGAGCCAACTCTTACCAATATAGTTAAGTTTGTAGAGAAGTAAAGCTTGTCTTAAAAACAAAGCAGAGAAGCAACAATTTGATAGGAGATGATTTGAGCTCTCCAGGCACTAGTTACAGAGTTTACGTGATAAGTTAAGATGAGATACCCTTAAGTTTGTTTAGTGTCCTTAAGCCATGCTTAATGGTAACAAGAGAATGATTGATGCTTACAGACTCCTCCACTAATTGGTTCTAATGGTAGTAGGTCTGATCAAATTAAAGTAAGATTTGTTAGCAAATTTCTTAAAGATGTGATGCCCTAAAGTGACCTTAACAACTTCCTCAATGCTTGGGTTGTATCCAGGAATATGATTAATAAGTGAGTTTTTCGTAATACCATTCATGGCTAAAACCTTTTGTTCTCATATCTCCTTCTGGGTGAGTTTTTTTATTTATTAAAATAGATCCTATAGATCATTTAATCTTTGGAAGAGGAGAAAAATCCCTCTAAAATGGTTGAAAACGGCTTTCTCGATGGTTAGATACAGTTGGGTCGGGCTATGGATAATCCATGGGTCGTTTCACCTATCTGGAGGTTGAAGATGAATTATTTACAGCTTTGCTATAACAGCTTATTTACAATTTTGCCATCTCATATTATTTACAATTTTGTCATGACAACTTATTTACAATTTTATCATCTCATATTATTTACAGTTTTTGTGTTTGTGTAACAATTTGTACTAAAGTCAGGGTCGACGTTTAACGTTTGTGGCTTGTTAAAAAAAAACTTGTTTGTTAGCTGTGTGTCTGTTGGCTTTAGCATAAGTCACCTTTCCGCCGACGATACGTGTATACCTTGCGGTAGTCAAAGTTCACAGCCGAAGATATTATAGCCGTCGTTGGCAACGGAGCACAAAACATCGGAGTGGGCAGACGATCTGGCACATCACAGACTGACAAATCTGTGTCTCGAGCATCCTGACACTGGGTACGAACATCTATGAGTACCGTTTCTTGATTTTGCAACCTCTATTATTACACCGTCTGTTCTTTATGATTCTGCAAAGATTCTGTTCAGTTATTACTATTTATTATTATTATTATTATTATTATTATTCTTTTATTATATTTATCATTATTATTATTCTTATTGATATTATTTTTTAACTTTAAATATATATTTTTATTAAAACAATATTATTTAAAATTATTTATTTATTTATATTTTACTTTAATTTTTATTAGTATTTTATTATTATTTTCCCCATTACTTTCTTTTATTTTATGTTTTTAATGAATTATTTCTGTCACTTGCATTATTCGTATATTATCTCATTTGCAAGTGAGTCCACCGAAAACAGCCTCTCTACTATGTAGGGGTAAGGCTGTGTACTATCGGACCTTTTCAGACCCCGCTTCATTGTGAGATTTCGGACTAGGTGATTATGATGATGATGAATTGTATCGAATCCTCTGAACCTATAATAACAAACTCCATTTGCAATGATTGAGCTAACATTGGCATAGGGATAGACAAGAAACATCATATTCTTTGAAGTTTAATTGTAATGGGCCTAAGTCATTTCAATTATTGAACCAGAAGAAATTATTTTCACCATTTCCAACCTGGAACTGAATTCCCTAGGACATGAATTCTCAAAGCTTTAGAATTCTGATGAGGGCACAAGAATAGGCTTGCTTTCACTTGACATTCCAAAAGCTCCTACCATTGTTGATGTATGAGTGAACTCAATTCACTCGTATTGATTATGAGTCTATCACCAACTTCTATACACATTTGCTACAAGCATTTTGTTGGTGCTTCTTATTGGAATGATCCCTAAACGACCCTCTTCCTTAGGAACACAACATTCAGACCATTTTATCTTTGCACCTTGGTGATTCCTAGTGGATTTTTTTTAGGATTCTCTCAATGTCCTTGGTTAGTTTTTGAGACAAGAAGAGGTGATAACTTTGTTGAGAATTGTAGAGATAAGTTGTAGGTGACTAGCATAAAGTAGGAACTTGTTTGTCTAATGGTTAATTCTCTTATTAATGGAGTAAAAAAGATGGGGGCAATTAGAATAGGAGAATCTTTTATCTATGATAAAAGGAAGTTAAGAGTGCCTTGGACTGGAAATTGGGTAGATAGAATAAATGAGAGCCTTAGAATTAGAGGAAATATAGAGGTAGCTTTTATTCTTGTTGATGCTCAGGCCTAAGAGGCTGCTGAAGAGATGTAGAGAGTCTACTAATAAGCTTAAGGAATCATTGTTAGCAATATATAATAGGATCAAAACATGCAAAATATATGTTAAGCATTCTAACTCTCTTAGATTTATAGTGATATTTGAAATCCCTTCCTTGTTTGATAAAAAGATGCAAAATATATATGATTTTCATAATGTATTTCACTAATATGATACCACTATATACTATAAAGAAATTGATTACATATCTCTTCATTTTCGTGACCATTTCATGTCTAAAGAGCATACACATAAATACAAAAATCATTTACACTTACCTACGATCAAATTCACATCTAATGCTTATAATACTTTCCTTAACAAAATAGGGTAAGTGCAATAATATCAAACTATGTACTATAATAAAAAGTAACACTACTTAAACTTATGCTACTTACCTTTAAGGTTAAGTTTATGCATGAATATGCTTTCATCTACTTTACCCTGTCGTACATAACTTGACCTTACAAAAAACAAATAAGCAAGTTTGAAGCTATGTAAGTTATTCATAAATTTGGAAATTATCACCTCAACATCCAAAAAGAACTCCAACAGTGCAGTGCATTTATTTATTTATTCTCCCCCCTTTCACCCTAAACTTGAGACATTGCTTGGCTAACATGATTTTATTGGTTTCTCTAACTTGGTTGACTTAGTTCAATTGATACATTTTATTATTATTGATATGTTCTTTGGATGTTCTAGCCACTTTATATATATATATATATATATATATTGTTGCCTTTTATACTTCTTGATCCTCTTAGGGTTCTTTCTAGGCTTTCCTCACTTGTCTATATTATAAAAATAGTCCCAAATCCTCAAAAATACTAAAATCCCATAACCTGGAAAATTTGGCATTTGTACGTTGCACGATTGTGCTACATGTTCTATCACGAGTGTACAATAACTACTTTAACTTCTTACTTGATCATGCAAGTTGGACAATTATAAAAGACCTCATCCTCCAGCTTTCTCTTCAAGTTTCCTTTCTCAACTCATCATCAAAACACGTTAAACACCCCCTAAAACATGCATTAAGATCAAATTCTTGCCCCAATTAACAAGAATCAAACAAAATACAAAAAAATAACAAAAAAACAAAAATTTAAGTCCTAAATAGATGATTATCATTTAACAAAACACCTAAAAACATACTCTAAAGCACACTTATCAACTTCCCCACATATAAAAATTTTCTTGTCCCTAAGTATTACTAACATAACAAAATAAACGAAACACAAAACACAAATCAAACAATCATGAAACAATATAACAATGACACAATGACCTAAAATCTCTTGAAATTAACTTCTCAAAAAGATAAAAACATTAACTTATTCCATTCATAGTCAAGTGTTTGAATTTAAATATACATACCAAACAAAATAATTACACCATATTCATAAATATATGGCACTTACAAGCATGCCCTAATTCTTATTCACCATTCGAAAATGTAGTAGACCATCACTAAGTACCCACTCATGGAAATTTCTTGATAATTCATAAGAAGATCAATAGGCTTCACTTGTATTTAAAGCACCACATTATATATTTTTATTTAATGATAACCTAGTCTTTGGACACGAAGACAAATATTTTGTCATGAATGTCCTCTAATTACTCAACTAGGTTACGTTCTTTCAAGTTTGATTTTTAATATTTTCTTCAATTTTTTTTGAAAAATGAAAGAAATTGTATTAATAATAGCAAAAGCTACAAAACAACATTTTGAGTTATAGCATCTAAGTATTCTTCAAATCATGACTAGTTAAGCTTTGTTTGTTATTGGCTATGAAAGCTGCTCAAACCTAATTAACAATGTTTTCTATTATCTAATATTTACCTTCTTCAATTCCCTTGCACAATCTCCTGTTTCTTTCCCTCCATATGGAGTAGATGGTGGTAGTAAAAGTTGTTTTTATAAGTATTCCATTAGGTTATTGGCAATGATCATATTGAGGGTCTCCCTCTATTCAATTGTATACTAAAGAACTTGTAGCATGTACATTATCCTACTCCAAATTGCTTTTGTGTAAGTACATTCAACGAATAAATGATTCCTTCTCTCTTCTGTATGTTTACATAAAACACAAATGGGATCATATACCCCAAACTATCTATCCTTGGTTCTAAGTCTATTTTTGATTACTAGCCAAGAGAATATTAAAGCCTTTAGGTTTAATGGCTGCTTCCATAGAATATCAAACTAAGGGACGAGTTCAACATTATAGAGTAGATGGTGATAGTAAAAACTATTTTTATATGTTGGACCCCGGAATTTTTTAAAATTTTATTGATGTATTTGTTAATTAGTTATTTATGATTTGTTTGTTTATGTAATTGTTTATTTATTTTTAGAATTGAGTTTATTAGTTTAGTGAGCATAAGTTGAAACTAGAAATTTGAAATTAGAAATTTAGAAGGGAAAAGTTAGAATTAAATTAGAGTATAGGTAAGGTATTAGATTAATGGCCTTAGGTAAGTAGTCTTTGGATTAAATGAAGGAGGGTTATATTTGGAAAGACTAAATAAAAGAAAGACAAAATTGGAAGATTTGAATAAAATGGTCTTATAAGAAGAAGAGAGAAGAGAGAGTGTCGTAGAAGAGAAAAAGAAGAGAAGAAAACCGAAGAGGGAGGAGAAGAGAGGAAAATCGTGGGAAGCTTGGAAGGAAGAAGAAAGAAGAAGAAAAGAAGAAAAATCAACTTGTTAGAGGTAAGCCTATCATCTTTCTTCTTGTTTAGATACAAAAGGGATTAGATAGAGGCTAGGGTTTGTATTGGAAGTGAAGATGAACCCATTTCTGATTTTTGTGGGTTTTGAGTTAGGGGAAACATAGAGTAATGGAATATTGTGGTATAAGAAGATTTGGATGAGTGAAAGATGGGTTATATGTAAATGAAGAGTTAAAATCTGGAAACTTTGAAGGACGAGTCGAGTTTATGTCAAAGTTTGCTGCGGTGAACATTTATCTTCATCGCGGTGAAGTCCCCATGGCTCGTCGCGGCCAACTCTGAGGTTCGCCGTGGCCAACTTGCAAGAAAATCAAAGTTCGCCACGACGAAGTTTTTGCCTGCACAACTTGAGCATGCTTTGGTATTTTGGGCATAATTTTTTCTGTAGCAATCCAAATGGAGTGATTTTTTATTTAGAGGAAACTAGAGACATAGGGCTACAATTTTCCTGAAGAAATTGAGTTTTAATTCAGTCTCTAAGAATTCTAAATTCTGGATGGAAGTGGAGCATAGAATACTGTTTCAGTATAAGAATAGTTTGAAAATGTTTAGGGTATCACTTTCCGATTACTAAACCAAATTGAATAATTTTGGTGTCATTAGAAACTTAAGACAATGAGGAACAGTTTTCTAGAAGAAGGTGTTATAAAATTTTTTTATTTACCTGATCAAAATGATCATGAAAAAATGACCCGAAGGTTTAGATTTTTGAAAGGGTTATAGTTCAATTTTAGCATTTTGATTATTAAAGTTTTATGAATTTTCTTTTGAATTTAGATTAAATAGAAATTGGTTTATTTGAAGGGAATCATGACAACCTTACTCAAGAGCAAGAGGAAAGGCAATATTAAGCTTGGATTTTTAAGAAAAATTAGGTGGGTAATTTATTCATAGTTATTGTGTGATTGAAAAAATTCTTGCCTATGTGTGTGTATGTTGATTGCTTGAAATTGAATTGTGGCAACTTGTTTGGAAATGCATGATGAATTGTGATTATGTTATACCTTGAAAGAGGTTATAACATTTTGAATTAAATAAGAAAAAGCATAAAAGTATGAGCATATAATAAAAATGAATTTGTGCTTTTGTTTGGGAAAGAGTGGAACCATTTCGTTCGTCACGTGCACATTGACAAGGGCCTTCTCTCAGCTGCCCGCTTGTGGCATATGAGCTCTGAAAAATGGACTCATTTTATTCATGGTGTAAACTTTGTTTCTCCATTTCGTACCCATGGGACCCCTCGAGCCATTTGGTTGTACATTGAATCTTTGAAATGTTAAGTATGATGCATTTGAGTGTTATGTTTAATGGTTAAGGTCTACATTATGTGTTATGAGTTTTGAGCTAAATTCATTAATGCTTGACTTGTTAAAATAGATTGAGAATGCTTGAAATGCTATATATGTATGTTTGTATGTATATATATATATATGTTTAAATTTGTGGTCAATTGCCAATGACTATAAATATGTTAGCCACTGAGCCGTATAGCTTAACCCATCATTTTTTCACTCCCTAGATGCAGAACGGGACGGTTAGCAATCCTTCTAAGGCATCGGAAACTCCAAGATAGTGAGAGACTTATGTACTAAGTTAGTGAACATTTTGAATAGCTCATTAGACATATCAACATTGAGCATCCTTATGTATTTTTTTTAAGCTTTGATGTGTATGATGATATGTATTTGCTCAAACTCTTTTGAATTAGCAATGAAATGAAGAATTAAGGTTCCTTTTGTGTATGATTATGTTTGTCTGGTGGGTAAGTTGGATGGTTAGAATTCTATGTATGAAAGTATGTGTGTTTAGTATTGGTTGTTGAATGTGTTTGTTTACAATGTTAAATGTTGGGAGTTCAGGTTTTAGAACTTGAGAGTTCGTCGTAGCGAAGTCAGAGGTTGGTCGCGGCGAGCTTCTCCCGCAAGGCATTCGCCGCTCCGAACCCGCCACTTTACACGCTGCCAAACCTTCGAACTTAAATCCTTTCGACCCTCCCCTCATGTGATCCTTACCCAACGACCTCGAGCTGTTGCCTCGGGATAGGGAACGGGACCTGGGCCTAGTAGGAAAACCAACTAAGGCCTTAGGAATAGGACAAGTGTCCAAGTCTAAAGTTAAGTTTCCTTAACTTTGAAAGACAAGTTACTGTGCTTGTCTTCATCTTCTTCGTAGCCTTCTTCTTCGAAGTTCCCTCCTTTACACATAGTTTTTCATCAAATCTTTAGCAAAGAAAAACCTTATTCTCATCTATCCATTTACTACTTCCAACTTCGGTTTTCCTTCATTTTCCTTAAGAAAAATCGAAACTTGCCAACCTCTACAATAGTGTATGTAAGTTACATGAAGTTTAGGGCTTCTTGAGTTTTTACAGATTTTGGAGCTATATCAAGTAAGTATTTTGTAAATCCTTTAGAGATATTGTTTTATGAAACAAAAATGGTGATTTATTAGCATGTCATGAATAAGAGATAAATGGACATTTTTCATGTTCACTGTGAATATGGGATGGAAATGCGGATTTTGATAACTTTCGGTTTTTATGATTAAAATGTTATAAGAAGTTGTAGAAATGATTTTTGGAGGTAAAAGATATTAGAAAACATGTATAATTAGGTGCAGAAACTTTTTAAAGAAAACAGAAATGAGGACTATGTTTTCACTGTGTATATATATATATATGCATATATGTGAGTTTTGAGCATTTTAGAGATGAACAAAAGAATGAATTTAGAGTGGAAAATTAGTTGTAAGATGATGTTCTGAGATGAGAATGAATGATTTAAAATGAAAGTTTATGGAAGAAATGAAGAAAATGCAGAAGTTGAAAATGCAGAAAATATGAAGATAATATGCGTGAGTGTGATTTTCTATTTTTGATGATTATGAAAATTGATAGATTTTAATTTTCTTGTGATAAGTTGAACTGAAATGAAATAAGAATCAAGTAGAAATATTGAGGAAATAATCTAGAAGTGATAAAGTAAGCAAAGAGATGAATTAAGATGAAAATGATGATGAAGAGTGCTAGAAAATGTACAGATGCAGTGTTTTCATTCAACATGTATCTATATTTTAGCCATAACTTGATATTTAGGCATCTAAATGCTATGATTTTAAGTTAATATTAAACTAGAGACATATGGATATATTTTTAATGAAGAAATCAAAATAGAATTCTATCTCTCAGAGTTTCAAATTTTGGCTTGAAGTTGAGTTTTTGGATTCTATCGTGGTTTGGGAATAGACTGAAGTTGTTTTAGTATAACTTACAGAATACTGAACCAAATTGCATGAAATTGGTGTCATTAGAAACTTAAGACATAAAGGAACAATTGTTTAGAAGAATGTTTGGCCGAAATCCTTCATTTTAATTATCAAAATGACAATGCAAAAGTGACCCAGAAGTTTGTTTTGGGAAGAGAGGAAGAAGAAACGAAATCAGATGCTTCGGAGGAGAAGAAGAAAAGCACGATCGTGCAGAATTTTCTGAAGCGAGCACGATCGTGACATTTGAAATGCATTAGAAACTCACAATTATGCTCTTGCACGATTGTGACTTCATGGTTACTGATGGGAGACAGACGCGAACATCCTTTGATCTTTTGACTATAACTTCTTCTCCTGACCTCCAAATGACATGGGATTTGAATGAACAGATTCAAAACATGTTATTTTACATCTCCACCAAAAATTATAGCCATTTGAAATCATTTGGAAGAGATTGATGAAATTAAGCTAAAAATGATGAACAGTTCTAGAAAATTGATGAATGGAGTATTTTCATTAAATATGCTTCGGTATATTGATAATATCTTGTTATTTAGTTATCCAAATGGAATGATTTTTTATTTAGAGTAAATTACAGACGTAGGGCTACAAATATTCTGAAGAAATCGAGTTCTAATTCAGTCTCTAAGAATTTCAATTTCTGGATGGAACTTGAGTACAGGGTACTATTATAGTTTATGAATAGTCTGAATTATTTGGAGTATAACTTTTGGAATACTGAATCAAATTGTATGATCTTGGTGTCATTAGAAACTTAAGAGATAGGGAAACAATTTTATAGAAGAAAGTGTTCTCAAATTACTCCCTTTTCATTGTCTAAATGATCAAGAACAGTAGACTTGAAAGTTAGTGTTTGGAAAAATCTGAAATGATTCATTGGGTTATGAAATTAGATTCAAAGTGAGTATAAATGACACTTAGGTGAGTTTTGATTTTTGATTAATAATGTGACAAGAATAATGGAAAGATACCTGGGATTGTCATTGAGCATGCATTGTACTTATTTCGTATACATATTTGTGCATAAAGGAATACTTATAATTGTGCAATTAATAATGTGTGTGCAATATGCGTATTGTATAATTTTGATGTGCAAGATACATGTCCACATTCAGACGTTTCTAGATCTTGGAAGCAATTGTTAATCTGGAGCGTACTGTGAGTCGACCTAGGTGGTCTCATTCACTGTTTGTTATGTTTTAACTTTCTGCTTTGAATTGCCATTGAAATAAAATGTGATTGTTCTGATTCCGGGCACTAAATGTCCGAGGAGTTTGATAAATGCATGAATAATAACAGAAGTGCTCCTTGTATGTGAATTTGAAGAAATATGTGATACACAAATTGATTGTTAAATGCCAGACCAAGTTTCAAAGAGAAATGTGATATGCATATAAATGAAAAAGTTTCTTAACTTAAATGTTGAATGTCGGACTTAGGTCTAATGAAATTTGTAAATTGAAAGAAAGTAACTGATTTAGCATATATGATTGATGCATTCCATTACATGAATGTATGAAAGATAAAGGTAGTTGTGACCAGAGTCGCCAGTGAAAAAGAGCTTAAAGCTCAATATGTGATAAGAGCCTCAGGCTCAATTGTAAATGTACCTGATATCCACTAAGGGATATGGGACATTATCTGATTTAGGTCGGTATCCACAAGAGATATGGGTCAGCCTGGTATCCACTAAGGGATATGGGCCAGTGAAAAAGGCACTCAGTCACAACAAGGTAACAAATTGAAAGTGAGTCTCATAAGCATTACATATGCATGCGATATGTATGATTTAAATAGTTTGAATGATTTCTGAATGTGAAATATATGTGATTCAATATGATTATTAATGAAATGATGTAAATTATGTGAATTGTATGTGTTATGTGATGAGTGAGCCATCAAGGATGGTCACTTACTGAGTTCGCAAAACTCACCCAAAATTTGGAATATTTTTCAGGCTCAAGGAATTACCCAGTTGAGCAAAGGGAAGTATAACCACTGCATTAAAGTAAGAGGTAGAGGTCGGGATCAGTATACGTCTGCATTTGTATTTTCTTATTTTTGTATCAAATTGAGTGTTCTGCAATTATTCTATCATGTGTATTTCAATAGGTTTCTGTATGTATTAACTTCCAAAATTTGAAAATGTTTGCAAAAGAGATTGATCAAAGTGTAATAATAATTGTGATTTCGAGTTCTATGAAATAAAAGTATGGGGCCGAATTTGATTATTGATTTCCGCATATATGTATGAAAAAAAATTGGTAACGAGATTTTACTGGCTGACTGCTACTAGTATGCCACTTTTGTGGGGTTCATACTTAGATATCACTCAGGATGTCGGGTACATGTCTTGCGAGAGGGGGGTGCTACATTCTGCAACCTTTTTCCTGTCGCTTTATAAGTAGAATCATTGTCAGTAATAAACTAAACAATGTTTTTCGGCCTACATCATTCACAACTTCATCAAATATCCCAAACAAAGTCTCAGTATTTCTAATAAAGCCGGATGCATCAATAGATTTCAAAAACATACAACCATTTGAAGAATAAACCAAAAAATTTACAATAGGCTCTTGTCTCCTATTTGTCCAACCATTACACATGATTGAACATCCATAAGTACCCCAATTCACTCTTCTTTCAACCAAATAATTTCTAATTTCAAAAATAACATAACTCAAAAGTTTACCTCTTAAGCCATCAATCGAATGACCTTTGTATCCTGGACCATAAGAGGCTATTGCATCCATCATGGTTTGATAATAATAAGATTAAGAAGCATTGAATGACGAACCTGAATCATACCACCATCTAGCTACTGCCATATCAACATTGTGAGCCGTATCTCTTGATTGCATTGCACTACAAATTGAAGGTTGGGCTCCAAGATTTGTTCGTGATGCAAAGAACCTAGTCACCTTATTGGATCCCGTTTCTAGAATCCAACTCTTAACAAAACGAATCATCCTTAACTCAAAAGCATCATCGCTTCATTGTCTTGCTTTGATACCATAAATGTTGGGACCTGATCTCGAAATCATATCCCAACCAGAAAAACCAAAAACGGAACGAAAACGAAGAGGCAGAAAGCAAAAACGACCGAAATCGAATTCGAAAGAACGGAAACATATCGAAAGGAAAAGATCTCAAACATGTCAAATGCAAATCGAAAACAAAGTAAACAAATGGTTCAAATGAACTGAACAACAAATTTCCGACATCCGAGAACTCAAACTTTTGAACAAAACAAACTTGTCGCGTTGGAGAACTCTAAGGCATTTAATCTAAGTCGATCAAGACCGGTATAAATTTTTTTCTTTCTTTCTTTTTCATTCCTTTCATTTTTAATCAATCTTATACAAATCAA